>BLSH010432038.1:535698-547505 GCA_018402905.1 Glandirana rugosa
CGGGTAGGTGGTAGACAGTTGTCTAGGTGTTGTGATTAATTTGTACGTTAAAGGTTTGAACCGTAGAGTACACCCCCCTCCTCCGCCCCTCCCCCCCCCTTCCCCAACATCCGGACCCAATCAGCGCACTCCTCAATCAGAAATAGTTTATTTGCGCTGGAGATGCCAAGTTTGGAAATTGCATGTTTAATTAGTGTTGTGGATCTGTTGACAGATGGTGGATGGGCGTGAGTTCTCGAAGAGAAATAGCCCATGTTTGTAATTCTGGGTACTTAGAGGGAAATTATAGCTTACTTACAAGTTTTTCAATACAGATGCATGAAAGTGATTGGTTTAAATTCTAACTCCTGCCAACTTTTATGTTTGTTTTTTTCTGGATGGAGTAGGGAAAAGTCAAGGCATCTGAGGTGCTTTTACTTTAATACGGCACAACTAAAGGTGAGTGGTCCTCTTCCATCCAGATGAGCCATCCCTTATACTGGAAACAAAGGATGAAGGGTTCCAAAGATGTTTGGTAATCGTAGTCAACGTGTTTTAGGGTTTTGGTATATCTTCATCATTCTGGGGATTTGAAAGCCCCACTCTTATTCCCTTTCTTCCCTTGGGGTTTCTGGGATGGATCAGAGAGATTGAGCAATTGTAATTGCTCACGTGCTCCTCCATACCTAGAACCATCATTCGGAGCATTAGAACAAGGGCTCAAATGGATTGAAGTGGTAAGGGAATATAAATGGGTTAGTATACCTTGCTTAGCAGGTGGGCAATCATGAGACCATGATAGTGTTTTGGGCCTGGCAATTGGCCCCTTAGGCTTGGGAAAGGTCACATGCTCTTCCATACCTAGAACCCCCACTCTGAGCAATGGAGTATGGGCTCTGATGGAGTGTGGAGGCAGTGAGGGGTGCGGATAAGTGAGTATACCTTGCTTAGCATTTGGGCTATCTGGAGACCATGACAGTTTTTGGGTCTGGTGACTGGCCACTCAGGCCTCAGAATTGTCACATGGGAAAGGCCACATGCTCCTCCATATCTAGAATCCCCACTCAGAGAAACAGAGCAAAGGCTCTGTTGAAGCATGGGGGCAGGGAGGGAGTATGAATGGATAAGCATACCTTGATAGGCAGATGGGTTATCACAAGGATATGATAATGTTTGAGCTTGGTGATTGGCCACTCAGGCCTTAGGAAGGTCCTATGCTTCCCCAAACTTAGAACCCTCACTCACAGCAATGGGAGCAAGTGCTCTGATGAAGCATGGAGGTGATGAAGATGCATAGATGGGTGAGTAAACCTTGCTGGGCAGGTGGGCTACCAGAAGACCATAAAAGTGTTTGGGGCTGTCTATTGACCACTCAGGCTTGGGCAATATCACATGGAGAGGGTCACATGCTCCTCCATACCTTGAACACCCACTTGGAGCAGCTGAGCAAGGACTCTGATGCAGCATGATGGTAGTGAGAATGTATTAGATGCGTGAGTAAACCGTGCTGGGCAGGTGGGCTATCAGGAAATCATTATAGTGTTTGGGCTTGGCCACTGGCCACTGGCCACTCAGGCCTGAGCACTGTCACGTGAGGAAGGTCCTATGCTCCCCAATACTTAGAACCCTCACTCATGTGTGTGTGTGTGTGTGTGAAGACAGGAAGGGTACATAGATAAGTGAGTAAACCTTACTGGGCAGGTGGGAGGGAGGGGACCATAAAAGTGTGTGGACCTGGATATTGGCCACTGAGGCTTGGTGTCGGGAAAGATGTTTGAATACATGCAGGCACATAAGCCTAAGAACCCCTGCTCATAGCAGGTGCACAAGTGCTAATTAGTGCTAGACAGGCTCCTTAAACTGCACTAGTCCTATGTGTCAGCGCCATTTGGTCTATTACACTCCTGAACATTTGTGCATCTGTTACTGTGTTGATTTTCCGTTGCTGACTTCTTTTGCACTTGACTCCTGAACGCCACCTGTAACGACCCCTGGCTTGCCTCTGGACTATTCTTCTGCCTACTCTCTACCGACCCTGGCCTGATTCCTGACCACTCTGCTGCCTGCTGTCTGTACCTTGATCTGCCCAAATGTTGCTGACCTGGACTGTCTGATCTTGCCTTGGCTCTCGTCTCTGCACCTGCAAAAGCTGACCCATGCCTGCCTCCGGCTCTGGTCCTTCCACCAGTGTGCACCCAGCCACTCATCTCTGCACACCCTAAAGCACATCAGTACCAGCTGGCAGAAGACTTTACAGGCACACATGTCACACTGTGCTCTGGCGTTCCTAGTTACCTTACCAAGGCTCCTGAGCCAGACCAGTAAGAGAGGCCTATCTCTACACTTCAAAATCCACCACCAGGTACATTACATATAGGCACTTGCACATGGAGAAAGTCACATGCACCTGCATACCAAGAACCTCTGCTTGGAGAAAACAGAGCAAGGGCTCTGATGGAGTGTGGGGATGGAGCAGGAGTATGGGTGAGTATACTTTGCTGGGCAGGTGGGCTATTTTATTTCAGGTACTTATATAGCGCCGTTAACTTACGCAGCACTTTACATGTACATTCACATCAGTCCCTACCCTCAGCGAGCTTACAATCTAAGGTCCATAACTCACATTCATACATACACATACTATGGCCAATTTAGACAGGATCTAATTAACAACCCAGCATGTCTTTGGAGTGTGGGAGGAAACCGGAGTACCCAGAGGAAACCCAAGCAGGCACAGGGAGAACATGCAAACTTCAGGCAGGTAGTGTCCTGGTTGGGATTCGAACCAGCTACCCTTTTGCTGCTGTGTGAATGTGCTAATCGTAACACCACTTTGCTAGCCTGTGCTATCAGGAGACCATGATGGTGTTTAGGCCTGGTGATTGGCCCCTAATGTTTGTGGGGAAGGTCACATACTCCCCCATGCCTACAGTAAAACACCCACTCAGAGAAACTGAACAAGGGCTCTGATGGACCACAGCGGGGTTGAGGAAATATGGATAGGTGAGTTGTGCTATCAGGAGACCATGACACTGTTTGGGCCTGGTGATTGGCCCCTCAGGATTGAGCACTGTCACATGGGGAAGGTCACATACTCCTCCATACCCAAAACACCCACTAAGGGAAATTGAACAAGGGCTCTGATGGACCACAATGGGGTTGAGGGAATATGGATGGGTGAGTTGGCCTATCAGGAGACCATGACAGTGTTTTGGCCTGTGATTGGCCCCTCAGGATTGAACACTGTTACATTGGGAAGGTCATGTACTTGGTTGAGGGAATCTTGCGAGGCAGGTGGACTATCAGGAGGAAATATTGCCTTGCCTTGAATTGAAAAAGTGATGGTGTCTTTCTACATTTTAATCATGTGCTGGAAAATGAAACAAATATGGGAATTTTCTCTTGTATATGATCAGATTATTGCATTGAGCAAAGCTTCAATGGATTCACCTTGCTAGGTCAACCTTTACTACTCTTAGGCTCGGTTGACACTGAGATCCGACTTGTGAGACCCCAAGTTTGCATGAAATGTGAAATCCCATGTTAGTCAATGAGAGATGTAAAAGGGAAATCAACTATGGCTCACACAGGACCAGAGCTGAAGAGAGAAAGGCTCCAAATGGAAACTCGCTGCGGCATGTGTATTAGACAAAATGTTATTAATGCAAAAAAAATTGTACATCAGTATCGAAAAAATTAAAAAGATCAAAGACTTCAAAACTTCACCACACCATTATAAAAACATTCACAACAACGTTGTCATGAGCAATTAAAAACAAACCCCAGCTCACAGTCATTCAACCCACACACACCAGGGAAATGATGGAAACTGGCGATATTTAGAAGCAAGAAACC
The DNA here is from genome assembly GCA_018402905.1 of Glandirana rugosa. Taxonomy (NCBI): domain Eukaryota; kingdom Metazoa; phylum Chordata; class Amphibia; order Anura; family Ranidae; genus Glandirana; species Glandirana rugosa. The sequence continues at coordinate 539,533 of BLSH010432038.1, forward strand.
AGCATGAATGTTGGGTCCACGTTGGCCACTGTTGGTCAATGGGGGGGGGGGGGGGCAGCAACAGGTGAGACTGGGAGGGGGACGAAGAATATCAAAAAGTCTGTATAAAGATGAGCCACTGGATGTACAGCAATGTAAATAATAATTACTTAGCACTACTGAAGTCGCTCCAACTTTAGAAAAGGTTCCTGTACTACTTCAAGGTGACTTCTATCCGACTTGTGCCCATAGACTTTAATAGAAGTTGCCTTCAAGTCGGATCCTCATCTATATTGATGTAATTTGGATCCGACAATACAGGAAGACTACCCAGGCAGTGCATGGCATCTTCCTGTATGTTGTTATCTCTGCACACCTGCACAAGACAAAGTCACATCAAAGTAGTACTCAAGTCGCCAGAAAGTCACGTGACAATGTCGCATCGTAAGTCGCGTGACTTTCAGGTCGCAGTAGTTTGTACCAAGCATAAGTACATAAATCTTGGCAGGAACTCCCTAACAGTACAGTAATAAGGTGATAACGGCACTTTCAAAAATACACCAACTACGCCCTCTATACTTCTACCCTGACAGGCCCACTTAACTTAGATGAAAACTTTGAAATTTTTCAGGTTTCTTAGCTGAATCATCAGAACTAAAAAGAAAAAAAAAAAAAAAACCCACACCAAGCATCTAAATGGAAATTCCTCATATTCCAAGAGAATGAAAGTAAGTGCAGCTCACGAAGGCAGCTAAATGTGTGGCATTATTAAGAGCCGCATCATAGGAGGTCCTGTACAATAAAGCATCTTGAAAACTCTTAATGCTGCATAATTGATGGCGCACTCCTTCGCCATCCATTTCAATCCAGAGGCGCTGTAAGCGGCACCGACTTTAATATTCCCCGAGACATATAGCCACAAGGAAAATTCCTTTTTAGTTTGCTTCCTTTGAGTAAAAGAGAAGAAAGTGCGGCTTTTAGGGAAGACCGCACAATCGACTCATCTGGGCTCCATTTGCATTAATGTCACCGATACAATGAGAAAGAAAACACATTTAGCTCCTTTTAGCAAAAGCTCTCTGATGATAAATAAAACTTTTTTTCTGATGAAGAAAGCTAACCATAGAAGAAATGTCAACCTAATTGTGTCCAACTTAGAGAAATGGAAATGCATCCATGCAGAAAATCCCTCTGTAAGTGCTCCACAACCTTTTATGGCCGTGGTACCCTACCACCAGGTGGGTAGCCAGGTATCTAAGGCCCCCTGTGATAATATGTGGTAAGAAATATGGCTGTCTCAAATATAACCTTTTTGGCTAGGGAACTCCACCGGCGGTCAGTCTGGTACTCTAATACCCCCTGTGATTACAATTGCTAAGAAATTATGACTGTCTCAAATGTAGGAACATACCCAAATCCATTACTCTACCCCAAAATTGTTCCTTTCAACCCACATAGACAATCCAGGTGTTGGCTACCACAATCCACCTCCATTCTCAGTCAATGGTAAATATAAGCTGAATGCCAAAACTTATGTAGCTCTTCTTTATATATTTAATTTGTCAAGAAAATGGAACTGCAATCATTGATGTCTCCACTGAAACCACCTTCCTCAAAGCAATTCACCACTGCTGGCTTACTCACAAGGATAGGGGAGTAAGCCAGCAGTGGTGAAACACATCATGGTACCTTGTCTCAAATGTAACCATTTTGGCCAGAGTTCTCCACCAGAGGTCAACCAGATACTTTGACCCATTTTTAATATAAGTGCCACGAAATATGACTCAAGCTATCTAGACCCCTCCACGAATAAGTGCTATTAAATAGGATTATCTCTAATATAACCTTTTAGGTTAGAGTACTGCACTCGGGATCAGCCTGGTACTTTAATACCCCCTGTGATTATAAGCACTATGATTGTCTCAAATGTAGGAAAATACCCAACCCATGGTTTTGCTCCAGACTTGCTCCTTTCAACCCACACAGATGACCCAGGCGCTGGCTGCCACAGGCTGTCTCCACTCTCAGTCGATAGTAAATATAAGCTGCACGTCAAAGTTTAGGTAGCTCTTCTTTATATATTTAATTTGTCAAAAAAAATTAAACTGCAAAGATTGATGTCTCCACCTGAAACCACCTTCCTCAAAGCAATTCACCACTGCTGGCTTACTCACAAGGATAGGGGAGGAAGCCTGCAGTGGCTTACCCTAACCAAAAATGGGTGGAGTACACTAACCAAAAATGTTATATTTGAGAAAGACTTCACAGTATCTGGTTGACCCCCCGGGGGAGAACTCTAGCCAAAATGGTTCCATTTGAGACAAAGGTACGTGGTACCTTGAGACAAGGTTCCTTGATGCATTTCAATACTGCCGGCTTGCTCCCCTATCCTTGTGAGTAAGCCAGCAGTGGTGAAACGCGTCAAGGAAAGTGGTTTCGGGTGGAAACATCAATGTTTGCACTTTGATTTTTTTTACCCAAACCATGACTCTGCTCCAGACTTGCTCCTTTCAACCCACACAGACGACACATGTGCTGGCTGCCAAAGTCCATCTTCACTCCTTGTCAATGGTAAATATAAGCTGCATGCCAAAACGTAGCTCTTCTTTATATATTTAATTCATAAAAAAAATCAAAGTGCAAACATTGATGTTTCCACCCAAAACCACTTTCCTTGACGTGTTTCACCACTGCTGGCTTACTCACAAGGATAGAGGAGCAAGCCAGCAGTATTGAAATGCATCAAGAAACCTTGTCTCAAGGTACCACGTACCTTTGTCTCAAATGGAACCATTTTGGCTAGAGTTCTCCACCGGGGGGGTCAACCAGATACTGTGAACCACTGTTAATATAAGTGCCACAAACTATGACTCAGGTTATCTAGAATCCTCCATGAACAAAAATGCTATTAAGTATGACCATTTTGGCTAAAGTACTCCACCCGGGATCAGCCTGGTACTCTAATACCACCTGTGAATATAAGTGCTATAAAATGTAGGGGCATACCCAAACCCATGGCTCCACTCCAGACTTGCTCTTTTCAACCACCACAGATGACCCAGGTGCTGGCTACCACAGCCCGTCTTCACTCTCAGCCCAAGGCAAGTATAAGCCGCACAGCAAAACTTAGCTTTTCTTTATATATTTATTTATTTCGTCAAAAAATGAAACTGCAAACACTGATGTCTCCACCCAAAACAACTTTCCTCCACGCGTTTCACCACTGCTGGCTTGCTTACAAGGATAAGGGAGTAAGCCAGTAGAGGTGAAACACGTCAAGGAATCTTGTCTCAAGGCTGCACACCAAAAAATTAGCTCTTCTTTATATTTCATTTGTCAAAAAATGAAACTGCATGCACTGATGTCTCCACCCGAAAACCACCTTCCGCGACGTGTTTAACCACTTCCCAACCAGCCGCCACACTTATACTGCGTCAAGGTGGCTCAGTACAGATATTGCCGTAGGTGTACGTTGGGTCATGCACCCACTCCCATTGGCCAGCGGGTGAGCTAATCAGCGGGTCTGGCGGACTTAATGTCTGCTGGCCGCCCGTGATCATTCCCCGCAGTGGCAGAACGGGGATCTGCCTGTGTAAACAAGGTAGATCTCCGTTCTGACAGGGGACATCACACAGATCCTATCTTTCTGCTATGCAGGAAGACAGATCTGTGGGTTTTCCCCATACAGTTAGAAAACACACATAGGGAACACATTTAACCCCTTGATCACGCATGATGTTAACCCCTTCCCTGCCAGTGTCATTAGTACAGTGACAGTGCATATATTTAGCATTGATTACTGTAATAATGTCACTGGTTCCAAAAAAAGTTTCAAAAATGTCACTTAGCGTCCGACCTGTCCGCCGCAATGTGGCAGTCCTGCTAAAAATCACCGATTGCCGCCATTACTAGTAAAAATAAATAAATAAATAAAAATGCCATAAATCTATTCCCTATTTTGTAGATGCAATAACTTTTGCGCAAACCAATCAATATACGCTTGTTGTGATTTTTTTACCAAAAATATCTAGCAAAATACACATCGGCCTAAACTGATGTTTTTTTGCATTTTTTTTGGACAAAAAAATTGGGTTTTTTTTTTAAATTGTGTCTCTTTTTTTGTTTATAGTGCAAAAAATAAAAACCGCAGAGGTGATCAAATACCACCAAAAGAAACCCTCTAGTTGTGGTAAAAAACACATCAATTTTGTTTGGGTATTGCGTCACACAACCGCGCAATTTTCAGTTAAAGCGACGCAGTGCCGTATCGGAAACAAATGGCCTGGTCAGGAAGTCGGAAATCCTTCCGGTCCTTAAGTGTTTAACCAATGCTGGATTGCTTACAAGGATAAGACAGCAAACCAGTAGTGGTGAAACGCGTGAAAGGAGGTAGTTTCAGGTGCAGACATCAATGCATGCGGTTTCATTTTTTGGCGCATTAAATATATAAAGAAGAGCTACGTTTTGGAGTGCAGCTTATATTTACCTTTGTCTAAAATGTAACCATTTTGGCTGGAGTTCTCCACCGAGGGTTTGCCAGACACTGAGACCCACTGTGACTGTAAGTGCTACATAATATGACTCCATCAAGGGTCAGCAAGATTATCTAGGACTCTCTATCAATAAAAGTGCTATTAAAGTTGACTGTCTCAAATATAACCTTTTTTGGCTAGAATACTCCACCGGGGGGTCAGCCAGGTGTTCCAAAGCCCCCTGTGTATGCATATAAGTGCTATGAAATGTGACTCTTTCATATACAACCTTTTTGAGCGCATTATCTCATCAGGGGTTAGCCAAGTACTTCCACTGCCCCCACTGTGAATATAAATGCTGAGAAATGCTACTGACACCTACAGGAGCTCACAAAAGTGAGTACACCCCCTACATCTTTGTAAATATTTTATTCTATCTTTTCATGTGACAACACTGAAGAAATCACACTTTGCTACAATGTAAAGTAGTGAGTGTACAGCTTGTATAACAGTGTAAATTTGCTGCCCCTTCAAAATAACTCAACACACAGCCATTAATGTCTAAACCGCTGGCAACAAAAGTGAGTACACCCCTAAGTGATGTCCAAATTGGACAAATATAGCCCTTTTCCCTCCCCGGTCATGTGACTCATTCGTGTTACAAGGTCTGAATGAGGAGCAGGTGCGTTAAATCTGGTGTTCTCGCTCTCACTCTCTCATACTGGTCACTGGAAGTTCAACATGGCACCTCATGGCAAAGAACTCTCTGAGGATCTGAAAAAAAAAGAATTCTCTACATAAAGATGGCCTAGGCTATAAGATGATTGCCAAGACCCTGAAACTGAGCTGCAGCATGGTGGCAAAGACCATACAGCGGTTTAACAGGACAGGTTCCACTCAGAACAGCGCCTCGCCATGGTCGACCAAAGAAGTTGAGTGCCGTGCTCAGCGTCATATCCAGAGGTTGTCTTTGGGAAATAGATGTATGAGTGCTGCCAGCATTGCTGCAGAGGTTGAAGGGGTGGGGGGTCAGCCTGTCAGTGCTCAGACCATACGCCGCACACTGCATCAAATTGGTCTGCATGGCAGTCGTCCCAGAAAGAAGCCTCTTCTAAAGATGATGCACAAGAAAGCCCGCAAACAGTTTGCTAAAAAACAAGCAGACTAAGGACATGGATTACTGGAACCATGTCCCGTGGTCTGATGAGACCAAGATAAACTTATTTGGTTCAGATGGTGTCAAGCGTGTGTGGTGGCAACCAGGTGAGGAGTACAAAGACAAGTGTGTCTTGTCTACAGTCAAGCATGGTGGTGGGAGTGTCATGGTCTGGGGCTGCATGAGTGCTGCTGGCACTGGGGAGCTACAGTTCATTGAGGGAACCATGAATGCCAACATGTACTGTGACATACTGAAGCAGAGCATGATCCCCTCTTTTCGGAGACTGGGCCGTAGGGCAATATTCCAACATGATAACAACCCCAAATACACCTCCAAGGTGACCACTGCCTTGCTAAAGAAGCTGAGGGTAAATGTGATGGACTGGCCAAGCATCTCCAGACCTAAACCCTATTGAGCATCTGTGGGACATCCTCAAACGGAAGGTGGAGGGGCCAAGGTCTCTAACATTCATCAGCTCCGTGATGTGATTATGGAGGAGGGGAAGAGGACTGCAGTGGCAACCTGTGAAGCTCTGGTGAACTCCATGCCCAAGAGGGTTAAGGCAGTGCTAGAAAATAATGGCGGCCACACAAAATATTGACACTTTGGGCCCAATTTGGACATTGTCACTTGGGGGTGTACTCACTTTTGGTGCCAGCGGTTTAGACATTATTGGCTGTGTGTTGAGTTATTTTGAGGGGACAGTAAATTTACACTGTTATACAAGCTGTACACTCACTACTTTACATTGTAGCAAAGTGTCATTTCTTCAGTGTTGTCACATGAAAAGGTATAATGAAAATATTTACAAAAATGTGAGGGGTGTACTCACTTTTGTGAGATACTGTATATAACCTTTTTGGCTATGATACCCCATGGGTGGTCAGCCAAGTACTCTAGGACCCCCTTGTAAGTATAAGTGCTAAGAAAAAGCCTGTCCCTGTGTACATTGGATATATATGTGTCTACAAACACTTTATGGGGGTGTATTTTCCTACCCATTCCCTTTGAGTCATCATTGTAGTGCTTATCATAGTGATTTGATTTTAATATCTGAACGCAGATCACTCTTCGGAGACCAAAGTTCGTAAGAAGAAGCCTTTTATGATGCACAGTTATTTAGTAAACTACACGCAATTACTTTAACACTGGGGGTCTATATATAAAACTTTACCTGTGTAGATGTCTTAACCGTTCGCACAGATATCATGAATATTTGCTGTATGTAGTATGATTATCTTCTCTGATTGTCAGCTCCACCTAGTGGCCCTATTGTGGTATTTCCTTTAACCATTTCCCGCTCGGCCCTTTAACAAGATGAATCCCTGGCAGACCTTTCATCGATCCGGGTGGACGTCATATGACGTCCTTCTGGATCGCACCTCGCTCACGGCCGTTGGACCACTCTGCACCGCAATCCATCACCGACTGCGTCCGTCAGACACAGCCAATGATTGATCAGTGTATCGGCTCGCTGCTGGTACCATGTGACCGCTGTGACCAATCATGACAGTTTTAATCAATGGATGGCTTCCTTTCATGCCGTCCACTGTGTACAATTGTGTTGCTAACTGTGACTGGTCACTGTGATCACATGGTACAGACAGGGCCAATCACAGCCCATCTGTACCACATGATTAGCAATGTCCAATCACAGCTAATCAAAACAAAACAAACTGCATGAATCAGTTTCTTTCAGAAAAAATGCTTGCTTATAGCAATGAAATTCACTGCTATAAGCAATCATAATGTGTAAAAAAAAAAAATACTGATCACTTCCCCGGAGTAGTACAGTGTTACTATGGTAACATTATAATGCTTTGGTCACAGTGTGTTAAAAAAAAATATATATAGATAAAAATGTAAAAATTAAAAAAAAAAATTAAAAATATATTATGTGTATATATATATATATATATATATATATTTTTTTTTTTCATACTGTGTCCCTGATCACCACCCCACCAGTCATAGGATGACGCTGTACTGCACTGGTGACAGTATGTAAAAATAAATAAAAAAAAACATTATAAATTTCTCTTTTTTTAATTTCTTATTTTTCCAAAAATATGCCTATAAAAGTTACAACTTCAAGAAACTCACCATGCCTCTTACTAAATACCTTGGACTGTCTACTTTCCAAAAAGGGGTAATTTTGGGGGGGTATTCGTGCCATCCTGACGTTTTTGGATCTCAAGAAATGAGATTGTCAGTCAGTACATCAGGATTGATCGATTATCAGATATATCCCATAGTTTGTGGACTCTATAACTTTCCTACAGACTAAATAACATTCACTGATTTGGGTTATTTTCACCAAAGTAATGTAGCAGAATACATTTTGGGATACATTTATGAAGAAT
>BLSH010432038.1:549756-559864 GCA_018402905.1 Glandirana rugosa
CACATATTCTCTGTCCCCGACTTCACCAATTTCTCCTCCAGGTCGGACCCCCGGGGCGGACCGCCCCCCCCGCCCCCGTGTTAGTACGCCACTGGGTTAAAGCGGAGTTCCACCCAAAAGTGAAACTACCGCTTATTTGCTTCCTCCTCCCCCCTCTGGTGCCACATTTGGCACATTTCAGGGGGGACCTGTTTTTGACAGGTTCCCCTTCCCCAATTACAGAGACAGCGCCGCGGTGCCGTCACTCGGAAGTTTGGCCCCCCTTCTCCGCCAGGCCAATTAGAAAGCGCAGCGCGGTTCTCGCATGCACAGTAGGGAACCGTCTGTGAAGCCGAAAGGCTTCACTGCCAATTTACCTTAGTGGAGATGGTGGCGGCAACACCCGACAGCCGATCCGAAAATCGGCTGTGGTGCTGACATTGCGGGCTCCCTGGACCGGTAAGCGTGCTAATATTAAGTCAGCAGCTACTGTATTTGTAGCTTCTGACTTTTCATTTTTTTTTTTTCCCCCCAGGCTGGACCTCCTCTTTAACCACTTCAGCCCTGGAAGGATTTCCCCCTTTAGGACCAGAGCGCTTTTTGCTATTTGCCACTGCGTCGCTTTAACTGACAATTGCGCGGTCGTGCAACGTTGTACTTAATCAAAATGTATGTCCTTTTCCCCCCACAAATAGAGCTTTCTTTTGGTGGTATTTGATCCCCTCTGCGGTTTTTATTTTTTGCGCTATAAACAAACAAAGAGCGACAATTTTGAAAAAAAAAAACAATATTTCTTGCTTTTTGCTATAATACAAATCCAAAAAAAAATATATAAAAAAACTAATTTATTCATCGGTTTTGGCCGATTTATATTCTTCCTCGCAATCGGCGTTTATTGATTGGTTTGCGCAAAAGTTGCCGCGTGTACAAACCATGAGAATTAATTTATGGGGTTTATAATTTTTTTCTCTTTTTTATTTATTATTATTTATTTTTCGATTTTTAGCGGTACTGCGATATTGCGGCGGACATGTCGGACACTTTTGACATTTTTTTTTTTTTGGAACATTGTCATTTATACAGCAATCAGTGCTATGAAAATACACTAATTATTGTATAAATGTCACTGGCAGGGAAGGGGTTAACACTAGGGGGCGATCAAAGGGTTAACTGTGTTCCCTGGGAAGTGTTACTAACTGTGTGGGGGCTGGGCTGAGTGGGGGAGGAGAGAGATCACTGCTCCCATATACAGGAAGCCTATGATCACATTCCTTCCCCCCTGTCAGAATGGAGATCCGTTGTTTATACTCACGGATCCCGTTCCGTCACGGCGGGGGAGCGATCGCGGGCAGCCGGTGGACATCGAGTCCGCCCTACCCGCTCCCTGGCTCCCCCTCTACACAGTGAGCGGGCCTCAGGCGGCGCGCACGCGCTCACAATCCACAATCTCGCAGCTGCCGTCAGCTGACGGCAATATGCAATATCGAGCCAAGCTGCCGCCATCAATCCACGGCGGGTGGTCGGCAACTGGTTAATGGAGGTATTTCAGGAAAATGCTGCATTGTGGCCACTAGATGGAGCTGACAATCATAGGAAATAATTATATTTCAAGCAATACAGCAAACATTTGTGGCGGTTAAGGCATCCGCACATGGAATGGTTTATACTTAGACACCTTTGTATTAAAAACATCTATGAAAAGATCGACTAAAACAAAAATGAGCAATTTTCTGTCTACAGGAAACTTCTGTCAAAATAAAAAAATATATAAATCAATAAAAAGTGATAAAATGACGAGACCTACCCAGATGGTGTTGTCATGGTGGTACGGCCTCCAGTTGCGCCCCGTGTCACTGAACATCACGCTGAACCGCGTCACCCAATCAGAACTCCCGTATCTTCCCTGGGTCGCCGCCCCCGTGATGTTGAATCTTTCTCCTAGATCTACCTGCAGCCATTGCTTCCCGTTAGACTCCAGCGGCGTCCAACCACCGGCTCCTGTAACGAGAAAAAGACATAAATACATAAACACGATTTATCCGAAATGTAATCACTGAATTGTTCTGTAATTGGCTTCAGAAGAAACACTCATCAAATTATATCCGCCGATACATCGTAATTTCCGGATTAAGGGCTAAACTAAATGAGCAATGCTAATCCCATGATGGAGCCTCATTTGCAGGAAAACGATTTTAACGTGACGCAAATTAGGTAGCCACGTGCGCGGGGTTAAATCAGGAGGGGGGGGGAGTGATGGTGGATTTTTTCAAGCAGGCGCCCAGTGTTAGAGTTGCTCACATTTTAGATCACACACAGTAGGGCTGAAGACAAGTTGCTGTCCTCGTGTTACAAAGTTATCAGACCTTTATGTAGACCAGATGATAAGGCTCCGTTCACATCCATTGCGTGCGGAATCGCGAGACGCGCTTGCGAACCCCGTCACTTCCAAAGGCACCACAATCGCGGCGCAATTTTGCCACGATTATCGCTGTAAAATCACGCAAACGACAGAATCGTGGTATGCCTGTTGCCCAAAAGAAGTCGGCGATTCTGTTTGAGCGATCTTGCTGCCACAATCACAGAAAATTTGCGTCACGATCGGGGATCGCAAGGGCATCCCGCGATTTTATATATATCGGGAACCCGGGCAGAATCGCTGCGATTCTGTGAGTGATCCGAGATGCCTAGATTGAACGAAGCCTAAGTATTGTTAAAGTTTATACATGAAGGAAAAGAACCTTCTCTGTCTCTGTCTGCCCCCAGTACTTACCTGAGTCCCACTGTGATCCAGCGATCTGCACCAGAGCCTCAGCTCTTCAGGGACTCTACCTTTTCATTGGCTGAGCCAATGGCTCCCGCTGCTCTCAATCACAGCTAGTGAGCCAATGAAGAGAGAGAGGGGGCGGAGCTTAGCTGTGGCTCTGTGTGTGAACAGACACCGGGCGCTCCCATTGCAAGCTGCTTGCTGTGGGGGCACTAGGCAGGAGGTCGGGGCCAGCAGCGCCGGCGAGGGACCCAAGAAGAGGAGGATCGGGGCTGCTCTGTGCAAAACCATTACACAGAGCAGGTAAGTATAACATGTTTGTTATTTTAGTAAAAAAAAAATGTCAGCAAGATGCATTGTTGTGGCATTTAAATGAATGACATTGCACCAATGCATATAAAATGCATTACCGCACGTAATTCTTTTGAGACCTTTCTTTTGAGATCATTAGAGAGGCAGTAGCTCCAGACAAGAACAAGGTGCAATGGTGTGAAAGGCATCCAATCTGACAGCCCAGAGGAAGGAGGAGGCAGTTCCCCCGAAAGTATTGGATTCTCTTGACCAATAAAGATTTGGGCTCAAACAAGAGTGTCATGACTCATGAAGTTTTGTACCAGGTGATGATCCTCAGCACTCAACCCAAAGCTGGATATCTACTGTATGTCTTCTTTTCAGACCCTCAGGGAGGAAGCAGCCAAAGACAAGAACAAGGCGCAATGGTTTGAAAGGCACCCAATCTGATGGCCCTGAGGAAGGGGGAGGCAACTCTCCCAAAACACATTGGATTCTCTAGATCAATAATGTTTTGGACTCAAACCTAAATGTTGTTAAATTTTGTACTGCGTGCTCCTCCACTAGAGTTGAGCCAACCCGAACTGTAAAGTTCGGGTCCGTACCGAACTTTGGGGTGTCCGTGACCCGGACCCGAACCCGGACATTTGAAAAAAAGTTTGGGTTCGGGTTCTGGGTTCGGGTATTTGATCCCATCTGTTGAATAGCTGGGCAATCAACAAGCGTTTCACTGGTTTGCCCTTAGAAGCCATCACGGCCATGCCTACTAATGGCATGGCTGTGATTGGCCAGTGCATCCTGTGACCCAGCCTCTGTATAAGCTGGAGTCACAGTGCTGTATGTCACATGCTCTCTGGGTAGTGTAGGGAGAGGATGCTGCCGGGGCTGTGAGGGACAGATTGCAGATATAATAACATCTCATCCTGCATTACAGAACGATCTGACTGGACTAGGTAGAGTCTACTGCTTTGAGGGACAGATTATTGTTCTAAAATCATCTCCTAGTTCTATAGGGTCAGGTTCCTGCTGTTGCTGTAAGGGACAGATTATTGTTCTAAAATCATTGCCTACTCCTATAGGGTCAGGTTCCTGCTGTTGCTGTAAGGAACAGTTATTTTTCCTATCCCCATTTTTTTGTAGGGCACTTGTCCTACTCTTACCCCCATTTTAGTTCCTTTTGCAGTCCTCTAGCACTTGCCAGGACTTTTTTACAGCCATTTTTGTACCGAAAAGTTCAGGTCCCCATTGACTTCAATGGGGTTCGGGGTCCAGGGTGAAGTTCGTTACCGAACCCAAACTTTTTTGTGAAGTTCGGCCGGACCCGCCGAACCCGAACATCCAGGTGTCCGCTCAACTCTATCCTCCACACTCAACTCATAGCTGGATATTTACTGTACATCTTCTTTACAGACCCTCAGAGAGGCAGTTCCCCCAAACTGCGTTGGACCCTCTTGATTGATAAAGATTTGGACTCAAACCGAAGTGTCATAAACTTTTGTACCAGGTGCTCCTCAACACTCAACCCAAAGCTGAATATATACTTTATATCTTCATTGCAGACCCTTGGAGAGGCAGCAGCCCAAGACAACTAAGGAAGGGGGTGTCAGTTTACCTGAAACACATTAGATTCTCTTGTTCAATAAAGTTTTGGACTCAAACCTAAGTGTTGTGAACTTTTGTACTGGGTGCTCCTCTACACTCAAGTCATAGCTGGAGATCTACTGTACATCTTATTTTGAGACCATCAGAAAGGCAGCAGCCCAAGACAAGAACAAGGTGCAATATCTTGAAAGGCATCCAATTGATAGCCCTAAAATGTGTTGGATACTCTTAATCAATAAGGATTTGGGCTCAAACTTTAGTGTAGTTAACTTTTGTACCGGGTGCTCCTCAACACTCAACCCAAAGCTGGATATCTACTGTATGTCTTCTTTTGAGACCATCAGAGAGGAAGCAGCCCAAGACAATTACAAGGTGCAATAGTTTGAAAGGCATCCAATATGACAGCTCTAAAGAAAGGAATAGACAGCCCCCCAAAATGCATTGGGTTTTCTTGATAAATAAAGTTAGGGACTCAAACCTAAGTGATGTGAAGTTTTACTTGTACCGGGCACTCCTCAACACTCAACCCATAGCTGGATATCTACTGTACGTTTTCTTTTGAGACCATCAGAGAGGCAGCAGCCCAAGACAAGAACAGGGTCTACTGTACAGACCTTGAAGAACTACTACCCCACCTATATTAGTCCAGTGCTACAACACCAAGCGCGCACCACTGTTGGCTAAACAGGAAGTGAGGTGAAGTCTCCCCAATTTTGCAGCAGGCAGCAATAAAAAAACATGGCAGTCCTTCCCCATGCTATGAAAAACTAAAGGAGAACTTTAGGCTGGATTTCGCTCTGAAAAGAAATATCAGATATATCAGGCTGGTTTACAATAAGCAGGGTTTCTATTTTTGTAAAGAATTTTCATTACTTGCTCTTGACTAAGTTCTATACCCAGAATATGAGTCCCTTTCCCTCTAGGATATGCAAGACTGTTTTCTTCTTCTCTTTGCATCAGTTTATTTGAGAGCATGAAATAAATAGATGCCATCTGTTGCGCCACCTTTAATGTGCAGATAAAAGCCTCCCTTTGGTGCATGACAGATGACTTTGAAAATACAATTATTTTTATTTGCTGTGTTTTATACCAAATCCTCTGGTGCTGACCTGACAATGCTGAATATTTTGATAACTAATAAAGCCTTGCTTTTTTTCCAGCATAAGTTGCTGAATAATTTAATTGCATTCCCCATCTGTTTGTTTTCCTAGGGCTCTAAATGTTCCAGGAATGGTCTACTCCAAATGATTAGGTATGAGTGAATCCGTCCAGGACTCTCAGAGTGATTCACTTCAATGGAGCACCCAATTCACTCAAGTTTGCTGGTGAAGAGGCCCAAAGGAGGGTTTGCTGGTTCACTCCTCGTTTGCAGAGTCCATTTTAGGTACTTTCACTTAGGTGTGTGCATTTACACTCTTACGAGACCCCCCCCATGGCTCCTCTTCTGGGAGTGAAGACCAGTGATCTATTATGGTGGCCTGGTCCCACAGCCAACAGGTCCTGTTGCGGCTGCTGGTCATGATGTTATCATGCTGCAATAGGAGTCTTTAGGACAAGAAGTCTTCCAACATAGGAACTGGCTTTGTACAGCAGGCTTTCTACATCTCTTTCTGTCACCTGGCAGAATTCAATGGGAATATCATTTTACTAGTGTACTAGTTCATGGGTAATAGGGATGTGGTGCTGGTCTTAAAGGTTGGTCTGTACCTATATGTATAATATCATTTTAACGCCTATCTCCAAGCAGCTTATGCCCCCTTTTCCCCATTCCATCCCTTCCAAAGACCCTTTTAACTCACCTGGGTCTACTGTCATAAGACCCTCTATGGCTCCCCTCTAGGGGTGAACACCAGTGATCCATTGTGGCAGTCTGCTCCCACAGTCAACTGGTCTTGATGTTTTTGTCATATTGTTATCTAGGTGCAACAGGAGTTTTGAGGTCAGTGAGCCCTCCTACATAGGAGTTGGCTTTGACCTGTAGGCTCTCAACATCTTGGATGACCTTCTTGTCATCTGGTGAAGTTCAATTGGGATGTGATTTTTAAAGCCTATCCCCAGGCAAATTCTAAAAAAACCCTTCCCCATCCCATCTCAAGCCCCTTTTAATGCACCTGAGTCTGCTGTCTCAAGGCCCTTTATTGCTCCTCTTGTGGGCTGAAGACCAGAGATTCATTGCTGCAGTCTGGCCCAAACTCCAAATGATCCTATTGCTACCCTTTGTCCCGGCTTTGAAAAGCAGGTTTCTTTCATCTTGGGTGACCTTCAGTCACCTGGTGAAATTCAATAGTGATGTGATTTTTAAAGCCTCTCTCCAGGAAAATTCTGACCCCCTTTTCCCAACCCCATCCCACTCCAAAGTACTCTTCTAATCACCTGAGTCCACCGTCAAGTATGTTGGTGAAAAAGCCCAAAAGAGGGCTTGCCAGTTCCCTCCTCACTTGCAGAGTGCACAGTAAGCCCTCCTACTTAGGAGCCGGCTTTGGAGTCCACTGTCACAAGACCCTTCATGGCTCCTCTTCCGAGAGTGAAGACTAGTGATCTACTGCTGCAGCCTAATTCTACCACCAAAGGGCAATGTGCCTCGCCTTGTTGTGAGCTTATCATGCTGCAACAAGTGTCTCTAGGACAGCCAGCCCTCCTACACAGTGGTTGGCTTTGACCAGTAAACTCCCCACATCTTAGGTGACCTTCTGTCATCTGGCAAAGTAATGCACCTAAGTCTGCTGTCACCGGGCCCTCCATAGCTCCTCTTTTGGACTGAAGACCAGAGATTCATTGCTGCAGTCTGGGCCCACCTCAAACTGGTCCTGTTGCTGTCCTTTATCATGATATTATTGTGCTACAAAAGGAGTCTTTAGGACAGTGAGCCCTCCTACTTAGATCCTGGCTTAGAACAGTGAACAGCTTCTTACATCTCTATTGATCTTCTGTCATCTGGTAGAGTTCAATGGAGATGAGTTCACTGTCAAGTATGCTGAGGAAGTGGTCCAAAGGAGTTTTTGCTGGTTCACTCCTCACTTGAAGAGTGCATAGTTAGCCCTGTTAGTTAATGGTATCTTGCTGCAACAGGACTCTACAGGGCAGTGAACCCTCCTACATAGGAGCGCCCCCCTTTTCAATCCCATCCCTTCCAAAGCCCTTTTCAACTCATGTCCCATGTCACAACCATTGGAAATGGTACTGTTTGTACTAAAATAAAAAAATAAACAACATACATGTGCAAAATGTGAGAGTGAATTAAAGTGTTTGTTCACAAATGCCAGAAGTCTGCCAAGCAAAATAGGTGAGTTGAAAGCTCTGGTGCATGAGGAAAACTATGCTTTAATTGGTATTGCTGAATCTTGGCTTCATTCTTCACTTGACTGGGCTATTAATATTCCTGGCTATGCTCTCTTTTGGAAAGACAGGGTAAAACGGAAGGGTGTTTGTGTCTGTCTCTATGTGAGAAGTGATCTCAAAGTGAGTGTGAAAGAGGACCTAGTTGATGGAGAGTGTGATGAGTCTGAAGCATTATGGGTAGATCTGCATTTGGGTGTGCGCACTACAAAGGTTATCATTGGAGTTTGTTATAGACCTCCCAGTGTTAAAGAGGAGGTGGAGACTCAGTTCCTAGCACAGATGAAAAGAGCTGCAAGGGCTGGGTGATAGAAATTTGGGATTTTAACTGGAGTAATGGCACTGCTGGGACAGTTAAAGGGCAAACATTTATAAACCTATTACAGGACAATTTTATGGTCCAGTTTATTGAGACCCCAACTAGGGATGATGCTCCGCTGGACCTGGTAATCTCAAACCATCTGGGTAACAGTGACCATAACATGATTTCATTTAATGTAAGCTGCAAGCAACAAACACATACGGTAAAGATAAAAACACTTAATTTTAAGAGAGCAAATTTTACAAGGATGAGGGCTGCTCTCCAGGACTTAGACTTGGAAGGATTATTGGCATTGATAAACACAGAACAGAAATGGGAATTTTTCAAAAAACTGTATGCAAACTCACTGTAAAGTATATTCCCATGGGCAATATGTTTAAAAGGCTAAAAATAAAATCTAGGTGGCTCATGGCCAAAGTTAAAAAAGTTATAAATTATAAGAAAAGAGCATTTAAAAAATATAGAAATTAGGGAACACTGTCATCTTTTAAATGTTACAAAGAATATAACAGAATATGTAAAAAGGAAATCAAGGACGCAAAAATTCAAATTGAACGACAGATTGCAAAAGATAGTAGGACAAACCCCAAAAAATTCTTCAAATATATTAATAGTAAAAAGGTCAGGTCTGAGCATGTAGGCCCTTTACAAAATAATCTAGAGTGGGTGACTGAGGACATAGAGAAGGCAAACTTATTAAATACTTTCTTCAGCTCTTTGTATACAAAGGAGCATGGGGGAGCTCATGTCCACAATGGGGGTGGTAGTGACACAGCCCCAAATGATCCACAATGGCTCAAAAGTGAAATGGTCCAGAAGTATTTAGACAGAATAAAGGTTATAAAGCACCTGGACCAGATGGCATCCATCCACGGATCCTAAAGGAATTGAGCTCTGTCATTTCAAAGCCATTGTATCTATTTTTTAGGGACTCCTTAATGACTGGAATAGTGCCACTGGATTGATGTAGGGCCAATGTGGCACCCATATTTAAAAAGGGATCAAAGTCTTTACCAAGTAACTATAGACCTGTTAGTTTACCTTCTGTAGCTGGGAAGATACTGGAGGGTTTAATAAAAGACCACATAGATGAGTTTAACAACAGACAGCATGGATTCATGAAAGACAGAAGTTGTCAAACAAACCTGATTTCTTTTTATGAGGAGGTAAGTAAAACCTTGGAAAGAGGGGTGGCTGTGGACGTGGTATACTTGGATTTTGCAAAAGCATTTGACACCGTTCCCCACACACGGCTAATGTGTAAGGTAAAGTCTACAGGCTTCGAAAGATCAATTTGTAAATGGATAGAAAACTGGCTAAAAGACAGAATTCAGAGAGTAGTGATTAATGATTCTTACTCTGAGGGGTCTAAGATAATCAGTGGTGTACCCCAAGGCTCAGTGTTGGGACCCTTACTTTTCAATATATCTATAAATGATATAGGGTCTGGGATTAAAAGTGCCATTTCAGTGTTTGCAGATGACACCAAGCTATGCAGTGGAATAACATCCTTGCAGGATGCCTCCAACTTACAAGCAGACCTCAATGCACTGTCTAATTGGGCGACTATGTGGCAAATGAGGTTTAATGTTGATAAATGTAAAGTTATGCACTTGGGAGCTAAGAATATGCATGCATCGTACATACTAGGGGGAGTACAACTGGGGGAATCCATAGTGGAGAAGGATTTGGGGGTTCTGGTAGATCATAAGCTTAATAATGGAATGCAATGCCAAGCTGTGGTTTCCAAAGCAAGCAGAATCCTTTCTTGTATTAAGAGAGGTATGGACTCCAGAGATAGAGACATTATTTTG
>BLSH010432038.1:559874-574121 GCA_018402905.1 Glandirana rugosa
TTACATTCATAATCAATATAATACATGTAAATCCTTTCTTAGGTCCAGAAAAAATTTCGTTAGATGACACGACCGGTTTTGGTGTAGACCCCCCTCAGGGAACTAGAGAAAGTGCAGAGAAGGGCAACCAAACTAATAAGAGGCATGGAGGAGCTCAGCTATGAGGAAAGATTAGAGGATCTGAATTTATTCTCTCTTGAAAAGAGGAGATTAAAGGGGATATGATCAACATATACAAATACATGAGTGGTTTATATAGTAAACTTGGTGTAGAGTTATGCACGTTAAGGTCATCACAGAGGACAAGGGGGCACTCTTTACATCTAAAGGATTCTTCACAGTTAGAGCTATGAAATTGTGAAATAGACTCCCCCCAGATGTGGTTTTGGCCAGCACAGTAGATTGCTTTAAAAAAGACCTGGATTCTTTCCTAAATGTACATAATATAACTAATACTTACATTTTTAAAGTTGATCCAGGGAAAATCCGATTGCCTCTTGGGGGATCAGGAAGGATTTTTTTCCCCCACTATAGCAAATTGGATCCATGCTTTGCTGTTTTTTTTGCCTTCCTCTGGATCAACTGTGGGTGAAGGATTGTGTATACGGGATTATATGGTTATATATATATTGTGACAGCAGGCAGGTAAATTCACCTGGTTGCATCCAGGATGGCGGATATATTTGTCCCAGGTTTAGACTCTGCTGATTTCTACCACTAAGGAAGGGGAAGTGCTGAGAGTCTTGCAGGGGTAGAGGTAATGAGCCCAGCTGAGTTGAGCTGGCTCATTAAGGTCTTTACAGCAGGCATAGGTGAGTGCTCCACCCTGGAACCAGTTTCTGTGTGAATAGACTGGGGAGCGTTACACAGATTCCCGGAGGTAAGAAGCCCGTGTGGTTGACTATAACAGCAGGGAGATAGGTGCTAGGTGTAGCACAAGGCTGCACCTAGCTGGCAGACGGGGAAACCTACAAAGTTTAGTAAGTGGCCAAGTTGGCAAGGATTTATTTTGATGTTTGTTTTGTTTTGCTGTTTTTCTACAATTGTACATAGTATAAATAAACCACACTTGTGTTTTCATCCACAACTGCTGTTTTGCTGTGCCTGTTTTGTGTAGTGAACCCTTCCAGGGGGTCACACACACCCGCTGCTGAGCTAACCCCCTTACAGTTGGTGGAGGAAGCCAGGGGCAGTTTTTTTTTTGAAAGGCCAGCATGGAAGAGTTACTCAGACAGCTTGCTGTAGCAAATGCTAACCAACAACAAATGAATGCTAGTCTACAACAAGCAAACGCTAATCAGCAGCGAGTTCACCAGCAAAGTATGGAAGCATAGCAACAAGCCCAGCAGCAATCTGAGGCTCGCTTAATTGAGCTGTTGCAGAAGCAAGAGCAGAGACTTCAACAGCAGATAGATGCCATGAGACAACAGTGTCCACAGACCAGTGAGGCAAGTGGTTTGATTAATACGTCATCATTTTGTGTGAGCCGTTTACTGCCAAAAAATGACTGGAGAGGATGATCCTGAAGAGTTTTTGACAACATTTGAAAGGACTGTTGAGAGAGAAAAGTGGCCTAAGGAGCAGTGGGCTGGACTGGTGGCTCTTCTATTAGCTGGGGAATCACAGAAAGCTTATTATGACCTAGAGCCAGACCAAGCAAAAGACTACGTTCTGCTAAAAACAGAAATATTGGCACGGCTGGCTGTCCGGGCTCAGCGTGTGCGTAACTGGACTTTCCCACTTGAAAAACTCCCCAGGTCGCAAATGTATAATCTCATTCACCTGGGCAGGAAGTGGCTGCAACCTGAAACTTTGATAGCACCAAAGATTGTGGAACGTGTGGTAATGGATTGATTCCTGAGAGCTCTACCTACTGCTATCCAAAAGTGCTTAAACCATGGAAACCCGGACACGGCTGACAAGCTTTGTGGATCTGGTAGAGCGGTACTTGACTACAGAGAACCTAACCACCTCTCCCAGGGACTCACAGACTTTCCACCCTAAGACCAGACCATCCCCAGCGGCGGGTAAGATGTCTCCAAAGGGTAAGGGTGGAGAGAGTGAGAGAGAGGGAAGTTTGCATAATGTATGGCGACCACAGTCAAGGTCGCAGGAAGCAGTGAAAAAGGTTATTTGTTACTGTTGCCGGCAAGAGGAACATATTGCAGCCAATTGCCCAGTTGTGGATGAGCCCATGGAATGTGACTATCTAAGAGACAGACGTCAGTCGCTGTTTGCGACAGTTGCATGCACTGCCGCTCGGGGAACTGAAAAACATTTATGCAAAATGTGCATTAATGGTAAAAATGTTAGATTCAGGTAGTCTGGTAACATTCATCAAAGCTGAATTCGTTACTACAGAGGTCTCTAGGAATAACAAAGTGGCTGTTATTTGTGTACATGGGGACACCAGAGAGTATCCTGTGGCTAAAGTGTTTTTTGAGACCCCCAAAGGTAACCTAACTCATCAGGTGGGGTTGGTGCCTCACTTACCACATGATGCTATTGTGGGGAGGGATTTTCCAAAATTCTGGGAACACTGGGATGGTCCTGAACCCCCCACAGAGGCCCTTAGAAGCCAGGAAGAGGAATCCCAGGTATCCTCTGAGAATGGTGAGACCTCTCCAGATTTTCCTTTGTCAGTGTTGGCCGGAGAGACTCGGGAAACTGGGGAGGAACCAACATCTTCAGACAAAAACATGCCGTCTGTAGAGTTCTCTGATTTAGAGGTTCACAGTGAAAATTTTGCCACAGAACAGGTAAAGGAACCCACCCTGATAAAGGCGCGGGGAAATGTGGTAAAGATAGATGGTGAATTAGTGAACCCAGATCAGTCCTGCAGTTACCCATACTTTATGGTGGAAAGGGATCTGTTGTATTGGGTTGCCCAAAAGGCGGATGAAACCATTGAGTAACTTGTGGTACCCAAACCCTATAGGAAATTGGTATTGGAATTAGCACATGGGCACATTCTGGGAGGTCATTTGGGGGCAGAGAAAACCAGAGAGAGAGTATTGCAGAGGTTCTATTGGCCTGGGGTCAAGAAGGAAATCGAAAATTATGGTTCCTCCTGCACTGTGTGTCAGAAGTCGGCACCTCTGTCCCATTTCTGTAACCCACTGGTGCCTCTCCCCATCATTGAGGTCCCCTTTGAGAGGATCGCAATGGATTTGGTAGGTCCGATACTGAAGTCCGCTAGGGGGCATCAGTACATTTTGGTCATATTGGACCATGCCACCCACTATCCTGAAGTGATCCCTCTTAGAAATACCTCCGCCAAGACGATAGCCAAAGAGCTATTTCTGGTCTTCAGTCATGTGTGTATTTGTAAGGAATTGCTGACAGACCAGGGTACCCTGTTTATTTCCAGGGTAATGAAAGAGCTGTGCAAGTTGTTCAAAGTAACACAATTACGTACATCCGTGTATCACCCTCAAACAGATGGGTTGGTTGAAAGATTCAACAAAACCCTAAAACAAATGTTAAAAAGGTGGTGGATCGAGATGGAAAGGATTGGGACTGTTTATTACCCTACTTGATGTGTGCTATTCGGGAAGTACCACAATCCTCTACCGGGTTCTCGCCCTTCGAGTTACTCTATGGGAGACACCCAAGAAGGTTGTTGGATATCGCCAAGGGAACTTGGGAAAGTGAGAGTTCTCCCTACCGGAGTGTGATTGAGCATGTTGCCCTGATGCAAGATAGGATTGCACAGGTAATGCCAATCGTCAAAGAACACTTGGCCCAAGCGCCAGTAGCACAGTAAAAGGTGTACAACCGTAAGGCCACAACCCGTACTTTTTACCGGGGGATAGGGTGTTTGTACTCATGCCTACATTCGAAAGCAAATTCCTGGCCCAATGGCAGGGCCCATACGAGATAATTGAAAAAGTGAGAGAGTTGAACTACAGGGTCAGACAACCAGGATGGCAAAAGCCAGAACAGATATACCACATTAATCTGTTGAAAGCCTGGAGGGACAGGGAATCCCTAGTCGCAGAAACCTTGGTATCATCGACTTCCTGAGGTTGGAATAACAGTCACCCTATCGAAACCCCAAAAACAGCAGGTAACAGCAGAGTTTGTGCTCCGCAACAGAGAGATGTTCTCTGAGCTGCCGGGACAAACATCTGGGGTAGAGCATGGCATTATCACCCCACCAGGGGAAAGAGTGAAACTAAAACCTTATTGAATACCGGAGGCCCAACGGGAGGTAATACGTGAGGAAGTTCAACAAATGCTTGTAAAAGAAGAATCCCAGAGTGACTGGTCCAGCCCGATCGTTTTATTGCCCAAACCCGATGGGAGCTGGCGATTTTGTAACGATTTCTGGCAGTTGAATAAAGTTACAAAATTTGACACCTACCCCATGCCTCGCATAGATGAACTGACCGGCTGGGAACAGACCCTTGATCTCACCAATGGGTATTGGCAAATTCCCCTAGCTGAATCAGCGAAGGAGAAAACAGCATTTGTAACACCAGAGGGGGCATTCCAATTTAGAAGAATGCCGTTTGGGTTACAAAATGCACCAGCAACATTCCAGCGGAAAATGGACAAGATTCTGAGGCACCATAAGAAGTATGCTGCAGCCTACCTGGACGATGGGATTTTCCACAGTACGGATTGGGCCTCACATCTGCCAAAAGTGCAAGCCGTGTTAGACTCTATAAGGGAAGCTGGGTTCATGGCCAGTCCAAAAAAATGTACCATTGGACAGGAAGAGGCCAAATATCTGGGGTACACTATTGGGAGGAACCAACCTGACGAAAGGGAAAGAGTCTGTCATGGTGAAGTGGACCCCGGAGGCTGAAGCAGCGTTCCAGTCTTTAAAAAAAGCCCTATGTAGCCAGCCAGTGCTGTTCTCACCTGACTTTTCGAAGGACTTTGTTGTACAGACTGATGAGTCAGACATGGGCTTAGGAGCAATCTTGTCCCAGGTTTGGAAGGGGGAAGAGCACCCAGTCATTTATCTCAGCAGAAAACTGAAATCCCACGAAAAAAATTATGCCACGTTTGAGAAAGAGTGTTTAGATGTGAAGTGGGCGTTAGATTCCCTTCATTACTATTTGCTGGGTAGACACTTTGACCTGGTTACTGATCACACGCCCTTAAAAGTGATGGCTCAAAACAAGGAGACCAACAAAAGGGTAAATAGGTGGTTCCTGGTCCTGCAGGAATTCAACTTTACTGTGAAGCATCGCCCGGGTGTTCAAATGGGGAATGTGAATGCTTTGTCTCGGGTACCTGCATGCCTGACTGCTTGTGTTCCAAACCCCAGGTTGAAACAAGAGGGGGGTTATGTGACAGCAGGCAGGTAAAATCACCTGGTTGCATCCAGGATGGCAGGTATATTTGTCCCAGGTTTAGAATCTATGCTGATTTCTACCACTAAGGGGAAGTGCTGTGAGTCTTGCAGGGGTAGAGGTAATGAGTTGAGCTGGCTCATTAAGGCCTTTACAAAAGCTCACAGCAGGCATAGGTGAGTGCTCCACCCTGGAACCAGTTTCTGTGTGAATAGACTGGGGAGCATTACACAGAACCTCTGAGGTAAGAAGCCTGTGTGGTTGATTATAACAGCAGGGAGATAGGTGCTGGGTGTAGCACAAGGCTGCACCTAGCTGGCAGACAGGGAAAACTACAAAGTTTAGTAAGTGGCCAAGTTGGCAAGGATTTATTTTGATGTCTGTTTTTGTTTTGCTGTTTTTCTACAATTGTACATAGTATAAATAAACCACACTTGTGTTTTCATTTATAACTGCTGTTTCACTGTGCCTGTTTTGTGTAGTGAACCCTTCCAGGGGGTCACACACACCCGCTGCCGAGCTAACCCCCTTGCAATATATATATATATATATATATATATATATATATATATATATTGTATATATATATATATTTTTTTTTTTTTTTTTTTGCTTGAACAAGATGGACTTGTGCCTTATTTCACCCTAACTAACTATGTAACAAGGCTGCCCTTCAGGTAGTAAAGACCAGTGATCCACCGATTCAGTCTGGTGGGAGAAGTTGGAAGTTCTCTTAATTAATTTCCAAATCAGTTTGCTCATCCCTATTTATAATGCCTGATGTCCCCAGAAGGTTTCTCACAGTACGGGCTCACACTGCCTTCTAAAGAAGTTTGTCAAAAAAAGATAGAATAATAAAAATTTTGTCAAAAAATGAAAGAATAATAGGTCTCATTCTTCCATATTCTATTGCAGCATTGCAATGATAATGTCTAGGGTACAGGAAGGAGCAACGAGAGCACAGAAGGTCCCAGTTCTAAAAGCACAGATGGCTCCAACAATAGTCAGCTCCACTCTGTTATATTCCTCATTGAAATGCAATTTTAGGTCAAAGCAATATCGAAAATCAGAAGAATCTGAGTAACACACACATAAAACGGTGCTAGAAATGAGTGATAGGGGAGTCCTGCTCATCATTCTCTGTGTGCTTCCGACAATCTGCTCCTCCGTCCCGGAATTCTCCAACACTTCACAGCAAAGCTCTACATACAGCGCCGGCTGATGTCATGAAATAATTGGAGGATTGTGAGCAATAAAGTAGTTCTGGATGAAATGAAATGGCATCTGACTGACAACTTCAAGGCATGTCACCAGCTGTCTGAACCACTAATAAAATATAGATGTCTTTGGCTGACATGAATATAGAGTATCTGGAAAGATCAGAACATATATATATCCTATATTACCAAAGTATTGGGACGCCTGCCTTTAAACGCACATGAACTTTAATGGCATCCCAGTCTTAGTCCATAGGGTTCAATATTGAGTTGGCCCACCCTTTGCAGCTATAACAGCTTCAACTCTTCTGGGAAGGCTGTCCACAAGGTTTAGGAGTGTCTATGGGAATGTTTGACCGTTCTTCCAGAAGAGCATTTGTGAGGTCAGGCATTGATGTGGATGAGAAGACCTGGTTCAGTGCCTTCACTCTAATTCATCCCAAAGGTGTTCTGTCGGGTTGAGGTCAGGCCAGTCAAGTTCCTCCCATCCCAAACTTGCTCATCCGTGTATTTATGGACCTTGCTTTGTGCAGTGGTCCAAATCATAAGGTGGAGGGGGGATTATGGTGTGGGGTTGTTTTTCAGGGGTTGGGCTTGGCTCCTTAGTTCCAGTGAAGGGAACTCTTAAGGTGTCAGCATACCAAGATATTTTGGACAATTTCATGCTCCCAACTTTGTGGGAACAGTTTGGGGATGGCCCATTCCGGTTCCAACATGACTGCACACCACTGCACAAAGCAAGGTCCATAAAGACATGGATGAGCGGGTTTGGGGGGGAGGAACTTGACTGGCCCGCACAGAGTCCTGACCTCGACCCAATAGAACACCTTTGGGATGAATTAGAGCAGAGACTGTGAGCCAGGCCTTCTCATCCAACATCAGTGCCTGACCTTACAAATGAGCTTCTGGAAGAATGGTCAAACACTCCTAAACCTTGTGGACAGCCTTCTCAGAAGAGTTGAAGCTGTTATAGCTGCAAAGGTTGGGCCAACCCAATATTGAACCCTACGGACTAAGACTGGGATGCCATTACAGTTCATGTGCGTGTACAGGCAGGTGTCCTAATACTTTGGTAATATAGGATATATATATATGTTCTGATCTTTCCAGATACTCTATTAGTCCCCGCCCGCAGACCCCGGCAACCACCGGCAAGGGTTGTCGGGAAGAGGTCCTTGTCCTCATCAACATGGGGACAAGGAGCTTTGGTGGGGGGAGCGCAGAGCCCCCCTTCCCCAAATCACCCATACTCCCCATGTTGAGGGCATGCGGCCTGGTATGGTCCGGGGGGGGGGCGCTCTCTCATCCCCACCCCCACTGCCTGCTCGGATAAGGGTCTGGTATGGATTTTGGCAGGAACCCCACACCATTTTTTTTTTTTTTACATTTGGCGCGGGGTTCCCCTTAAAATCCATACCAGACCAAGGGCCTGGTATGCTCCTGGAGGGCGACCCCGTGCCATTTTTTTTTTTTTAATTTGGTGTGGAGTTCCCCTTCAAGATCCCCAGAGCACAATGTGCCTGGTATTCTCGGGATCAAAGTTGGATCCCTGTTCACTGAAAATCGGTCCGACTTTGGCCCTATGTAGGATCGTAAATCGCACAGCAAAGTAGGATCAAAGTCGGACCATTTAAATGTCGGATAGTGCGAACCCAGTTGGGCTAAAGGCTGAAGATTTTTTTACCTTGATGCATTCTCTCTATTAAGGTAAAAACATCTTCTGGGTGCAGTTCCTCCCAGCCCCCCTATACTTACCTGGCTGAGCCCAATCTCGATCCAGCGAAGTATATGAGAGCAGTGTCTCTCTTGGCTCCCTCCCTCCTTGTAGGCTCAGACACAGCAGCAATTGGCTCCCGCTGCTGTCAATCACAGTTCTGAGAAGGTGGGGGGGGGGCGGCGAGCTGCACTCTGTGTGTCAATGGACACACAGTGCCAGCTACAGAGCGAGTCCGCAAGAGTGCCCCAATAGCCAGTAGCTTGGAACGGTGGGTACTTGTTGGAGGTGGGGGTGGGGGCGGGAGCCAGGTTAGCTCTACATTTTACGCAATGACTCCAAGGGATCTCTCACTGCACAGAGGTTCAGAGAGAATAGGACAGAGTCGGAGCCTGCTGGAATGGGGAATATAATAAGTATTACAGCAGCTTCCCATACCCCTCTTCCCCTACCCCCCCCCCCAGAAATAACAAGCATTTGTAGCGTGGGGGGCACCACTGCAAGGGTATTCCAGCATGAGATTTGGCCTTAAGCATTCCATTGTCGTGCATTAATTCACAGCCATTAAAGTGCATTAATGTTAAAATGGTCCACCAATGCACATAAAAGGTTTAAAAATGTATACAACACTTTTTTGAAAATTCAGCACAACCCAATGGTATACATGAATTGGGCTTGGGGTTGCCACCTCATCCCCTTAAACCCCAACACATATGGATTACACAGGTTGTTCTGAGGCTAATTTAATGCAGATGAGGCACCAAGTGAGTTTAATTACCACCTTAATCAATCACAGAACCTGAGTAATTAATTCAGTTCAGTTTTAAAGGGATGAGGTGGCAACCCTAGTTTAAAGGGATGAGGTGGCAACCCTAGTTTAAAGGGATGAGGTGGCAACCCTAGTTTAAAGGGATGAGGTGGCAACCCTAGTTTAAAGGGATGAGGTGGCAACCCTAGTTTAAAGGGACGTCCTCCCATTTGGCTTGTGCTGGGCGCGCTCCCGCGGGCGCGAGCGGCACGTGCACGCGCCGCTCGCGCCCGCGGGAGCGTGCCCGCGGGTCGGGCGGACCCGATGTCCGCCGGAGACCCGCGATCTCCTTTCAGAGAGGAGGAACGGGGAACCGCCGAAGTAAACACGGCGGTTCCCCGTTCTGTGAATGGGACATGACAGATCTACTGATCCCTGTCACTGGGATCAGTTAGATCTGTTATGTCCCGACCAGCCCCTCCCCCCCACAGTTAGAACACACCCAGGGAACATTTGTTAACCCCTTCACTGCCCCCTGCAGGTTAACCCCTTCACTGCCAATGACATTTATACAGTAATCAGTGGACATTTAAATTTCTGATCGCTGTATAAATGTCATTGGTCCCAAAAATGTGTCAAAAACGTCCGACATGTCCGCCCCGATATCGCAGTCCCGATAAAAATCGCAGATCGCCGCCATTACTAGTAAAAAAAAATAAATAAATAAAAACGCCATAAATCAATGTCCATAGTTTGTAGGCGCTATAACTTTTGCGCAACCCAATCAATAAACGCCGATTGCGATTTTTTTTACCAAAAATATGTAGAAGAATATAAATCGGTCAAAACTGATGAATAAATTAGTTTTTTTATTTTTGGATATTTAATATAGCAAAAAGTAAAAAATATTGTTTTTTTTTCAAAATTGTCGCTCTTTTTTTGTTTATAGCGGCGATCAGAAATGACCCAGAGGGGATCAAATACCACCAAAAGAAAGCTCTATTTGTGGGAAAAAAAGGACGCAAATTTTGTTTGGGTACAACGTCGCACAACCGCGCAATTGTCATTCAAAGAGCGACAGCGCTGAAAACTGAAAATTGGTTCGGGCAGGAGGGGGGTTTAAGTGCCCAGTAAGGAAGTGGTTAAAGGGATGAGGTGGCAACCCTAGTTTAAAGGGATGAGGTGGCAACCCTAGTTTAAAGGGATGAGGTGGCAACCCTAGTTTAAAGGGATGAGGTGGCAACCCTAGTTGGGCTCTACTGTGTAATGCATTGAGGTGGCAGTTCCAATAAAATGCAATGCAACACACTGCTCATACAGCCGGTGCATTGCAATGCATTGTGGTAACATGTGTTAGTATGCATTATACAACGCACAAGTGTGAATGGGCCCTGACAGGCTTGGTTTCGTCAAACCTCCCCCTTGAAGATCAGCTTTAATGAAAGCACCAGCTGGACTCCACATTGAGATGCTTCTTCTTTACTCCACACCTTGTTTATTTTGCTAAAGATATTTCAGGGAAAAAATCTGTTTGCTTGTAATAATTCTCAAACGAGGAGCTGATTCTGGTTAGACACTCGCAAGCCTGATGAATTATTCATGGCAGTCCTCTAGACAGTGACAGATTCTTCAAACACCGATCTTACCATTGTGGCTGTTGAGCTTCGCGTTGCCGTGGCTGAACAGTTGCGAGGAGCTGTCAAATGCCGAATGCGGCAGCTGGGATACCAAGGGATCATTGCAATTATCTGCAGAAGATTGAAAAGACAGGAAAATCGTCAGCAACACACTAACAATCCAACATCGGCTTTATGTTCCAAAAGATATCCTTAATATAGAAACAGCTATCAGCTGTCCCATGCGACAACAATGTTGTAGCGTGGCATAGCTGTTGGAAATATATATAAAGTGATATACTTATTTATATCTTTATGTGTGTGTGTATATATATATATTTACAGTATCTCACAAAAGTGAGTACACCCCTCACATTTTTGTAAATATTATATTCTATCTTTTCATGACAACACTGAAGAAATGACACTTTGCTACAATGTAAAGTAGTGATTGTACAGCTTAATAATAACTCAACACACAGCAATTAATGTCTAAGCTGCTGGCAATAAAAGTGAGTACACCCCTAAGTGAAAATGTCCAAATTGGGGCCAATTAGCCCTTTTCCCTCCCGGTGTCATGTGACTCGTTAGTGTTACAAGGTCTCAGTTGTGAATGGGGAGCAGGTGTGTTCAATTTGCTGTTATCGCTCTCACTCTCTCATACTGGTCACTGGAAGTTCAACATGGCACCTCATGGCAAAGAACTCTCTGAGGATCTGAAAAAAAGAATTGTTGCTCTACATAAAGATGGCCTAGGCTATAAGAAGATTGCTAAGACCCTGAAACTGAGCTGCAGCACGGTGGCCAAGACCATACAGCGGTTTAACAGGACAGGTTCCACTCAGAACAGGCCTCGTCATGGTCGACCAAAGAAGTTAAATGCACGTGCACAGTATCATATCCAGAGGTTGTCTTTGGGAAATAGACGTATGAGTGCTGCCAGAATTGCTGCCGAGGTTGAAGGTGTGGGGGCTCAGCCTGTCAGTGCTCAGACCATACGCCGCACACTGCATCAAATTGGTCTGCATGGCTGTCGTTCCATAAGGAAACCTCTTCTAAAGATGATGCACAAGAAAGCCAGCAAACAGTTTGTTGAAGACAAGCAGAATAAGGACATGGATTACTGGAACCGTGTCCTGTGGTCTGATGAGACCAAGATAAACTTATTTGGTTCAGATTATGTCAAGCGTGTGTGGCGGCTACATGAGTGCTCCTGGCACCGGGGAGCTAGAGTTCATTGAGGGAACCATGAATGCCAACATGTACTGTGACATACTGAAGCAGAGCATGATCCCCTCCCTTCGGAGACTGGGTCGCAGGGCAGTATTCCAACATGATAACGACCCCAAACACACCTCCAAGATGACCACTGCCTTGCTAAAGAAGCTGAGGGTAAAGGTGATGGACTGGCCAAGCATCTCCAGACCTAAAACCTATTGAGCATCTGTGGGGCCTCCTCAAACAGAAAGTGCTGGAGCGCAAGGTCTCTAACATCCAGCAGCTCTGTGATGTCGTCATGGAGGAGGGGAAGAGGACTCCAGGGGCAACCTGTGAAGCTCTGGTGAACTCCATGCCCAAGAGGGTTAAGGCAGTGCTGGAAAATAATAGTGGCCACACAAAATATTGACACTTTGGGTCCAATATGGACATTTTCACTTAGGTTGCCAGCGGTTTAGACATTAATGGCTGTGTGTTGAGTTATTTTGAGGGGACAGCAAATTTACACTGTTATGCAAGCTGTACACTCACTACTTTACATTGTAGCAAAGTGCCATTTCACCAATGTTTTCACATGAAAAGATATAATAAAATATTTACAAAAATGTGAGGGGTGTACTCACTTTTGTGAGATGCTGTACGTCAATGGAGGAGTTTCAGGCGCTATGGATACCTGGGATAAATATAGAACCTTGTAATGTTTGGATGCATTACTCTTACATCTGATGCTATGAAGACATTGAAAACTACCTAGTACCTAGGGAGATTAGGTGTATGACTGAAGGCTGTTTCTGTTTTTATTTCCTCTGCAAGTGTGGTTAGGTCATTCCTTCAGGTTATCTGTAATGTTTTGGATCTCATATTTGGTCTTGTCTTTTAATGGAGAGATCTTTTTACCCCATTTTTCTTTTTTTTTTTTTTTTTTTTCATGTTCTGACATTGTGTATCCTTATTTAGGGAATTGTGAGGACTCACACCCCTCTTCCTTTACAGATGTTTTAGTATAGTTCCCATATACTTTTTAGTTTGTGCTTGCATACCTACGCATTTTCGTGCTGTTTTTCTATATTTGTGTTATTGTCCTCATGAAAATAATAAAAAATGTATTCAACCATAATTTTGGATAGAGAAGGTAGGAGCATCATACTATTTTGTTATATGCCAAGAAGAGGTGTACATTTTTAAAAGAAAATACCACCTCCCAAAAATTTTCACATACCTCATCCAAAAGTTTACTGGGGTAAATAAGCAAAAATATCTCTAACTGCAAGTAGAGTTCTAGAGACAGCGGTTATATCTATTAACAATTTGGAGATTAGCTCGACATGCTTATGATGGCCTAAGCACATTTGTTAAGTCTCTGCAAAGAAAGCTGTCACTAGGGGTTGTGGAGAAATTCATATAGCAGATAGCATTGTCATCAATGCATCAATGAGGAGTCACAGAGAACAAAGGGAAGAAAGAAAAGAAACTTTGTACAAACATGCATGTGTGCCCCATGCTTTACTGGGAGCCTGCTCAAACACCCCTAGAGAATGTGCGACAACCTAAAAATGATGTTAACCACTTCAGCCCCGGAAGGATTTCCAGCTTTAGGACCGGAGCCCTTTTTGCGATTCGGCGCTGCGCCGTTTTAACTGACAATTGCGCGGTCGTGCGACGTTGTACCCAAACAAAATTTGCGTCCTTTTTTTCCCACAAATAGAGCTTTCTTTTGGTGGTATTTGATCACCGCTGCGTCCTTTCTGATCGCCGCTATAAACAAAAGAAGAGCGACAATTTTGCAAAAAAACCCAAATTTCTTACTTTTTCCTAAAATACAAATCCAAAAAAAAATATAAAAATACATTTTTTTTCACCGTTTTTGGCCGATTTATATTCTTCCTCATATTTGCGATAAAAAAAAATATCGCAATCGGCGTTCATTGATTGGTTTGCGCAAAAGTGGTCACGTTTACGGATGATGAGAATTCATTTTTGGGGTTTTTAAATTTTTTTTATTTTTTACTAATAATGGCGGCGATCTGCGATTTTTAGCGGTACTGCGATATTTCAGCGGACATGTCGGACCATTTTGACACTTTTTTGGGACCATTGGCATTTATACAGCGATCAGTACTATAAAAATGCACTGATCACTGTGTAAATGCCATTGGCAGTGAAGGGGTTAACCTGCAGGGGGCGCGCTAAGGGTTAACTATGTTCCCTGGGCCTGTTCTAACTGTGGGGGGACTTGCCTAGCTGGGGAAGGGAAGTGGTCACAGCCTTCACGTAAAGGAAGGCGGTGATCACAGCCCTTCCCCCTCACACAGAGCGGAGGTCCGTGTTTACATACACGGACCTCCGCTCACTCGCTTCACTCGCCTCCAGGCACATACATTTGTGCCTGGAGGCGAGACACACTCCCCCTTCCCGACACTAGTGGCGG
>BLSH010432038.1:575350-596125 GCA_018402905.1 Glandirana rugosa
GGGGGGGCGGGCAGCTCAATATTGAACCCTACGGACTAAGACTTGGATGCCATTAAAGCTCATAAAGGCAGGTGTCCCAATACTTTTGACAATATAGTGTATGTAGGAGGGTATGTTTTTCTATCTCAGTGTATCAGCTGAGGCTGGTCACCTCACCGGGTATATGTAAGGATTTACAACAACTTTATATACTGTATATATCATTTGCAATGCATTAATGATTACAGGGCTGCATTAATTTCTGCCCTGCCTAGAATCCACTTTCTATATATTAACCCTGTATTAGGATCTCTCTATACTGGCAGCTAGATAAAGATGTTATCCTGATTTAGAGAAAAAAAATGCATATAATATTGCATGCATTGCCTCCTGATGTATCCCCATGATTAATTTATCAGACTAATACCTGAGTGCTGTAGATAAACAGAACACCATATCAGACAGGAGCAAGCAATAAAAAGCACTTTCATCGTCAGGAAGACACAAACTCAACAAGGACCTGATTAATATTCATTGGATGCAGACAAAGTGATCAGCGTACAGCTGCACACGCTGCAGATTCAGCGATCAATTCGCAACAGACGCGTCTGCTTTTCCATCGGGTGCCAGAGAATGTCACCTACAGAGGGCAGCGCCATCCCTATCCGTCATGCAAATACAAACTCACCCCGATGACTCGCAGGCTGCCCAAGACCACACGCTGCAAGGTGGTATTATCCCATGCATCCCAATAATTCAATTAGTAGCAATCATTTAATTACTTAAATGAAATTCTAAACAGGCGTAGGCCCTGTGGTCTTCAAAAGAAGTGTGTCATGATGATAGAAGAAAGTCATTTTTAAAGGAACTGCATAGGATTTTCCATCATTTTCTTGATTCCTTTAATCAGATCTTCAGTGCTAATAGAAGAGCTGCCTTGATCAGGAGGTCTCCAGACCTTTTGGATAAAGGGCCAGTTTACTGTCCTTCAGACTTTAGGGGGGGTTGGAAAGTGGCCATCAGGAGTACAAAATGTCCCATCATTGTGTCAGTGGGAGGAATTGTGCCCTGTCATTGGTGTCATTGGGTCCTATTGTTGGTGTTGTTGGGAGGAACTATTCCCCATTGTTGATGTCACTGGTTGGAATTGTGCCCCATCATAGGCGTCATTGTGAGGAATTGTGCCCCATTGAGGGGAACTGTGCCCCATCATTGCTGTCATTGGGAGGAATTGTGCCCCATCATTGTTGTCATTGGGACCCATTGTTGGTGTCGTGGGAGGAACTATGCACCATCATTGATGTCATTGGTCGGAATTGTGCTCCATTGTAGGTGTCATCAGGAATAATTGTGCCCCATCATTGGTGTCATTGGGCCCCATAGTTGTTGCTGTTGGGAGGAACTGTGCCCCATCATTGGTGTCATTGGAAGGAATTGTGCCCCATCATTGCTGTCATTGGTAGGAATAGAGCCCCATCATTGCTGTCATTGGGAAGAATAGTGCCCCATCATTGTTGTCATTGGGAGGAATTGTGCCCCATCGTTGCTGTCATTGGGAAGAATTATGCCCCATCATTGGTGTCATTGGGAGGAATTGTGCCCCATCATTGCTGTCATTGGGAGGAATTGTGCCCCATCATTGGTATCATTGGTAGGAATTGTGCTCCATTGTAGGTGTCATTGGGAGGAATCATGCCCCATCATTGCTGTCATTGGGAAGAATAGTGCCCCATCATTGGTGTCATTGGGAAGAATTATGCCCCATCATTGGTGTCATCGGGAGGAATTGTGCCCCATCATTGCTGTCATTGGGAGGAACTATGCCCCATCATTGATGTCATTGGTAGGAATTGTGCTCCATTGTAGGTGTCATTGGGAGGAATCATGCCCCATCATTGGTGTCATTGGGCCCCATTGTTGTTGCCCTTGGGAGGAACTGTGCTCCATCGTTGGGTGTCATTGGTAGGAATTGTGCCCCAGCATTGGTGTCATAGGTAGAAATTGTGCCCCATCATTGGTGTCATTGTGAGTAATTGTGCCCCATCATTTATATCATTAAGAGGAATTGTGTCTCATCATTGGTGTTATTGGGCACCATTGTTGGTGTTGTTGGGAGGAATTGTGCCCCAGTTGTTGATGTCATTGGTAGGAATTGTGCCCCATCGATGGTATCATTGGGAGTAATTTTGCCCCATAGTTGGAGTCATTGGGAGGAATTTTGCCCCATCATTGCTGTCATTAGGATAAATTGTGCCCCATCATTTCTGTCTTTGGGAGGAATTGTGCCCCATGATTGGTGTCATTAGGCCCCATTGATGGTGTTGTTGGGAGGAATTTCGTCCCATAGTTGGTGTCATTGGGAGTAATTTTGCCCTTCATTGGTGTTTGTGAATGAAATGGTGTCCCAAGGGCTAGATAAAAGCAAGCAAAGAGCCACATCTGTCCCACGGGCCGAAGTTTGGTGACCACTTGCCTAGGTGACAGCCTTGCTTTACCTGTTAACCCCTTCAAGCAAGTCTTGATGACTGCAACAATATATTAAAAAAAACTCTACGACGAACAAGTTTCAGCACAATGAAAGATAAATAGCACCAATTAATTTACAGTCTATCTGCATTCAAAAGCCTTGCCTACACCACTGACCAGTGACTAGGGAGGGCCTTAGAATATTAGGCAGGCAATACTGCTAATGCTGCAGGTACATGTGTTGCCACTAGTGATCTTACTTACATGCCCCTAAAGCAGGGGTAGTCAACCTGCGGCCCTCCAACTGTTGCATAACTACAAGTTCCATCATTCCTCTGGGAGTAATTGTACCCATCAGCCTTGCAATGCCTCATGGGAAATGTAGTTCTAAAATAGCTGGAGGGCCACAGGTTGCCTACCACTGGCCTAAAGCAAGCTTTATCTGCTAATACACAGCGGGTAAAATAAGTATCGATCACGCCACCATTTTTCAAGGTAAATATACACTCACCGGCAACTTTATTAGGTACACCTGTTCAATTGCTTGGTAACATAAATTTTTAATCAGCCAATCACATGGCAGCAACTCAGTGCATTTAGGCATCTAGACGTGATGAAGACAACTTTCTGAAGTTCAAACCGAGCATCAGAATGGGGATTTAATTGACTTTGAACGTGGCATGCTTGTTGGTGCCAAAAACTGCTGATCTACTGGGATTTTCACACACAACCATCTCTCGGGTTTCAGAGAATGGTGGGAAAAAGAGAAAATATCCAGTGAGCGGCAGTTGTGTGGAGGAAAATGCCTTGTTGATGTCAGAGGTTAGAGGAGGATGGGCAGACTGGTTCAAGATGATAGAAAGGCAACAGTAACTCAAATAACCACTTGTTACATCCAAGGTATGCAGAATACCATCTCTGAATGCACTGCACATCGAACCTTGAAGCAGATAGGGGCTACTATTCAAACAGGCTCGCCAAACTTTGACAATAGAAGATTGGAAAAACATTGCTTGGTCTGATGAGTCTCGGTTTCAGCTGTGACATTCAGATGGTGGGGTCAGAATATGGCGCATGGATCCATCCTGCCTTCTATCACCGGTTCAGGCTGGTGGTGGTGTAATGGTGTGGGGGATATTTTCTTGGCACACTTTGGGCCCCTTAGTACCAATTGAGCATCATTTAAATGCCACGGTCTACCTGAGTATTGTTGCTGACCATGTCCACCCCTTTATGACTACAGTGTACCCATCTTCTGATGGCTCCTTCCAGCAGGATAATGCACCAGGTCACAAAGCTCCAATCATCTCACGACTGGACAATGAGGTCCCTGCACTCCAATGGCCTCCACACTCCCCACATCTCATCCAATAGAGACCCTTTTGGATGTGGTGGAACGGGAGGTTGGCATCATGGATGCAAAATCTCTAAGGAACGTTTCCAACACCTTGTTGAATCTATGCCATGAAGAATGAAGGCAGTTCTGAAGGCAAAAAGAGGTCCAACCTGGTACTAGCAAGGTGTAATAAAGTGGCCGGTGAGTGTATATCTAAAGGTGCTATTGACATGAAATGTTCACCACATGTCGGTAACAACCCATGCAATCCATACATACAAAGAAACCAAGACAAATACGTTTCAGAAATGAAGTTCTGTGTAATAAAATGGAAGGACACAGGGAAAAAGTATTGAACACGTGAAGAAAGAGAGGTGCTTAAAAACCAAGACATCAGCTGAAATCTATCAGTAATTAGAAAGCAATCCTACCCCTTGTCTGTGTCAAATTAATATCAGCTGGTTCAGTCTCAACTGATGGCCTATAAAAAGGTGTCTCTTTACCAAGGTGTCACACAAGAAACATCTCATGATGGGTAAAAGCAAAGTGCTTTCTCAAGATCTTCGCAAACTGATTGTTGCAAAACATACTGGTGGCATTGGTTACAGAAGGATTTCTAAACTTCTGAATGTTCCAGTGAGCACTGTTGGGGCCATAATCCAGAAGTGGAAAGAACATCATTTCACCATAAACCGGGCATGACCAAGTGCTCCTCACATGATTTCTAACAGAGGAGACAAAATAATTATCAGAAGATTTGTCCAAGAGCCAAAGACCATTCGTGGAGAGCTTCAGAAAGACCTGGAAGCTAAATGTCGTTCCATTTTATTACACATAACTTAATTTCTGAACGTATTTGTTTTGGTGACTTTTGTATGTACGGATTATGTGCGTGGTTACAGACATGTGGGGATTTCAGCACCAATTTTAGCACCTTTAGAAATATAATTACCTAGAAAAATGGTGACGTGTTCAATACTAATTTACCCGCTGTATGAAAGGTTTGGTTACCAGAAATATGGACTGTTCTGCTCGTTATTCTTGCAATCAGAAGCCTCTCTTATAATGCTCTACTGAGAGCGATGTGTTAAAGTGATTGTAAAGAATAAAAAAAGTGTTTTTGTTTTTCAGAATAACAAACTTTTTTTTTACATAGAGCAGCCCCAATCCTCCTCTTCTCGGGTCCCCCGTCTGCTCTCCTGGTTCCTCCCCTCTGCCGAGGGCCCCCATAACAAGCCGCTTGCTATAGAGGCACTCATGCAGGCTTGCTCCCAAGCTGGCTGCGTGTGCCCATAAGACACACAAAGCGCAGTTTGGCCCCACCTCCCAGTGGTAGTCCATCCATTAGAGGTGCACGGGTGCTGCCCCCCTACCCATGTATCCGATCCCCTAAGCAGGGGAAGACCAACTGACCCACCAGCCCCCACTGTGACACCAAGGATGGCTCACCCTAAGGTGAGGAGGCCGTCTATCTCCTGCGGGGGGGGGGTGCTCCCCGCATTCATGTCCGTCTCCGGGTGGGAAGGGGGGGACCGGCTTCGTCTGCTGCTGAGGTGGGTGGTGGCATTGGTTTGCTGGGCCCCTGTAATTATCAAGCACCAGCCGCCACTGCCACCCCTGATCCCTCCTCACTGGCTGATCCCCATGATTAAGCTCCGGGGGTAGTGAAACGCGTTGAGGCATGGCCAGGCTGAGGTTGCCACTTTATTCATTTCAGTAGGACACCATGCATGTGCGACTTCTAGGGGGTCACCCTTCCTTTCTTGTGATTGATAGCAGCAGGAGCCAATGGTTGAAACATACAAGTATGTCGCCTAGCTTGGCTGTGCCACCTGTCTGCAGTAGATGTGCTGTCTTTGTGGGCGGTAAGTGGTTAATACACATTGATAAGTTTATTCTGATCGAGTTCATATGTGTCTTTAAAGAAGAGGACTACTGACTCTACAGCCAGGCATATAGAATTTAGAAGCCATGGCAGCCATCATAGTTCTTTCAGGTTAAATTACTTTTAAAGATTTTTTTTAATACTTTAACAGCCTCTCTACTTGCGGAGGTGAAAACACTACCGCTTATGAAGTTTACTTCCCTGCGGGGAGCTACAGAATGCGGTGAACATATCCAGACAGTCGCAATTTTTAGATTGCCTGAACTTCTGTGAAGTCTTTTTTAGCCTCTATTTTTATTAACAAGCACCAGAGTACAATGTACCCCCTCCCCTCTCACCGCCTATTCGCCGCCAGACGTGCTGAATGATGTATTCTTCCCGATCTGG
The DNA here is from genome assembly GCA_018402905.1 of Glandirana rugosa. NCBI lineage: Eukaryota > Metazoa > Chordata > Amphibia > Anura > Ranidae > Glandirana > Glandirana rugosa. The sequence continues at coordinate 581,404 of BLSH010432038.1, forward strand.
AAGTAAATGTGCCGAACAGAACAAGTTTTCAGCAACAAAAGGAAAGCAATAAATGTATGCAAATGCTTCATTTTTTTTACATCGCTATGATTTTCTTAAAAGCCTAAAAATGCCAGCAGACTGTAATCTTAAGAAATGTTCTATACAACTTATTTTTCCGGTATGGCTTAGCTTCAATGCACAGTGTGGAAAAATCTATTTATTATAGTCAAGAAAATGTCTATGATTCTATGGGGTTTTTTTAACTTTCATTTTTGTTTATCTGGTGAGAAGTTTGGAACATTTAACATTTATAAAACTAAGAGGAACCCGGTTCTTTTCAGCCAATTTACAGATCCAATATTTCTAATTTTACATGTGGCCAAGGCCAGGTGGACATCTGACCATCTCACTTTCACTTTATGGATGCACATGGACACTCTTCCAAATGATTGAATTCGGGTGAGTCCAGGTGTGTCCAGTGAAGCTTACAATTAATATTACAACATATGACATTGTAGACATTTGTGCCCTTCCAACCTTGTGGTAATAGTTTAGGGAAGGCTCTTTTCTGTTCCACCATTAATGTGCCCCTGCGTATAAAGCCAGCTCCATACAAATGGTATGGCCAGTTTGGTTTAGAGCAGCCTTTCTCATTCTTTTCAACACTGAGGAACCCTTGAATTAATTCTCAGGTCTCGGGGAACCTCTGCTTAAAATTAAAGATCTACAACTCATAATACATTAGTGTGATGGTCAGTGAGAATGTTCCTTACACTTGTGGTCATTGGGAAGAATTACCCCCTTACAGATAGCTAAAAAGATCAATGATGTCATTGGGAATTTATCTGAGAGGTAGAAATTGACCATTGCTCAAGGAACCCCTAGCAACCTCTGGAGGAACCCTAGAATTCCACGGAACCCCGGTTGAGAAACCTTGGTTTAGAGAAACTCAAGTGTCCTGCACAGAGCCCTAACCTCAACCCCACTAAATACCTTTGGGATAAATTGGATGTGTATACATACCTTGATACCATCAGTAGAAAACAGCATACAGAGCTATCATCATAATGAGTAGTATAAATTACACTTTATTATACCATTAAGCTGCATGCTTCCATTCATGCTGTTGAGATCAAATTTTTAGGGCAGTTTCCACCTATGTAGGTGAGCTTATAGAGAGACCTCCTTCAAGTTTTTATTGTTTTGTCCCCTCTGAGAGTATTTACTCTCGCTATTTTTTCTAGTCACCACTATCTTTGAATAAGAAAGTAAAGGAAATCCAAACTTTTAGAGTTGCCATAAGAACAAAAGGTGTGGGGGTAGGGGGGGGGGGGTGTCTCCAATGGAGACAGGGGCGTAACGATAGGGGTTGCAGGGTTGCGATTGCAACCGGGCACATCTGCCTCCCTTGTACACCTGGATAGGAGGGATGGTGGGGGCGGCATTTAGAGGAACCAATCTCCTCCATTTTCCTCCTAATGGAGGAGATTGGTTCCTCTATATGCTGCTCCCGCCGCCCCTCCTGTCCAGTTTATTTGTCTTCTGCTGTTCCCAGGGTCCCTGTGTGCTTCCCTGGTCCTCCCACAGAGCTGCTGTCTTCCCCCCTCCTCTCTCCTGCCAGCTGCTGTAGAAGATGTGTCATGATGGAGAGATGGGAACGGGTCGGTAAATTTGTCATTTACCAGCTCCTTCCTTTTCTAAATGGACAGAGTCAGTGATTGGTACCAATTGGTTCATTCATAACTGAAGCATAGTAAACTGTTTTTACTATACTTCCATTTTTGAATGAATGGGAGGCTTGGTACACTACTATTCCTGTCCATTCATTCTGTGCAGCTGAGGCGAGATTGAGGGCTGAGGTTTGTTTAGACCCCTGATATCTCATCAAAGCCCCCAACAGAGCTCCTAAAAAAAATGTAAAATAAAATGAAATGGTAAAAAAAAATAATAAAATAAAAATTAAAAACTACTGACACCAGCGAGGGAACTATCAGGATTGCAAAGGTTGCAATTGCGACCGGGCCCTGGCATTTCTCCACTATGGGGAGGCCAGCAGCAGAAAGGGGGCCCGCTGCAAACCTTGTGACTGGGGCCCCGCTGCGGTACCGTAAAAAAGGGACCCGTGATGGGAGCAAAGGGCCCCAGGATCAGCAAGAAGAGGGAAGGGCCCTGGCCAGGGGTCAGAGGGGCCCTTCATAATATCTTGCACCGGGGCCCTGAAGGTTCTAGTTACGGGGCCCTGAAGGTTCTGGAGACACATGCCCGGGTGTGTCTGTGGAACAAGAAGTGAAGGCAAATCTGCCTAACTGGACACAAAACAACTCGACAGGTGTTTTACCCTACCATTAGTCAGCAAAACCAATGAAGAGTTGGTTAAACATACACTGTATTGCCAAAAGTATTGGTACACCTGCCTTTACACGCACATGAACTTTAACCACATCCCAGTCTTAGTCCGTAGGGTTCAATATTAAGTTGGACCACCCTTTGCAGCTATAACAGCTTCAACCCTTCTGGGGAGACTGTCCACAAGGGTTTAGGAGTGGGAATGTTTGACACTTTTTCCACAAGTGTATTTGTGAGGTCAGGCACTGATGTTGGACGAGAAGGCCTGGGTCACAGTTTCTGCTCTAAGTTATCCCAAAGGTGTTCTATTGAGTGGAGGTCAGTCACGTTCCTCCACCCCAAACTCGCTCATCTATGTCTTTATGGGCCTTGCTTTATGCACTGGGGGGATTATAGTGTGGAGTTGTTTATCAGAAGTTGGGCTTGGACCCTTAGTTCCAGTGAAGGGAACTCTTAAGGCGTCAGCATACCAAGACATTTTGGACAATTTCATGCTCCCAACTTTGTATGAAGAGTTTGGGGATGGCCCCTTCCTGTTTCAATATTACTGCCCACCAGTGCACAAAGCAAGGTCCATAAAGACATGGATGAGCAAGGCTAGAAGGCTTTAAAGCCTGGAAGGGAAGGCTACTATAATTGGAAACGCTTATTTAGAATTTGGGTAAAGCTGACCTCCAGCCTATCTAAAACAAGGAAAAAAATATTCCTATCCATGCTTTAACTTTAAGGTGTTGGGTTAAGTGTGAAGGGGTGCCCAAGAGCTGGGTTAAGTTTAGAGGTTGCTTTATTTTCCGTCTTGTTTCGGATAACAGAATGGCCACACGAGAAATAATAAATATATAATGAATTATATCAGCTCATGAGGTGCATTTATCAGTCACCGGCATCATTTAGTGCTAATTCTGCTCTTGCCACCAAGGTCAAACAGCTTTTTAAAAGTGCGCCCAATACGCTGGGGGTGATTCTCATCATTTCCAATCAGTCAGCAGCCATGGTTTTTGCGACTTTTAATGCTAATTAATTCCCGGAATGCCAGGTTATAATGACTGCCATAACCCGTGCATCCAGCACTCTCAGTATCTTCTTCATAGGTATCATTACAATGAACATCAGCTTCATTTTCCATTCTGATCCGGCCTGATTATCTGATGGTTACCCAGGATGGGAGGCTGTAGACCACAACGCTTGGAGTGCATTATAGGCCGAGGCATTATGGGCCATCAGCATCCTGTGTGAGAGATGTGCAGCAGCTGAAAGGTGCTCAAAGGTGTCCAAAGTCAGGAAGAAATTAAGCTCAAAGCTCATTTAGATTCTCTCAAGCTAACAGCCCGGTTTGGCACGTAGTCCAAAGCCTTTATTAGAGATGAGTCTGAGGCTGGTTCATGGGAATGGTAAGACACAGGAGAAGGTTTAAAACTGCCTTACTGTTTTAAAGTGGACCGAATTTTTTCATTTAAATAAATTTCTCAATAGCCATAAAGAATATAAATCCACTTTGTGTGCACCAAATGCCTTTATAACCCCAAATATTACCTTGACATCATCACTGTGCTCTACATAGCCTGTGTATAAAGCAGAGTTGTGAAAGGGACCCAGCAGGCTCCACCCACTACAGGCTGCCTGCAGAAAACTACAGAAGAGGGCGGAGACAAGAGCAGTCCCCCTGCACAAGGAGAGAGAGCAGAGCTGTGGGAGGGACCCAACAGGCTCCACCCACTACAGGCTGTCTGCAGAAAACTACAGAAGGGGCGGAGACAAGACCAGTCACCCTGCACAAGGAGAGAGAGCAGAGCTGTGGGAAGAGCCCAGCAGGCTCCACCCACTACAGGCCGCCTGCAGAAAACTACAGGAGCGGGCGGAGACAAGACCAGCCCTCCTGCACAAGGAGAGAGAGAGCAGATCTGTGGGAGGGGCCCGGTAGGCTCCACCCACTACAGGCCACCTGCAGAAAACTACAGGAGCGGGCGGAGACAAGACCAGCCCCCCTGCACCAGGACAGAGAGCAGAGCTGTGGGAGGAGCCCAGCAGGCTCCACCCACTACAGGCTGCCTACAGAAAACTACAGGAGGGGCGGAGACAAGACCAGCCCCCCTGCACAAGGAGAGAGAGCAGAGCTGTGGGAGGAGCCCATCAGGCTCCACCCACTACAGGCCACCTGCAGAAAACTACAGGAGGGGGCGGAGACCAGACCAGTCCTGATGCACAAGGAGAGAGAGCAGAGCTGTGGGAGGGGCCCGGTAGGCTCCACCCACTACAGGTTTCTGGCAGAAAACTACAGGAGGGGCGGAGACAAGACCAGTCCCCCTGCACAAGGAGAGAGAGCAGCAGTGAGCGGTCTTTATTACAGGAAGTCTCACACTGGATTACTGCACAGATCTGGAAGAAATACACAAAGCTCACCGAGATTCAAGGAAGAATACACAAGTCTTGCCTGTAGACAATATTTGCTCCTCAGTTTAGTGTGTATGTAAAACCAAACATTTTTTTCTTAGTTTTTGGATAGATAGGGAGAGTAAAAACCCATGGCAGTTTGTTTTCATGGGGGGGGGGATTCCTTTCATTTCCAGTCTAAAAGGCGCAACAGGAAATGAGAGAATATCTCACCAAAATGTTTCCCCATTGGACGTTTTCGCCATACCTTTTTGGCACAATTGTCCTTTGGACTCAGCTGATGGCAGATTAGGGTAGAGGGCAATCAAAGAAGCCCTTTACCATGTGATCAGCTGTGTCCAATGACAACTGATCACAGGATGTAACCACAATCTGGTTATCGACTCAGCCTGTGTTCACAGCAGTGCGATCTCAGAGATTGCATGTGATTCCCACCCGCAGCGCAGGTGCCGATCGCATGCGATCTCTGAGCAACGCGAGTTCAACCATACAGTTGTATGGGTAAACTCATATTAGATGCGCACTAAAAAAGGAGCCTTTTTTTTCCTGCACTGGAATTGGATCGCATGGGTGTTCTCACCTATGCGATCTGATTCCTGTACGAGTTCACAGTTCGCACTGCGATCTGTGAATCGATCTGGGGGTGTCATTAACATTCTATTGACACCGCAGTGGACAGTGTGAACTGCCTGCGGGAGAGGTGCGATGCGGGAACCGGCTCTGTAATTATGCTGGTTCAAGCATGGCCCCAGTGTGTACCAGGGCTAAGGGAGAAGAGAGCCGATAACCGGCTTGTGTTAAAGGGACATCTACACTGATAACCAGGGCACTGATTATCAGTGTCCTGATTATCAGTTCAGTGCCATCAATGCTGCCAATCAGTGCCCATCAGTACTGCCAATCAGTGCCTATCAGTGCCCATCAGTGCCTCCTCATCAGTGTCACCTATCAGTGCTGTCTATCAGTGCCCATCAGTGCCACCTATCAGTGCCCATTAGTGATACCCACCAGTGCCCATCATTGATGCCTATTAGTGCCACCTTTCAGTACCACCTATCAGTGCCCTTCAATTCTGCCTATCAGTGCCCATCAATGCCACCTATCAGTGCCCACCAGTGCTGGCCATCAGTGCAGCTTCATCATTTCCACCTCATCCGTGCACAAAATTGCCACCTCATCAGTGCCCATCAGTGCCATCTATCAGTGCTCATCAGTGCCCTTCAGTTCCGCCTATCAGTGTCCCCTATCAATGTCCTCTATCAGTGCTCATCAGTGCCCTTCAGTGCCACCTATCAGTGCCCATCAGTGCTGCCTGTCAGCGCAGCCTCATCATTCCCACCTCATCAGTGCCGCCTTATCAGTGCCCATCAGTGCCACCTATCAGTGCCCATCAGTGCCGCCTCATCAGTTCCCATCAGTGTCACCTATCAGTGTGATCTATCAATGCTCATCAGTGCCCTTCAGTGCCACATATCAGTGCCCATCAGTGCAGCCTCATCATTCCCACCTCATCAGTGCCACCTCATCAGTGCCGCCTCATCAGTTCCCATCAGTGCTACTTATCAGTGCCCATTAGTGCCACCTATCAGTGCGATCTATCAGTGCTCATCAGTGCATTTCAGTGCCACCTATCAGTGTCCATCAGTGCTGCCTATCAGTGCAGCCTCATCATTCCTACCTCATAAGTGCCGCCTCATCAGTTCCTATCAGTGCTACCTATCAGTGCCCATCAGTACAGCCTTATCAGTGCTCATCAGTGTAGCCTTATCAGTGCATGTCAGTGAATGTGGAAAATTACCTGTTTGCAAAATTTTATAACAAACAATGAAAAATGTTTGTTTTTTTACAAATTTTCTGTCTTTTTTCATTTGTTAAACAACAAATAAAAACCCCAGTTTGATTAAATACCACCAAAAGGAAGCTCTATGATGATAAAAATGTCATATGTGTACAGTGTTGTATGACCGCGCAATTGTCATTCAAAGTGTGAGAGCGCTGAAACCTGAAAATTGGTCTGGGCAGGAAAGGGGTAAAAGTGGCCAGTAGGCAAGTGAAACATAGAAACATAGAAAAGTGACGGCAGAAAAAGATTGAGTAGTCCATCGAGTCTGCCCCTTTTTATTTATTTATTTATTTTTATTTTTATTTATTTTTTTACATTAACCTTGTTGTCTGACTATAGATTTATGTTTATCCCAAGCATGTTTGAAGTCATTTACTGTTGACTGTCTCACAAGCTCTGTTGGTAGTTTATTCCAATCATCAACCACCCTTTCAGTAAAATAATACTTTCTAAGATTGGTTTTGAACTTCCCCCCAGTTAGTTTGAGGTCCCCGTGTTCTTGATTTTGGTTTCAGATTGAAAAGACTGCCCTCCTGAACCTTATTCACCCCCTTGATGTATTTAAAGGTTTCAATCGATGTCTCCCCTCTCCCTTCTTTCCTCCAGACTGTACAGATTAAGTTCCTGAAGTCGCTCTTGATATGTTTTATCCCCCAGACCTTTCACAATTTGTGTTACCCGTCTCTGAACTCGTTCTATTTTATCAATATCCTTTTGTAAGTGAGGTCTCCAGAACTGGACACAGAATTCTAAGTGAGGTCTCACTAAAGATCTATATAGAGGAATCAGAACCTCCTTCCTCCTGCTGGTGACCCCTCTAGTGATATAAAGATCTATATAGAGGAATCGGGACCTCCTTCCTCCTGCTGGTGACCCCTCTAGTGATATAAAGATTTATATAGAGGAATCAGAACCTCCTTCCTCCTGCTGGTGACCCCTCTAGTGATATAAAGATCTACATAGAGGAATCAGGACCCCCTTCCTCCTGCTGGTGACCCCTCTAGTGATATAAAGATCTATATAGAGGAATCAGGGCCTCCTTCCTCCTGCTGGTGATCCCTCTACTGATACATCCCAGAATTCTATTTGCTTTTCCCACTGCCTGGTCACACTGTTTGCTCATTTTGCAATCATCTGAAATAAGCACCCCCAAATCTTTTTCTTCTGTAGTGCTGGCTAACACTGTGCCCCCAATGCTGTACTCTCTAAGCGGATTCTTTTTCCCTTGATGCATTATTTTACATTTAGAAATATTGAACTGCAGTCTCCACTGCTTTGACCAATCTTCCAGCAATGCCAAATCCATGTTCCATGTTACAGACAGCTCCGGGGATATCACCCCTATTACACACCTTTGTATCATCAGCAAAGAGACATACATTGCCCAGCAAACCTTTAGTTATATCACTTACATATAGGTTAAATAGAACAGGACCCAGTACAGAGCCTTGTGGTACCCCACTAGTGACTGGACTCTAAAGTTTTTTTGTACTTTTTAATTTGTTATTTAAGTTTAATTAAAGTTTGTTTATTGGTTTCATTTTTAATAACTGGATGGGGCTCATTCAACCTCCTTCCTGTGAGCCCAGCACATCAAGGACCCACCTATTGGGGGGGGGGGGCATCATAACTCCAGCCAGGGCTCACAGGAGAATGCTGCAGAGGATGGCACTCTTATTACTACATGGTCTGACAGGGGACACTTGGAAAAATGACTGCATAATAAACTTTTTAAAACATAAATTGCAAAAGGGGAGAGCTGGAGTGGGTTAAAGTGTTTGCTGGATGTGCCATCCCAATTGCTGGGTATCTATGATGTTGATGTCTGGGGGTGACTATATACAGTACATGCTTGAGCAGGCCACTGTTTTCTCATGGCTTTGTGTATCTTAAATTGGCAAACCTGGCCATAGAGGTTTACTGTTTGGACTACCATGTGCCTTTTTTTTTTTTGTGGACCTTCTATAATGTTACATTTTAAGACTTCTGTAAACACCAATAAAATGATTGAACCAGAAAAGTGGAAAACCTGTACCTCCTGTGCCCATAATCAGCAGCAACCTCTTTTGTCCACCAGATCATAGATAGCGCACAGTGTAAGTCCTGGGTTGGCCTATGTTAGATCTTATGTGGGGCCAAGGATTATCCCCCTTGTGACAGCACTCAGGCCAAGTACAACAATTTAGGCATGAAGTGCGCCATCACGGGAAGAAGGGGAGTACATCTCATGTGTACTCCATATACATAAGTAGAAGGCATTTCCTTTGGTCTCAGAAGGCAACACGGATCTGTGTGTTCTGGTAGAAGAGAGAGAGAGAGAATTTCATGTATTTTTCCTTGAAAAAGAGATGTTTAAAGATGGATATAATCACCATGTATCAATAAGTAAATGGTACATAAACTGAACTTTGCGCAAAGTCGTTGACTTTAAGGTCTTTAGAAGGGTCAATTGCCACTCTTTGCATCTGGGGGGAAAGAGGTTTAACCCATTGTACAGGAAGTCAGTGATGGATCCAAATGGGAGGTTTATAGTATGTCCCCAATATTTTGGGTATGGTCCCTTTACCTGACAGTTCAAGGGATATTTGAGGTACTTAGGTGTTCTTACCCATGCAGGGTGAAGGGTTCTGGTTGTACAAGGGTAAATGACTTGCTGTTTGCCCAGGATTAGTAGTCCTCATTTAAAACCCGGTATTCGGAGGTTCAGAGATATATTTGGGTGGGAAAGAGCCTCCAAATCCCGATTAAAGAGACTTTAGTCATGAATGGGTTAACCCTCCTGCAAGGGAGGCTTGAAAGGCAGGAGGAAGGTGTGTGCACCTGTAAGTGAGGTGGAGTGTGAGGCAGATCAAAGCTCTAAGATAGTGTGTTCCCAGTTTGCTGTGGTCTTTTGCAGCACCCCAAAACGGACGGGAACCTTAGGAACCCTGTGGTGGGACAAGTGTGTAATGGCGGTGAGCTGAAAAGCTTATTTTTGTGTATGAGACAGTTTTGTTTAGTCTTTTCATACAGAAGTAAGCTTTTTTTGGTTAAAATTTTGAAAACGAAGACTGTTTCAAGTGGCTGATTGGTGATCTCAGGCTCCCCAGATTACACTCCCCCCATACAGAAATTATCCTCCATGGTAAGAACTATGAGAATGTGGAATAAAATCCATTGAAAAATAGTTCTGGCCAGCTCAATTGATTGTTTTAAAAAAGCTGTATGCGTTCCCATGCACAGAACATAACTAGATTTTAACATTTATAAGTAATAACACCAGAGATTGTTAATCGGAATATCTAATTGGTTTCTGGGGGACCAGTAAGGTTTTTTTAACCTGTTGGAGTACATTAGATCATGCTTTAGAAAGGGGGTTTCCTTCGTCTGGATCAAGCGTGGGTATAGATTTCTGTATATTGAGTTTTCTATTTTTCTCTATTCATTTTTTTTTCCATTAGATGAACTCAATGGACTTGTGTCAACCTGACTAACTAGGTGTGAACTCACCGAAGGTTCATCGTTTCAGGCAATTGTGAAGGATGTTCTGTCAGTTCTCCTCATCTGAGTCCATTTAGTGCATTTCTTTCCCCATAAGTGGAGTCTGAAATGTGAACGTATTTGTAGAAACCAACAAGCCATTTGGGAGGACATAGAAAAATCCCATCTTATCTCATCAGTGCTTGTTTGAAAGCAACATTCCAGACAGTTATAGCATGCTGGGGATAATATTAGAAAAGAAGCTAGAGAAATTAAAGTGTTTCTGTTTTAAATGAAAAGCAGCCTATTTTGTTACGTACAAAGCAAAGAAAGAGAACTCCAGAGTCCAGAGTCCATGGACTCCAGAGATAGAGACATAATTTTGCCCCTGTACAAATCATTAGTAAGACCTCATCTGGAATATGCAGTTCAGTTTTGGGCACCAGTTCTCAAAAAGGATATCGGGAAACTGGAGAAAGTGCAGAGAAGGGCAACCAAACTAATAAGAGCCACGGAGGAGCTCAACTATGGGAGATTAGAGGATCTGAATTTATTCTCACTTGAAAAGAGGAGATTAAGGGGGGATATGATCAACATGTACAAGTATATAAGTGGTCCATATAGTGAACTTGGTGTTGAGTTATTTACTTTAAGGTCATCACAAAGGACAAGGGGGCACTCTTTACGTCTAGAGGAAAAAAGATTTAATCTCCAAATACGGAAAGGTTTCTTCACAGTAAGAGCTGTGAAAATGTGGAATAGACTCCCTCCAGAGGTGGTTTTGGCCAGCAAGGTTGATTGCTTTAAAAAGGCCTGGATTCTTTCCTTAATGTAAATAATATAACTGGGTACTAACATTTTTAGGTAAAGTTGATCCAGGGTGAATCCAGTTGCCTCTCGGGGAATCAGGAAGGAATTTTTCCCCCGTTATAGCAAATTGGATGACGCTTTGCTGGGGTTTTTTGCCTTCCTCTGGATCAACTGTGGGTGAAGGATTGTATATGGGATTATTTGGTTATATATATAATTTTTTTTTTTTTTTTTTGGTTGAACTGGATGGACTCGTGTCTTTTTTCAACCTGACTAACTATGTAACTCCAGACAAAATCTGAATCCCTCCAGTTTCCGGCTCTACAAGACTACATATTTTGGCCAGAGACCCAGCAAGGTCATTCTAGCCATTGCATGTTGGAAAAGTGCTCCTTCTTACAGGATATGAGCAGAAGGGGAAGGTATGTGATCCACTGGCTGGCATGTTTGTGGATGGTGTGTATGTGCCACCTAGGTTTCTCACCTACACATGGTGAGGGGCTCCAGGGTTTATGTCTGATGTGGAGATATCTCAGATCTTAATAAGCCATGTTCAGTGTCCTGGAGCAAAGAGGCTCTATACGGCTTTGGATTGGATAACACCTCCTTTCCAAAGACCACATCTTACCTGGTAGCTGGACGTCATTATTAGTCTATACTCAAGCCTTCATACAAGGGCTGTACCTAACATATTGCAAAATGGTAGGCTTGTGCAATTCGTTTTTACCAAATTTTGAGAAATTCGGTAATTCGGACGGTCCCAGCTTGCTAAACTTCTGGGGACTTTTGCAGCACCCCAAAACAGACGGGAACCTAAGGAACCCTGTGGGGGGACAAGTGTGTAAGGTTGGTAAGCCGAAAAGCTTATTTTTTGTGTACCAGGAGCATGGACTGTTTTGTTTAGTCTTTCCATGCTGAAGTTACATGCTGTTACAAGTGGCTGGTTGGTGATCTCAGGCTCAGGATCCAAATTCCGAATTCCGAATTTTCGTTTTTCCGATTAGAAAATTCAGAAATTTACGGTAAGATGGCAATTGCGGTAATTGGGGTAATTTGGAAATTTGCAGTAATTCGGCAATTGCGATAATTCGGAAATTTGCAGTAATTGCGGTAATTTGGAAATTCGGCAATCGGAACAGCCGAAAATCCGAAATTTGAAAATATGGGAATTCTGAAATTAAGAAAGAACATTTGAAATAATAACTAACTAATAAATAACTATTCAATTATAGGTATTGGAATGTTCTTGAATGTATGGCTGTTAGTGATAAATTTCATATTTAAGTTCACTAACAGCCACATTTTCAAGGAAATTCCAATACCTATAATTTAATAGTTATTTATTATTATTTCAAATGTTCAGATTTTCTGCTGTTCCCATTGCTGGATTTCAGAATTTCTGAATTACCACAATTACCGCAATTGCTGAACTACCGCTAATTACAGCAATTGCCGAATTACCGCAAATTGACGAATTACCGCAATTGCAGAATTACCATGAATTACTGCAATTGCCGAATTACCCGTGATTTCCGAATTTTCGAATTTCCAAAAAAAAATGGAAAACGAACACATTTTTCAGCCATGCACAAGTCTACAAAATGGTCACCAAGTACAAGACATCGCCCACTTCTCATATATGTGAACCGACTGGGGCTCAGTGTTCTCTCCCTCCCTTTCTCTGCTTTGAGATCTTTCTGCTGTGTGAAAAAGCTGACTGCTGACAGAACACTAAAAAAGTACAACCTGCCTGTTTGTGGAACTTATCAGGGGGCAGTGTTCCTGGGTGTGCTTGTCTCGAATATGGTTTTCCGCTGCCAATACCAGTTGATCCTGACCTCCTTACAATAGGCCTTGCCATGGTGTGAATTCAGGAAAAATACACACAGGATTCAGAATACGACAGCGTGCACAGCTGGATGAGACTGACTAGTCAGTGTTCTCCAGGTTTGATAGTCCTAGAGTCAAAGAGATTTGTATGGGAAGAGTTCCCAATCCTCTGTCCAGGCCTTCCAGAGACCTGCAAGATATGTGTGTGTGTCCAAGTGTCCACACTCGTTATAAGCCAGGGGCTGGCCATACTTTTGTGTAGCGATAGGTGTGGGCCTTTGTTTGGAGATACAGTAGGTGTCCGCTCCAGTCAGGAGAGGTTGAACCACTTGGACGACGAGACTCCATGTTGGATGGAGAGATTCCCAACCTGCAGGACAGGGAGATTTGGGACAGCTGAGTGAGTATGCAGGACTGTCTTTATGGACCTTGCTTTGTGCACTGGTTCAATTCATCTGGTGGAGGGGGGATTATGATGTGGGGTTGTTTTTCAGGGGTTGGGCTTGGCCCCTTAGTTCCAGTGAAGGTTACTCTTAAGGCGTCAGAATACCAAGACATTTTGGACAATTTCATGCTCCCAACTTTGTGGGAGGAGTTTGGGGATGGCCCCTTCCTGTTCCAACATGACTGCGCACCACTGCACAAAGCAAGGTCCATAAAGACATGGATGAGCGAGTTTGGGGTGGAGGAACTTGACTGACCTGCACAGAGTCCCGACCTCACCCCACAGAACACCTTTGGGATGAATTAGAGTGGAGACTGTGAGCCAGGCCTTCTCATCCCGCATCAGTGCCTGACCTCACAAATGCTCTTCTGGAAGAATGTTCAAACATTCCCATAGACACTCCTAAACCTTGTGGACAGCCTTCCCAGAAGAGGTGAAGCTGTTATAGATGCAAAGGGTGGGCCAACTCAATATTGAACCCTACAGACTAAGACTGGGATGCCATTAAAGTTCATGTGCATGTAAAGGCAGGCTTCCCAATACTTTTGGCAATATAGTGTATGTGCATTTATTGTTTGATGATCCTTTAACAAACCTCTTCACTGGAAACACCTGAACCCAGAAAGTTGGAGGGGTGTTGGCATTCTCTTGGCAATATAGTGTAGCTGTTTACCGCTGTAAAGAACACACATTTAATCCACGGTGCTCAGCAATCACTGGGCTGGTTATTTGCCGCCAGAGGCATCTGGGAGGCAGTAAAGATGCTTTCAGAAGCCATAAAACCTTTATTTTGCTTTTTTTGTTGACTGATTCTGTTTGCAGACTTCTGGAAATATGGTGCTTTCATTTTGAGTGTAATCAACGGGATTCTGAACATCAGAAACAATATTCCCAGCTGTTCATAGCGAGCTGCGAGAATCATCCTCTTAGAGGACCGGCAAGCCTGAAATATTTTGTTTTTCTTTTTTGCAAAGGAGCTGGTGAGAAACAAAGGATCATCTAAAAACAGTTCCATGTATATGAATGTCCCAGATACAGAAAACATGACCATTTACAGTGCTGTACATTTCCTGCATGGGTTATTGTTCTATAGCAGGGGTCTCCAAACTGTGGCCCTAGGGCCAGATGCGGCCCTTTACTTGCTTTTATCTGCCCCTTTGGGGCACTATTCTACCCACTGACTCCAACAATGGGGCACAATTCCTTCCACTGACACCAACAGTGGGGCACCATTCCTCCAATTAATACCAAAGATGAGGCACTGTTCCTCCCACTAACACAAATGTTGGGGCACTATTCCTCCCAATGACACCAATGATGGGGCACTATTCCTGCCACTGACACCAATGATGGGGCACTATTCCTCCCACTAACACCAATGATGGGGCACTATTCCTGCCACTGACATCAATGATGGGGCACTATTCCTCCCACTGACACCAATGATGGGGCACTATTCCTCCCACTGATACCAATGATGGGGCACTACTCCTCCCACTGATATCAATGAGGGCACTATCCTTCCCACTGGCACCAATGATGGGGCACTATTCCTCCCACTGATACCAATGATGGGGCAACGGGGTAGTAACCACGGTCACCCTTCCTATCACGGG
>BLSH010432038.1:638862-655236 GCA_018402905.1 Glandirana rugosa
ACCACTCAGAAACCCTCTGACGCGGTCTTACCTCCGCTCATAATGTGGACCCGAAAAAGCACACCCGATGACCATAAGTCCCGTTTGGTTCCTATACACACTCGGTGAGTCCGACATACCCTTCCTCCGGGACACGGGTGGCGACACTCACGACCGACCCATCCCTCGAACACATACGAAGTCCATTACCATCTCTCACTGATCCTCAAGCCCTCGGTGTGCAGTTCAGTTCTGGACGAGATATTATCACTTACCGTCAGAGTCGGACCTGGGGGTATTACGGTGCGGGGTAAGCGCCAGTGAGCGGAGTGAAAAATGTTGGGGGCGTGGCATTATGGGGGTCCAGGCTGAGACTGCCATTCACTATTATAGAGCAGGTCTTGACTTGACGTGTGGCTCCCGAACTCCTAGTCACTCTCTACCATTACCTGAAGCATACACAAGCTCCCTACCCAGCCAGCACTCACAGCGGTGGGCACAGGGCCTCCTTCCCATACAGCCTGAGTGGCTCACACATATCCTTGGTTTGCCCTGAATACCAGTAGCCCACACGAAAAAGCCCAGGTGTAATACTCGCCTCCATTCTGGCGCAGTCTCCCAAAGACTCACCACTTTCAGATTCAGAATGAATAACAGCCAGCATCATATAACCCACTTCCAGTGATCCCAGGCCACCCACTTCCTTTGAACCCAGGTGATCTACTTCCTGTGAGTCCAGGTCATCATAGACACACCACCAGAGGTCATGTAACCATTGGGCTCACAATGCTCCAGAGCAGAAGATGAAGAACCAGTGATGCCAGTAGACTGGCTAGAAGACTTTAGGAAATATAATGTATTTTTTTAAAAAACAAGTGGAGAAGGAGGCTTCAGGGAGGATGGGCAATGGTTGAGGAGAAAAGCTGAGGCGGGCTTTAATATATACTGACACCAATGACGGGCCACTATTCCTTCCACTGACACCAATGATGGGGCTTATTCCTCCCACTGACACCAAAGATAGGGTACTATCCCTTCCAGTGACACCAGTGATGAGACACTCCCATGGGGGCACTCACCATAGGCCATGTAACCATTGGGCTCACCATCCTCCAGGATAGCATGTCCAGGAGGAGGAACCACCCACTGCTTCCTCCAGAGCAGAAGATGAAGAACGAGTGATGCCAGTAGACTGGCTAGAAGACTTAATGTAATATAATGTATTTTTTTTAAAACAAGTGGAGAAGGAGGTTTCAGGGAGGATGGACAATGGTTGAGGAGAAAAGCTGAGGCGGGCTTTAATATATACTGACACCAATGACGGGGCACTATTCCTTCCACTGACACCAATCATGGGGCTTATTCCTCCCACTGACACCAAAGGTAGGGTACTAACCCTTCCATTGACACCAGTGATGAGACACTCCCATGGGGGCAATCACCATAGGTCATGTAACCATTGGGCTCACCATCCTCCAGGATAGGATGTCCAGGAGGAGGAACCACCCACTGCTTCCTCCAGAGCAGAAGATGAAGAACCAGTGATGCCAGTAGACTGGCTAGAAGACTGCAGGAAGAAGGTAAATATATTGTTTTAAAACAAGTGGAGAAGAAGACTTCCGGAAGGATGGACAACGGTTGAGGGGAAAAGCTGAGATGGGCTTTATTATATACAGGACAGTGCCCTGCCAGTGATATCCTCTCTTCGGCAATCAAATCACACAAGAATTGATCTTGTAAAACGTTTATATCTGTAATATACTCATTAAGCTACATAAATGTGGTGCCAGTAACTGCAAGCCAGTTTTTTGCCCACATGATAGATAATTGAGTTTGAGACCTTGACGTAGTTTGTCACTGTCTCCCAATGTTACCAAGTACACCAGAGCCAACTGTACATAACCACGTGGGAGTTCTCTCCAGCTGTCACTCGCTATACTACACAAGGTGCTCATACATGCCAACATAATGGAAATTAACCCGGCACGTTTGATGACATTTAGATATTTCATTGCATTTCCTTAGCATTCTGCTGAAAGATAATTATTTTGGGCTTCCAGCTGCGACTGTTCACTTGTGTTTATGGAGGCAAGCAGATCACCTTTTCGCACCACCTGCCGGGGTTATGACTTTCATCGAGAAGGTTTAAAAGACACGGCAGCTGAACTGAAACGCCAGGAGAGGAAATGGAGCTCCGGGCAATGATCAGAAGGCAAGAACCGACACAGCATGAGCCCATGGTGTAATGCCCATGTCATCACATCTCAACCTGACAATACTGGAACAAGAAAGGTCTAAACAATGTAACCCAAGAGAAGATGAGGAAGTAGTATCAATAAACAGAATTCTAAACTGCAGCCTTGGGGGTTATCTATGAATATTGAGGAATTTGAGAATTTACTGAGAATAGAAAGTCTCCCAGAGAAAGTCATAAACCATTTTTAAAGCATTTAACAGAGGTCTCCAACCTGCGGTCAGGGGGTCAGGGCCTGGATGGTCGGATGTGGCTCTTTGCATGCCTTTCTCTGGCCCTTGGGGCTGTATTCCTTCCACTGACACCAACAATGGGGCACTATTTCTCCCATTGACACCAATGATGGGGCACTATTCCTTCCACTGACACCAACAATGGGGCACTATTTCTCCCATTGACACCAATGATGGGGCACTATTCCTCTCACTTATACCAATGATGGGGCACTATTCCTTCCATTGACACCAATTGTGGGGCAATATTCCTCCCACTGACACCAATGATGAGGCACTATTCCTCCCACTGATATCAATGATGGAGCACTATTCCTCCCAATGACCCCAATGATGGGACACTATTCCTCCCACTGACACCAATGATGGGGCAATATTCCTCCCACTGATACCAATGATGGAGCACTATTCCTCCCACTGACACCAATGATGGGGCACTATTCCTCCCACTGACACCAATGATGGGGCACTATTCCTCCCAGTGATACCAATGATGGAGCACTATTCCTCTCACTGACACCAATGATGGGGCACTATTCCTCCCACTGACACCTATGATGGAGCACTATTCCTCCCAGTGATACCAATGATAGAGCATTATTCCTCCCACTGGCGCCAATGATGGGGTACTATTCTTCCCACTGACACCAATGATGGAGCACTATTCCTCCCAGTGATACCAATGAGAGAGCATTATTCCTCCCACTGACGCCAATGATGGGGTACTATTCTTCCCACTGACACCAATGATGGAGCACTATTCCTCCCACTGACACCAATGATGGGGCACTATTCCTCCCACTGATACCAATGATGGAGCACTATTCATTCCACTGACACCAATGATGGGACACTATTCCTCCCACTGACACCAATGATGGAGCACTATTCCTCCCACTGACACCAATGATGGAGCACTATTCCTCTCACTGACACCAATGATGGGGCACTATTCCTCCCACTGACACCAATGATGGGGCACTATTCCTCCCACTGACACCAATGATGGGGCACTATTCCTCCCAGTTATACCAATGACGGAGCACTATTCCTCCTACTGACACCGATCATTGGGCTTATTCCTCCCACTGACACCAATGATGGGGCACTATTCCTTCCACTGACACCAATCATGGGGCTTATTCCTCCCACTGACAGCAATGATAGGGCACTAACCCTTCCACTGACACCAGTGATGAGACACTCCTATGGGGGCACTCACCATATAGGAGGGGGCAAGAAGCGCCAGCGGAGGACCCAAGAGTGTCTGGAGACGCACTGTGGAATTAAATAAGACAAGTATAAACCTATTGTATCTACAATCACTGTAATATAAGAAAAGTTGTTTATTATGGACACCATGTTTATTTTATGCATACATTCATTTTATAGATGGATTGACATTGTTGGGAGGATCTATTGAGAATGCATTCCAAGTCCTGAAGAAGCAGAATAACTGTGAAACGCGTTGATTACTTATATTATCGTTGGGAGATGGCTTTGAATTTTCTCATATATAAAATTAGGTCTGCCTAATCCTGTGACCACTGTGGTTGGCTGTGACCACGTATAAACTTGGAGTGCCACTCAAGGCTGGAGGATAACAGGTGTCCCTACCGGTATTTAGAAAGTGGGAGCAGGCATCAGTCACTAATTCAGAAGCGTGGACAAATGTGGAGTAAGACACCACTCAAAACCGACCCAGTGCTTCAATTGTCGATATGGCTTCGTATGGCCTCAGCCAGCGCTGCTCCAGCCATGCCCCCTGACATGTTTCGCCAACCTACTGGGGTTTGGCCATAGAGGCCTATGTGACTAAACCTCTTTAGGCAAGATGAAACATGTCAGGGGGCGTGGCCGGAGCAGCGCTGGCTGAGGCCATATAAAGCATCTACCCCACACTGTGATTGGCTGATACACTGGTCACAAGATTGAAAGCCAGTCCCACTGGCTTCTGGTCATTAGGCCGATAGTTGTCTTTGAAACCTTTGCTGCCAATAGATGCATATCTGCAGCATGTGAGCATTAAATAAGAAAAGAAAAAGCTCTAAGATGGCCTGTAAGCATTGATAGTATACTTGACGCTAGGTGATGCCTTAAAGCAGGGGTAAGCAACCTTGGCCCTCCAGCTGTGGTGAAACTACAAGTCCCATGAGACATTGCAAGACCCTGACAATCACAGACATGACTCCTAGAGGCAGAGGCATGATGGGATTTGTAGTTTCACCACAGCTGGAGTGCCGAGGTTGCCTACCCTTGCCTTAAAGTGTTAATAAATCCTCATTTTTTTACATTAAAATACTAAAAATGTTATACTTACCTGCTCTGTGCAGCTGGTTTTGCACAGAGCAGTCAGGATCCACCTCTTCTCAGGTCCCACACCAGCGCTCCTGGCCTCTCCCTCCTGCCGGGTGCCCCTACAACATGCAGCTTGCTATGGGGCACCCAAGCATGGATGCTTCCGCGTCCCTTCACACACAGAGCCGTGACTCGGCCCCGCCCCCTCAGTCTCCTGATTGGCTCACTGGCTGTGATTGCCTGCCAAAAGCCAATCAGGAATGCAAGTTCCTGGAAAGACAAGGTTCTCGTGGACAGTTGCTGGATTGAGAGGGGGCTCAGGTAAGTATTAGGAGGGCTGGGGAGGCTGCTTCACACAGAAGGTTTTTTTTAACCTGCATGCATAAAATGCATAAAGGTAAAAAAACCTTGTGTCTTTACAACCACTTATACCCCTTCCTGCCCGCGCTATAGCCGAAATACGGCTTAAAGTGGATGTAAACCCACCACCCACCCAGTATAAACTAATGGCACAGTATTAATGTATATATACATGCAAGCCTCCTGCATCTATCCTTACCTTGCAAATGTCCTTCCTGTAAGCACTAGCAGCCCTGAAAAACACTGAAATCAGTGGGTGGCTCTGTTTGCTGGAACTCGGTGGGAGGAGTTGTGACGTCACAAGCCTCCTCACCCACCTCTATACTGAGAGATTGAGGAGGGAGGGTGGGGGGAGTGTAAAACTTTCTCTGCTGTGTGAAGGAGATAAGCAAATTGCTTGTCACTCACAGAGCATGGGGCGTATCGCCTGTGTATTTCCCTGTTAGTCGGACTCTCTCTTCCTGAAAAAAGATAAGCTCATTACTCAGAGTTGAATTAACTCTTTGTGGCAAGACTGGGCTCAGATGACATGACATGCTATTCTCTACCAGGCAGAATTATTATTTTTATTTTTTTTTCGGGTTTACATCCACTTTAAAGCGGAGCTCCACCCAAAAGTGTTTATCTGTTTCCTCCCTCCCTCCGGTGCCACATTTGGCACCTTTCGGGGGGAGGGGTGAGCTGGATTCCCTTACTACGAATCGTGGCGGCAGCACCCCGAGAGCCGATGGAAACATCAGCTGCGGTGCCGACACCGCTGGATTCCAGGACAGGTAAGTGTCCCATTATTCAAAGTCAAATGCTACAGTACAGGAACTCGGCTATAATTTGGCAGGAGGGTGCACGTGTACGTCCTCCCCTGCTTGTGCTGCCGGCACGCTCCCTGTGGCACGCAGGCGGCACGCTCTGTGATCACTAAGTCCTTCAGACCGCAATGTGTCCAACGACTAGACATTTGCAGGGCGAAACAATTTGTTTAGTTTCGTATCGTTTTAATTCGTTATTTACATCAATTTGTTTAGTTAGGATCGTTTCATTCGTTTAATCTGTTTTCGGAATTAGTTTTGTTTATTTGTTTTCAAATCGATTCGAAAAGTTCTCGAATCAATTTCGAATAGTCTTCGAATTCAAAAAGTTTTTGAAATCAAATCGTTTTCGAATCCGAATAATTTTTTCAAATTTGAACAGTTTTTGAATTCGAACCGTTTTCCAATGTCCAACGAGAATCTGGGTGGAGTGGAAAGTGGAGGAATTGAATGGAAAAAGATAGAATACAATAGAGGGGAATGTAACAGAAAATGAAAGAATAGAATGTGGTGGAGTGGAACAGAGCTGTTGTGTTCTATCCTTTTGTTTTCTGTTATATTATTTTCTGTTCTATTCCTTTGTTTTCTGTTCTACTTTGTTCTCTTTGGAAATTTGAAAACTATTTGATTTGGAAAAGTATTCGAAAACAATTTGAAAATCATTCGAAATTGAATTTCGTCCGAATTTTTTTTTTTTTTTCGTTATTTCGGATTCGTTTAAATCCGGTACCGTTGCAATTCAGAAATTCAGATACATCCTAATTTTCCGAAAAACGAAAATTTGTCAGAATTTTGATTCGGAACGAAACGAACCACACGTGTCTGCCAACGACAGCTGATCATTGAAGTAAACAAAGGCTGGTTATCAGCTTTTCTTTCCACAAGCTGACAGCATGAGGAGGGGAGAAGAGAGCCGATAACTTGCTTGTGTTAAAGGGACTTTACATAGCAGTTAAGGCTGAAAGAAAACAACAGTCCATCCAGTTCATCCCGTGTAGGTGGACGCTTGTCAGTACCCATATCCCTGTATGTTGTACTCATTAAGATAAACATCCTAGAGTTTTTTTTAAATATATCCATACTCCCTGCAGTCACCACCAGTTGTGGAAGAGAGTTCCACATCCTTATTGCCCTGACAGTGAAGAACCCCTTACGAATTCTAAGATTAACCACTTGCCGACCGCCAACCGCAGGTTGACGGCGACAAAGTGGTGCGATATCGCAAATCGCCGTCATTTGACGGCAGCTGCGAGATCGCGCACTGTGAGCGCGCGCGCCGCCGCCGGAGGCGCGCCCGCACGCTCACTGTGTTCGGGGAGGGCCAGGGAGCGGGTGCGGCAGCCTCGATCGCCGCCGGCTACCCGCGATGCCCCCCCGGAGTGAAAGAACGGAGGTCTGTGTAAGTAAACACGGACCTCCGTTCTGTGAGGGGGGAAGGGCTGTGATCACAGCCTTCCTCTACATGGAAGGTGTGATCACTTCCCTTACCCTGCTAGGGCAGCCCCCATACAGTTAGAACACGCCCAGGGAACACAGTTAACCCTTAGAGCGCCCCCTGCAGGTTAACCCCTTCACTGCCAATGGCATTTACACAGTAATCAGTGCATTTTATAGCACTGATCGCTGTATAAATGCCAATGGTCCCAAAAAAGTGTCAAAATGATCCGACATGTCTGCTGAAATATCGCAGTACCGCTAAAAATCGCAGATCGCCGCCATTACTAATAAAAAATAAAAACCCCAAAAATGTATTCTCATTATCCGTAAACGCGCCCACTTTTGCGCAAACCAATCAATAAACGCCGATTGCGATTTTTTTTATTGCAAATATGAGGAAGAATGTAAATCGGCCAAAAACAGTGAAAAAAAATGTTTTTTTATATTTTTTTTTTGGATTTGGATTTTAGCAAAAAGTAAGAAATGTGTTTTTTTTTTTGCAAAATTGTCGCTCTTCTCTTGTTTATAGCGGCGATCAGAAATGACGCAGCGATGATCAAATACCACCAAAAGAAAGCTCTGTTTGTGCGAAAAAAAGGACGCAAATTTCGTTTGGGTACAATGTCGCACGACCGCGCAATTGTCAGTGAAAGCGACGCAGCGCCGAATCGCAAAAAGGGCTCTGCAAAACTTTATGTCACACCGTATTTGCACAGCGGTCTTCCAAGCAGGCTTTTTGTTTTAAATAAATTCAGTTTTTTTTAGTTAACCTCTTGAGATCTGCGCTATAGACGAAAGCCGGCTACAGCGCGGATCTCAATCTCCGGGTGGACGTCTATTGACGTCCGCCCCTTTGCATGCTCCCAGCGTTAGATCTGTTATGTCCCGGCCAACCCACCCCCCCCCCCACAGTTAGAACACGCACAGGGAACACTGTTAACCCCTTCACTGCCAATGACATTTACACCGTAATCAGTGGACATTTAAATTTTTGATCGCTGTATAAATGTCATTGGTCCCAAAAAAGTATCAAAAATGTCCGACCCGTCCATCACAATATCAAAGTCCCAATAAAAATCGCAGATCGCCGCCATTGCTAGTAAAAAAAAATAATAATAATAAAAACGCCATAAATCAATTCCCAGTTTGTAGATGCGATAACTTCTGCGCAAACCAATCAATAAACGCCGATTGCGATTTTTTTTTTTACCAAAAATATGTAGAAGAATATAAATCGGCCAAACCCAATGAATATTTTTTTATATATATATATATCTTATTTTTGGATATTTATTAGAGCAAAAAGTAAAAAATATTGTTCTTTTTTCTAAATTGTCGCTCTTTGTTTGTTTATAGCGCAAAAAATAAAAACCACAGAGGTGATCAAATACCACCAAAAGAAAGCTCTATTTGTGGGGAAAAAAGGACATCAATTTTGTTAGGGTACAACGTCGCACGACCACGCAATTGTCATTCAAAATGCGACAGCGCTGAAAGCCGAAAATTGGTCTGGGCAGGAGGGGGGTTTAAGTGCCCAGTAAGCAACTGGTTAAAAAATAAGAAAAGAGTAAAGTTAGGCCATTTTTTTCCATAATGTGAAAGATAATGTTACGCCGAGTAAAATGATACCCAACATGTCACGCTTCAAAACTGCGTCCGCTCGCGGAATGGCGACAAACTTTGCAACTTAAAAATCTCCATTGGCAACGTTTAAAAAATTCTACAAGTTAGCAGTTTTGCGTTACAGAGGAGTTCTAGTGCAAGTATTATTGCTCTCGCTCTAACGATCGCGGCGATACCTCACATGTGTGGTTTGAACACCGTTTTCATATGTGGGCGGGACTTACGTATGCGTTTGCTTCTGTGCGTGAGCTCGGCGGGACGGAGCGCTTTACATTTTTTTTTTTATTAATTTTGCTTTTGACTTTTTATTTTTACACTGCTCTTTAAAAAAAAAAAAATTGATCACTTTTAGTCCTATTACAAGAAATGTAAACATTCCCTGTAATAGAAAAAAGCATGACAGGTCCTCTTAAATATGAGATCTGGGGGTCAAAAAGACCTCAAATGTCAGATTAACACTAAAATGCAAAAAAATAAAAAAATAAAAATAAAAATTTTGTAAAAAATGACATCTCCAAAAAAAAATTAATGGGCCCTTTAAGACCGTTGGGCGGAAGTGACTTGCGACATCATTTTTGCCCTGCCGTACTATGGAGCCGAGTGAGCGGACACTGGGGGGAGAGGATCATCTCCGCCGCTGCCTGCGGGTCCGGTAAGCAGCGGAGATGATGGGAAAGCGGCGGGAGCAGTGTTGCCAACCGCCAGTAAATTTACTGACAGTTTGTCAGTAAACTGTCTATAACTGTCTATAAATATCAGGGTCTGATAATTTGTCATGCTGTGCTAACTTTTTAAGTGTAAACCGGGCAAACTACTTGATATGGGTATTGTCAGTGTTTCCATATTGTATTTAAATATTAATTGTCTTAGTTTTTAATAGGAGTTCAGTTATTTTTCAGGTTGTCAGTAAAAAATGTGCTCTGCCAGTAAATTTTCCATGTTTTGCCAGTAAAAAACGCTGCGGGAGGTTGGCAACACTGGGCGGGAGGGGGGCACCTCTCCCGCCGCTGATAAAAGTGATCTCACGGCGAATCCATGCAGAATGGAGCAGCAGGCACCATTCAGATATCACCACTCAATAGACGTCCTTGGTGGTTGAGTGGTTATTTATGCTCTGGTTGCTGCAGCCTGGCATTGCATTCCATTGCTCAGTCCTTCATCTACTAGGACCCCCAGATCCTTCTCCATCCTTGATTCCCCCACAGGTTCTCCCCCCAGTGAGTACTTTACTTTTATGTTTTTTTGCCCCCAAGTGCATTACTTTACATTTCTCTACATTAAACCTCATTTGCCATTTGTCTGCCCACTTCATTCATTTCTTCAGGTCGTTCTGTAAAATTTCCATATCCTGTGGTGATGTTTTTGCCCTGCTTATCTTTGTATCATCAGCAAAAACTGAGGCCGAGATATTAATCCCTTCCCCCAGATCAATAATGAATAGATTGAATAGAATTGGTCCCCAGACAGATCCTTGGGGTACCCCACTCGTCACTCCAGAATAGTCTTATTTATCACCACCCTTTGGACGCTCCCCTGTAACCAGTTCTCTACCCAAGAACAAAACTTCTGGTCCATGCCTGCTGACCTCAGCTTGTAAATCAAGCGTTTATGGGGAACGGTGTCAAAAGCCTTTGCAAAATACAGGTACACCACATCCACTGACCTCCCCCTATCCAGATGGCCACTCACTTCCTCGTAGAATGTTAGTAGGTTTGTCTGGCACAGGGGTGTCAAACTGGCGGGCCTCCAGCTGTTGCGGACTACAAGTCCCATCATGCCTCTGCCTGTGGGAGTCATACTTGTAACTGTCAGCCTTGCAATGCCTCATGGGACTTGTAGTTCCGCAACAGCTGGAGGGCCACCAGTTTGACACCTGTGGTCTGGCAGGAACGACCCTTCATAAACCCATGCTGATTACTGCTAATGATGTTACCTTCCTCAGTTAATTTTTGTATATAGTCTCTAATTATCCCCTCCAATAACTTACCCACTATTGATGTTAGGCTGACTGGCCTGTAATTCCCAACAATATGTCTCTGCCCTTTTTTAAATATTGGCACCACATTGGCTTTCCTTCAATCGGCTGGTACCAATCCCATCCTTATACTATCCACAAAGATTAGGAACAATGGTCTGGCTATAACTTGACTGAGTTAACTGAGGACTCTTGGCACTGATAATCAGGGTGCTTATTATCGGTGTCCATATTAACAGTGCAGTCCCCCACAGTGCCCACCAGTGATGCCATTCAGTGCCCAACAGTGCTGCCAATCAGTGCCAAACAGTGCTGCCAATCAGTGCCTATCAGTACCTTTTCATCAGTGTCACGTATTAGTGCTGCCTACCAGTGCCCTTCAGTGCTGCCTATCAGTGCCGATCAGAGCACCCTATCAGTGCAGCCTCATCGGTTCCTTCTCATCAGTGCGGATCACTGGTTCCTATCAGTGCCGCCTATCAGTGCGCATCAGTGCCACCTCATCAGTGCCCATCAGTGCCACCTCATCAGTGCCCATCAGTGCCACCTCATCAGTGCCCATCAGTGCATCCTCATCAGAGCACATCAATGAAGGAGAAAAATTACCACCATTATATAACAAACTATGAAAATATTTGACAACAGTAATGAATAAATACAACCAAAAGAAAGCTCAATTTGTGTGAAAACAATGATAATTTCATATGGGCACAGTGTCGCACGAACGCGCAATTTTCATTCAAACCGCGACAGCGCTGAAAGTTGAAAATTGGCCTGGGTAGGAAAGGGGTAAAGATGCCCAGTAGGCGAGTGGTTAACAAAGATAGCTCCATCCTTCTAGAGTGGAAATCAAATAAAGTAATGTCACACCGGTCATAAATCCCTGGAAACGTTACACATAACTCGGCACGCCTGCACTTCACACGTAAATTATATCGGATTCTAGATCCATTTTAAATAATCACTTTAAGCTGGCAGGTTTCCTTTGCCCTACAGTGGGGTGCCCTCCCCCCACTCTCTTCCTGGAAAAGGTTGGACCTCTTATCAACCTCATTAACAATGCACCTGTGTAGCAGCGAGCTGGGATCTGCCATCCTGCTGGACAAATTACACGAAGAGCCGTTGTATCATCAGAATTCCATTTGTTTAAGCCGGTGTCCTTGACATGAGTATTTGCATATTAATAAAAAACGCCAGTCGGCCAGGGTCCCAGAAGAGATGTTCATTACTAAAAGTATGTGTTGATGCCAAGATACGGCGTTCTCAGAAGACGGAGTGAGGGCAGCGTGCATGAAATAAAGGATTGTCAGTGTTTTTCATCAATTCTCCCAGGCTCCCGAGTACAAACACTGAAATCTCCAAGTCCAACAGACAACTTTCTCTTTTTATGGCAGATAAAATGTTTGCCGTGAGATATGGAGGTCAGAAAGGAAGACATTGATATGCTGTTATAAGAAAGCATAGGGCTGGATAGAGTGTTAGTCAACGCTTGGCTGGAGGTGACCAGGGGCCATCAAAACCTGAGAACCCAAGGACCAACAGTTATATACACTATATTGGTAAAAGTATTGGGACGCCTGCCTTTACACGCACATGAACTTTAATGGCATCCCAGTCTTAGTCCATAGGGTTCAATATTGAGGTGGCCCACCCTTTGCAGTTATAACAGCTTCACCTCTTCTGGGAAGGCTGTCCACAAGGTTTAGGAGTATCTATGGGAATGATTGACCATTCTTCCAGAAGCGCATTTGTGAGGTCAGGCACTGATGTTGGATGAGAAGGCCTGGCTCGCAGTCTCTGCTTTAATTCATCCCAAAGGTGTCCTATTGGGTTGAGGACAGGCCAGTCAATTTCCTCTCCCCCAAACTCGCTCATCCATGTCTTTATAGACCTTGCTTTGTGCAGTGGTGTGCAGTCATGTTGGAACAGGAAGGGGCCATCCCCAAACTCTTCCCACAAAGTTGGGAGCATGAAATTGTCCAAAATGTCTTGGTATGCTGACGCCTTAAGAGTTCCCTTCACTGGAACTAAGGGGCCAAACCCAACCCCTGAAAAACAACCCCACACCATAACATCCCTCCCAACAGTCCCAGATTGGGTGGGACTTTCCCGCATTCACCGGTCTGTCCCGCTATCCCGCCATAGAGGGGGCTTTGTCACGCATAATTTGGCTGATTGTTTGTTAACTTCTGGCTTAATAGCATCTGCCCCAGCGTGATCATCCAGCACAGCGAGGGATTGGTGGACAAGTCGGCTGGATGTGCACTGTGCAGTCAGGAAGAGACTTCACCTGTCAAACCGAGAGTGTGATGTAGGGTATGGGTGGGCCTGCTACCCAGACCCACCCATCTGTCAAAAAAACTGTGCACAACGGAAGAGCCGGCATTAATACATTGCTGGGTGGCAGGGCTGCCATCAGGGGGGCGCTTGGTCAGTAGCAGCATCATTGCATTTAAATACATACCCTGCCGGGCTGTGTATGTATTTAGAAGATCGGAGCAACCTTACAATTTCCCTCAGAGATCTCCTCCAGGCTCCAGCACTCCGATCCTCCCTCCTTCCCCCGCACCTCCCGATGCCCTGCTGAGACAGAAGCCGGAGCACAGCCTATGCTGATGAGTCTGGCACTGCAGTCTGTGGAGAGTTTGTACAGAATCAGATAAGCAGGTAGCTTTTCATGTAGATACAGGATGGATTTGTTTGCAGGACATGAGGCGCAGACAAGTAGGGTCAGAAGAGCAGGGAGTGGGTGCTGGGGGCACTGGTGAGCTGAAGTCTGCAGTCTCTCCATAGCTGATTCAATGGGTACGCTTTAACTCCTTGGGATATGTGGAGAGTATGCCCACATCCCTAAATACAAATTAGAAAAACAGACCCTCTGGTGGGACGTTAAAGTGCATAGACTCCACAAAAACAAATGCAATAGGTATAAAAAGTTTTAAGTTTATTACGAAATAGTAGTTAAAAAAGGGAAAAAGGGGTGAGAGACAGGGGATGAAGCAAGGGGTACATTCCCCAATCTACAGAACGTTATTAAAATGCAACAGTACATATAGCAGAACCACTTATTTAATGCACTACTGTGTAATTGAAACAGAGTGCAACCCAACGCGTTTCAAGATTGTGCGTTGTTCCTCTTCATCAGGGGGAAGTGGTGATATAACTCATATCGTTCAGACATATATATAGCGCATAGTGTGGGTTCTTGTGTAGAACTAATGCAGGGTAAAACCAAGGGTAAAGGATGCTGCTGCCGCAAGTATCATAATGTCCACAAAGGTAGGTAGCGAAGATCGATCCCAATATAACCGCTTGTGAAAGAGAGGTAGGTGAAGTAGTAAAGGGAAAGGTGAGGTAGGGAGCGGAATTAACCACCCCCACCTGTGTTTGCTGCATGAGGGCGCTGGGAAAGGGTGAGCTGCATCTGCATAGATCCTGCATGTGCATCTAGGCATTTGCCTACTCTTCCTCCCGCCATTTTGGCGACTTGATGGAGGGGCTTGTCTCCACAGGGTATTTTGTTTAACCTGTCAACTATACTTACAACACTGAGACCATACCTTTTGGAATCTGCTCTACTCCCATGCCGCCCTCTTACTGCCCATACAGTATCTATATATAATATAGACGGCACGGGTTGACCCACACCACCGGGCAGCCCACCCTTCAGTGAGCATTTTAATAACGTTCTGTAGATTGGGGAATGTACCCCTTCTTTCATCCCCTGTCTGCCCCCCCCCTTTTTAGCGCTATGCACCTGAACCCTGAGTGCAGTGTTCAGGAGTGTGCTGTGCACAGAATGCAGTGTTCAGGAGTGTGCTATATACTGAGTGCAGTGTTCAGGAGTGTGCTATGTACTGAGTGCAGTGTTCAGGAGTGTGCTATGTACAGAGTGCAGGGTTCAGGAGTGTGCAATGTACAGAGTGCAGGGTTCAGGTGTGTGCAATGTACGGAGTGCAGGGTTCAGCAGTGTGCAATGTACGGAGTGCAGGGTTCAGGCGTGTGCAATGTACGGAGTGCAGGGTTCAGGTGTGTGCAATGTACAGAGTGCAGGGTTCAGGATTGTGCAATGTACAGAGTGCAGTGTTCAGGAGTGTACAATGTACAGAGTGCAGTGTTCAGGAGTGTACAATGTACCGAGTGCAGGGTTCAGGTGTGTGCAATGTACAGGAGAGCAGTGTTCAGGAGTGTGCAATGTACAGAGTGCAGTGTTCAGGAGTGTGCAATGTACAGAGTGCAGGGTTCAGGAGTGTGCAATGTACAGAGTGCAGGGTTCAGGAGTGTGCAATGTACAGAGTGCAGTGTTCAGGAGTGTGCGATGTACAGGAGAGGAGTGTGGAAGGGATGGTGGTGGGCGGTATGTACAGGAGAGCAGTGTAGAGTGTATGAAAGCAAGCAGTGTCTAATCATATATTTTAAACTATTTGTGAAATAAATAAATATATACACTGCAATCAGAAATATTCAACCCCTAAAGAGTTTTAAGGATTTATAAATAAAAATCTTTTCAAAGTGCAGGATTCTGCTTTGGGGGGCTTCTTATTGAGTTTAGTGATGCATAAAATCAACACAGAACATGTATGATGTAGTATTTGTGTAACATAACAGTATATTTTGTTAAGATCTTCATGTCACAATTATTCTACCCCTATATAATATTGTTGTTTCTAAAGCTTTCTGACAGTTTTTATGGCCTGACGTGGAGCTGAAACTCTCACAATTTCATCAAGGGCCCTTAGTTACTTAGTCAGGACAGCCAAGAAAAACCCCCGTGTGACTGCAAGACAGCTACAGGATGCCATGATGAAGGCTGGTACAAGTCAGGTGGTGTATTTAGGTTTTGTGCTGCCCTAGGCCTGACTAAATTGCTGCCCAACACCCCCCCCCCCCCCCAGTTGCAGAATGCCGACTGCCCGCACAACAACTCATTGGTTGGGGTCCGCCGCCTGGGCCCTTTGGGACGCGAAGACCCCCACATATGTATGGGCTGTCCCCCCTGATGGCGGCCCTGCCTGTATTATCATACCGGCAGCACTAAAAGTGCACGCCGGCATGGACTCTTTTTGTGCTGCCCCTCTGCAAAGTGCCGCCCTAGGCCTGGGCCTTGTTGGCCTATGCTAAGATACAGCATTGGTACAAGTGCTTCAGTGGCAACTATAAGACGTGCACTGAATAATCAAGGACTTCATGGCCGGACCCCAAGACGCACTCCACTCTTGACCTCAAGGAACATCAGCAGTCAACTAGAATATGCCAGGAGGAATCTGGACAAGTGGGCCCGGCGCATAGCGCCGGACCTTGCCGGAAAAATGGGCTCCCGCGGCTCCGGCTAGTTTGGTTTTGACAAAGCACTTTGATAGTGTGAAACGCGTCAACCTTTTGTCGTTGCCCCCCCCCCCCCCCCCCCCC
>BLSH010432038.1:670748-681654 GCA_018402905.1 Glandirana rugosa
TGCGCAAAAGTTATCGCGTCTACAAACTATGGGAATTGATTTATGCCGTTTTTATTATTTATTTATTTTTTACTAGTAATGGCGGCGATCTGCGATTTTTATCGGGACTGCAATATTGCGGCGGACATGTCGGACATTTTTGACACTTTTTTGGGACCAATGACATTTATACAGCGATCAGAAATTTAAATATCCACTGATTACTTTATAAATGTCATTGACAGGGAAGGGGTTAACCTGCAGGGGGAGATCTAGGGGATTACTGTGTTCCCTAGGCGTATTCTAACTGTGAGGAGGCGGGGCTGCCAGGGGCACCAGAGATCTAACTGATCCCAGTGACAGGAATCAGTAGATCTCTGACGTGCCGCCTGACAGAGCGGGGAACCGGCGCGTTTACTTCGGCGGTTCCCCGTTTTTCTTCTCTGCCAGGTAATCACGGCTCGTTGACGGAGATCAAGTCCGCCCGAGCCGCGGTCACACTTCTGAAGAGTGCTGCTGCGCACGCGCGAGCCGCCGTTTATAGTCTCCGATTCGCGTTGCCACTCTGCAGCAGTAAATGTACACAAGCCAGTCAGGAATCGGTTAATACACCTTTGCACACATTTACAATGGGCTTGTGTTCATTTTCAATGGCATCTAGTATAATAACAAGCTTTAAGGAGTAGACATGTGCGGTTCATTTCGTTCCGAATTAAAATTTGGACGCATTTTCATTTTTCAGAAATTCATATGTATCCGAATTACAATAGTACTGCATTTAAATGAATCCGAAATAACGAAAAAGAAAATTCGGATGAAATTCGAATAGTTTTCGGATACTTTTCAAATTCCAATATTTATTTATTTCAGGTACTTATACAGCACTGTCAATTTGTGCAGCGCTTTACATATCCATTGTACATTCACATCAGTCCCTGCCCTCAAGGAGCTTGCCATCTAGGATCCCTAGCTCACATTCATACACATGCTAGGGCCAATTTAGACAGGGATCTAATTTACCTACCAGCATGTCTTTGCAGTGTGGGAGGAAACCGGAGTACCGGGAGGAAACCCACGCTGGCAAAACATGCAAACTCCAGGCAGGTGGTGTCATGGCTGGGATTCGAACCAGTGACCCTTTTGCTGCTAGGCCAGAGTGCGATCCACTACACCACTGTACTGCCCAATAGTTGTTAAATTTGAATTCGAAAAGTCCTCGAATTTGAATCTTTTTCCAATTTCCAAAGAGAACAAAATAGAATAGAAAACAAAGGAATAGAACAGAAAAAATAACAATAGACTAGAAAAGAATAGAACAGAAAACAAAAGAATAGAATACAACAGCTCTGTCCCCCTCCACTCCATTCTATTCTTTCATTTTCTGTTATATTCCCCTCTATTGTATTCTATCTTTTTCCATTCTATTCCTCCACTTTTCACTCCATTCTACTTGGAATTTGGAAAACGATTCGAATTCGAAAACTTTTCTAATCGATTGGAAAACGAATAAGCGAAACAAATTTCGAAAACAAATTGAACGAAGGAAACCAATCTAAATAAACAAATTTATGTAAATAACGAATCGAAACAAAACTAAACAATTTTTTTCGCTCTGCACGTCTATTAAGGATTACAGCAGGAAATCACATGTCGTTTTACTGCTTCTGATTGGCTGATTTGGTGCAGCATTGCTCTTTTCAGCCATTTAATAGGCCCCATGCTGTCATTGCCTCTATTAATGCTCCTAATGTTCTTTTATCATCGCCCCCCCCCCACAACACGACTACCCCCCCCCCCCCCAACACGACTACTCCCCCTCCCCCGGCTCTTCACATCTTCACTCTCAGAATTTGTTCTTTTATCCGACAGGTTTATTTGTTGTGCTCCCCTCCTAACCGAGCGCTAATATAATTGTGGGGAGGGTATTT
Organism: Glandirana rugosa; assembly: GCA_018402905.1. Lineage (NCBI taxonomy): Eukaryota > Metazoa > Chordata > Amphibia > Anura > Ranidae > Glandirana > Glandirana rugosa. The sequence goes on from BLSH010432038.1 coordinate 672,656, forward strand.
TTAGACTTTAATTAGCTGTAAATATTATATCTGAGCATGTGTTACTCACACATACTTTACTGCAAGCTGCCGTGTACATATGGAATGTTACTCGCTATAAACTCATCTGAAACCCTTTCATGTCCTTGTCACAGCTCCCCCTTGCTGTGTGTGGGAGAGATGCCATAGCTCCCACCTGTCCCGGATTCCGAAGGACTGCCCCTGATTTCGAGGGACTGTCTCTGATTCCGAGGGACTGTCCCGGATTCTGAGGGACTGTCTCTGATTTCGAGGGACTATCCCTGATTTCGAGGGACTGTCTCTGAGTCCAAGGGACTGTCCCGGTTTCCGAGGGACTGTCCCTGATTTTGAGGGACTGTCTCTGATTTCGAGGGACTGTCCCAGATTTCGAGGGACTGTCCCTGATTTTGAGGGACTGTCTCTGATTTCGAGGGACTCTCTCTGATTTCGAGGGACTGTCCCTGATTTCGAGGGACTGTCTCTGATTCCAAGGGACTGTCCCTGATTTCGAGGGACTGTCTCTGATTTCGGGGGACCATCCCTGATTTTGAGGGACTCTCCCTGATTTCGAGGGACTGTCTCTGATTTTGAGGGACTCTCCCTGATTTCAAGGGACTGCCCCTGATTTCGAGGGACTGTCCCTGATTTCGAGGGACTGTCCCTGATTTCGAGGGACTCTCCCTGATTTCGAGGGACTGTTCCTGATTTCGAGGGACTGTGCCTGATTTCGAGGGACTGTTCCTGATTTCGAGGGACTGTCCCTGATTTTGAGGGACTGTCTCTGATTCCGAGGTACTGTCTCTGATTTCGAGGTACTGTCCCTGATTTCGAGGGACCATCCCTGATTTCGAGGGACCATCCCTGATTTCGAGGGACTGTCTCTAATTCCGAGGGACTGTCTCTAATTCCGAGGGACTGTCTCTGATTTCGAGGGACTCTCTGATTTTGAGGGAGTGTCCCTGATTTCGAGGGACTGTCTCTGATTCCAAGGGACTGTCCCTGATTTCGAGGGACTGTCTCTGATTTCGGGGGACCATCCCTGATTTTGAGGGACTCTCCCTGATTTCGAGGGACTGTCTCTGATTTTGAGGGACTCTCCCTGATTTCAAGGGACTGCCCCTGATTTCGAGGGACTGTCCCTGATTTCGAGGGACTGTCCCTGATTTCGAGGGACTCTCCCTGATTTCGAGGGACTGTTCCTGATTTCGAGGGACTGTGCCTGATTTCGAGGGACTGTTCCTGATTTCGAGGGACTGTCCCTGATTTTGAGGGACTGTCTCTGATTCCGAGGTACTGTCTCTGATTTCGAGGTACTGTCCCTGATTTCGAGGGACCATCCCTGATTTCGAGGGACCATCCCTGATTTCGAGGGACTGTCTCTAATTCCGAGGGACTGTCTCTAATTCCGAGGGACTGTCTCTGATTTCGAGGGACTCTCTGATTTTGAGGGAGTGTCCCTGATTTCGAGGGACTGTCTCTGATTCCAAGGGACTGTCCCTGATTTCGAGGGACTGTCTCTGATTTCGGGGGACCATCCCTGATTTTGAGGGACTCTCCCTGATTTCGAGGGACTGTCTCTGATTTTGAGGGACTCTCCCTGATTTTGAGGGACTGCCCCTGATTTCGAGGGACTGTCCCTGATATCGAGGGACTCTCCCTGATATCGAGGGACTGTCCCTGATTTCGAGGGACTGTTCCTGATATCGAGGGACTGTCCCTGATTTTGAGGGACTGTCTCTGATTCCGAGGTACTGTCTCTGATTTCGAGGTACTGTCCCTGATTTCGAGGGACCATCCCTGATTTCGAGGGACTGTCTCTAATTCCGAGGGACTGTCTCTAATCCCGAGGGGCTGTCTCTGATTTCGAGGGACTGTCTCTGATTTGGAACAAAGTCCCCGGTCCCTCTTTCCTCCTCATTCGTCCCTCGTTTTGGTCTGATCTGAGTTGTATGTAAAATGCTCTCGTTATCTATTAAAAAGTGTTTCCCGGTACTAAACCTTTCATCCAATTTCTGAACTGTTGCATTTGTAAATTCCAAAAGCCAATATAAAAGAATAGTAGCGGTAAAAAAAAGCACTTGTGTGTTTAACCAATCATTTTTTTGTACAATTCTCCTTTAAGGGGGCGTGTCCTATGCCTACATACCTTTGCTGATAGGTGTCCCTCATTCCCATCTCAGAAAGTAGGGAGGTCTGGAGATGGAGAATTGGAGAAATATACAAAAAAATGATTGGTTAAACACCCATGTGCTTTTTTTTACCGCTCCTCCTGCTACCGGCACCCCAGTAAAAGACTGACTGCATGAGGCCTAAGAGCAACCGAGATAAGGTGGGCACTTTGAGGGCAGAACCAAATCCAAAACAGAGGGTTGTGGGAAAGATGTATAGCACCCTGGTCTCATTCAGGGCTGCTAACAAATCTAGTTTGCTAGGTGGTAACTAGCTTGGCTAATTGTTAGGGGGATCCACTGACTTTTCCCTAAATCTGGATTTGATGCACCCCTCTCTTCTGTCACTAGGTGGCATTGTTGCCTGTGGCATTAGAATGACAAGGGCATAGTGAATCCAGTGGATAGGTTGCCTCAGCCAATTGGCAGGTGTTTTCTTTGGACCCTTGACCTGCAGGGAGAGCCTATTTATTCGGGAGGAGTCAGGTGACCGGATTCCTGTGCCACTTGGATGGCTGTCTGGGTGGGCGTGTGTTAGGGTCGCCACATCATCCATTTAATCCAGGACACACATTAATTACACAAGTTCAGTAGCTGATTAAGTTGGTAATTAAACCCACTTGGCGCCTTATCTGCATGGCCTTAGAACCTGTGTAATTAATATGTGTCCTAGGTTAAAGGGATGATGTGGCAACCCTAGCGTGTGTTACAAGGTTCCAGGTTGCTAGGCCAGAAGCCAGAGGCCTATCCCGGGAGCACCTGGCTGCTAGGCTGTCTGAGGCCTATCCAGGTTTGAGAGAAGCCCAGAAGCCCAACCAAGTTCTGCAGAGGGGAGCCGAATCATTGCCAGCTGTGAGGGAAAAGCAGTTGCCATAAGCGACGACCACTCCTGTCGTCAGGGGCAAGTGAGGATGAAGGCCAAAGGTAAACGGGAAGCAGTTGCCACTCAGGGACAATCACTTTTATTATGAGAGGCCAGTGTATGGAAGTCTGAAGAAGTACCAGAGCAGCCTTTTCACCAGTCAGGGATGGTGAAGAAGTGGGAAAGCTTCAGCAGAGTGCCAAGCCAGGGACCCAGCGGGTTAGCAGGGGTGAGGCTTGAGGAGAATACAGAGGGTTAGCTTTGGAAAGGCTCAGGGGATCCAGTGGCGTCTGGGATCTTGAAGTCTAGTGAGAGATTGGGAGCTCAGTGAGTGGAGATCTGCAGTAGGATACTGTGAGATGTGAGAGAAGATCTGCAACGGGTTACTGTGAGTTACATGTAAAGATCTCTATTGATTGTTGAAAATTCAGTTGCCATAGGAGACAGCAGCTCTACAAATACAGTTGTTGCATCCAGCTTAAAGGCCCTCTACCTGTATAGATGTCTGCCTATCATTTTTGTCTCAGAGTCTATTGCTATTGCATCTGCGTAAGGGTGTCCTGGCCCTAACCCTCTCTCCACCAGTTCTGTTTAAGAGACAATAAATCAAATTTTCTTGCATTCAAAAAGTGGCTGGCGCCCATGTTTCCAACTTGCATTCCACCCACTATGTCTAATAACCCGCACTTCGAGGAAGGATGTCAGCTCTCCCTGACTCTGGAGGTCACCACTAGGCCTCTAGGGATTGGGGACACCTCTACAGATGCAAAGATAGGTGAGGTCAGGTGATAGCTAACCAGGGAAATTCCCATATGGAACAGATATGGGATATACACAATAACAACTCTAAATGCAAAAATAGAGATTTTAGCAGATTTGTCCTTTTGCATGATAGTTATATAATTAGGCTGCACCAAATGGATTCTGTTGCTGGCTTGCTTGACATTTTGCACCCCAACATCTCAGAATGTCAACATGCAGAACAAGGGTGCCCAAGGGACTTTAGGATACACAAAAAAAAATATTTTGATAAAAAAAAAACAATTTTTATTCAAAAACAACATTGTATTTTTTTTTTTACACATTTAAAATCTTGGGACATTTTTCCAGAGAGATACACATAAGATATCAATAGTTACATGAATCAGAACATGACTGGTAATCCAAGGAAAAGATGCTTGAGTGTTGAATCTCGACGTGTTTCATGAGACAACACTCGCTTCCTCGGGAGAAATACACTAGACCACGCTTGTTTAGGTAAGCAGAATAAGAAAAACTTATAGTTCAAATAAAATGTTAAAAAAATAATCTGTACTAAATCGGAATTTCCATGGGACAATTAATTACATCTCACAAATGTGAAGACAAGGACAAGCAAAAAAAGGAGGAATGCCCAGTGGTCCACACTATTCTCTCTCAAAGGGGGACACGCCCGGTCTCTGCTTTCAGATATGTAAGTGTATTTCTCCTGAGGAAGCGAGTGTTGTCTTGCGAAACTCGTCAAGATTCAATACACAAGCATCTTTCAGTGAGTAAACCTGCCTGTGGATCTAGTTATGTCAGCTAGGTACCAAGCTATCAATACAGAGTGGGTTTCAGGAGTCAAGGTTCTTGCCAGAGCTCTGCTTGATCAGAGCAGAGCCCTTTGGGACATCAGTGTATGAGTGTATGCGCCATAATGGTGGCGCTAGATAGGGGGAATGTGGAGTGAATACACAGGGGACTGAAAAGGCACCATTGGTTATATTAATTAGAATAATATATATATATATATATATATATATATATATATATACAGTATGGTGCAAACGCTTTAGGCAGGTGTAAAGAAATGCTGTAAAGTAAGAATGCTTTAAAGAATAAATATTTAAATCGTTTATTTTTTATCAATTTACAACATGCAAAGTGAGCGAACAGAAGAAAAATCAAATCAATATTTGGTGTGACCACCCTTTGGCTTGAAAGCAGCATCAGTTCTTACACTCGCACACTTTGTACACTCGCACAAAGTCAGGGATTTTGTAGGGTTAGAGTCAGGTGTATGATTATCCAATTATACCAAGCGGGTGCTAATGATCATCAATTTCATATGTAGGTTGAAACACAGTCATTAACTGAAACAGAAACAGCTGTATAGGAGGCTTAAAGCTGGGTGAGGAACAACCAAACTCTGCTACTAGCATGAGGTTATGGAGGACAGTTTTATGTACTCCCATCTGACAGGTCAGACAGAAGTCAGTCCCTATTGGTGGGTGGAATGGGGAAAGATGGGGGGAGGACTATGGTAGGTAATAAGAAGGTTCCCATGTTACAATCAACCATTGAAAATGGCACTGTTTGTGCTAAAGTAGAAAAATATATACAATATACATGTGCAAAATCTGACAATGAATTAAAGTGTTTGTTCACCAATGCCAAGCAAAATAGGTGAGTTGGAAGCTCTGTGCATGAGGAGAACTGTGATTTGATTGGTATAGCTGAATCTTGGCTTCATTCTTCACATGACTGGGCTATTAATATTCTTGGCTATGCTCTCTTTCGGAAAGACAGGGTAAAACGGAGGGGTGGTGGTGTCTGTCTCTATGCTAGAAGTGATCTCAAAGGGAGTGTGAATGAGGACCTAGTTGATGGAGAGTGTGATGAGACTGAAGCATTATGGGTAGATCTGCATATGGGTGGGCACCCTACAAAGGTTATCATTGGACTTTGTTATAGACCTCCCAGTGTTAAAGAGGAGGTGGAGACTCGGCTCCTTGCACAGATGGAAAGAGCTGCAAGGGCTGGGACGGTGCTAATAATGGAGGATTTTAACTACCCGGAAATTGACTGGAGTGATGGCACTGCTGGGACAGTTAAAGGGCAAAAATGTATAAACCTATTAAAGGACAATTTTCTGGTCCAATTCATAGAGGCCCTGACTAAGAATGATGCTCTGCTGGACCTGGAATAGACTCCCTCAATAGCTGTTTTTTACCAGCTCAGTAGATTGCTTTAAAAAGGCCTGGATTCTTTCCTACATGTACATAAATATAACTGGATACTAACATTTATAGGTAAAGTTGGTCCAGGGATTATCTGGGAGATCAGGAAGGATTTTTTCCCCTGCTGGAGCAAATTGGATCATGCTTTGCTGGGGTTTTTGGCTTCCTCTGGAACAACTGTGGGTATATGATTGTATGATCTTTTTTCCCTCTACCCAAAAACTCGCTCATCCATATCTTTATGGACCTTGCTTTGTGCACCGGTCCAAATCATTTGGTGGAGGGGGGATTATGGTGGGGGTTGTTTTTCAGGGGTTGGGCTTGGCCCCTTAGTTCCAGTGAAGGGAACTCTCAAGGCGTCAGCATACCCTGACATTTTGGACAATTTCATGCTCCCAACTTTGTGGGAAGAGTTTGGGGATGGCCCCTTCCTGTTCAAACATGACTGAGCACCACTGCACAAAGCAAGGTCCATAAAGACATGGATGAGCACATTTGATGTGGAGGAACATGACTGGCCTGCACAGAGTCCTGACCTCAACCCCATAAAACACCTTTGGGATGAATTAGAGCACAGACTTTGAGCCAGGCCTTCACATGATGGCATGACCATAAGCCAAACCCCTCCCCACCTCCCGGGCATCTAAAACTCCTTAAAGGGTCGGGAGGCACTAGGGCCAAAGGGTTAATCAAATATCCTTAGTAAATAAATCATATAAATTAGGAAAAAGTGAATAAATAGATGTCTTCTAATATACAATCCAACCAACAGTCAGGCCACTTGATAGAGAACGTGCAGTTATATTGTGCAAATATCTTCACAACTTACTGTAATATTACCAACCACCATGTGATGTGTCCTCCACCTCAATAAAGCAGCTCACCTCAATATCATGACTTACTATCATTTGAGATTGTGCTTGTCCCTTTAAGGGTAACAACTCCAACGAGCCAGGCCTTCTTGTCTACATGAGTCCCTGACCTCACAAATGCGATTCTGGAAGAAGGGTCAAACATTCCCATAGACACTCCTAAACCTTGTGGACAGCCCTCCCAGAAGAGCTGTTATAGCTGCAAAGGGTGGGCCAACTCAATATTGAACCCTACGGACTAAGACTGGGATGCCATTAAAGTTCATGTGCATGTAAAGGCAGGTGTCTCAATACTTTTGACAATATAATGTACATCAATATATATATATATATAAAGAGTTAATATTGCGATGTATAGACAAGATATGCTCTTATCAGATTCCAAGACTCTAGGTTATAGGAGTCTGAAAAGCCAAGGATTCACAACTCATAGCCGATCCACTCGCAGGGATGGAGGGTGTCATGGATGGTTCCACTGAAGTATTTCTCATAAGCACCGTAAAAGGAAGAAAACACTCACATAGTGTAAAACCGTATGGTTATTTAAAAGAAAGCATTGCTTTCAACTTGCCCAAGTCCAGTGTAAAAAAGCCTGTAGATATAAAATTCCAGACTGGGATCCGTCGCCCTACATGTTTCGTCATAAGTGACATCATCAGGGGAATTAATGTATATATATTTAATAATCAGAATATATATATATATATATATATATATATATATATACACATATACAGTATATATATATATGTATATATTCTAATTATTATATATATAAATATATATATATATATATATATATATATCGTGTAGTATGATCTTTCAATAGGCAGACTACATGACATGCCTGCTAGGAAGATGCATATGAGATGTTAATGTAGTTATCTCACCTATTTTTAGTTAGTTTAATTTATTTTATATTGTATAATATATTTGTTATTTTCTATCTTGTATATTGCATATTGTGACAAAATATGAAATATTACATAGTATATTTTATATTGTCAATATATATAATTATATGTACACTCCTCTTAAGCACTGCTTGGAAGCGTGAGATTTAGCTATTTAGATCTTTTTTAGATTTTTTTTGTATATGAAATGAAATGGGCATCCCCCTTGATGCACAGTATACACACTGCCCGCCAGTGTTTTTAACTTTTTAGCCCTTATATAAATCGCTGACACCTTAATGGTTAATAGCCTAGACAGACAGTGTGTCCAAGTGAATGTTTAGTGAGGGGAGAGAGAGATGGGGCACACGTACGCCATTCAGTGATGCTTAGATCACACACTGCCCGCCACTAATCTTTGCCCTTTGACCCCCACATAACATGCCAGTGGCATAGCGTGGGGGGTGCGAAGGGGGCCGTGGCACCGGGCGCAACATTTAGGGGGGCGCAATTCCGTGCCAGTGTGTGTCACTACTGGCTTCCTCCTCATTTTTTCATTTCCTGTGTCCCCGCGCTCTGGCCGCCATGTTCAGTCTCCTGTGCCCTGTAATTGGGTGAATAGGGTCATGTGCGGCGGCGGAGCTGGCCTGTCCGCGATCACGGGTGCTCCTGGAGTCCCGCCTTCACACATGATCCCATTCGCTCAATCACAGGACGCCTGAGACTGAACATGGCGGCCAGAGCGCGGGGACACAGGAAATGGAAATGGAAATTGGGAGCCGCCGCTGTTTTCTTCTCCTCTTCCTCCTCTCATCTGGACAGATGGAGGACAAATAAAGAAGGTAAGTCAGACTCCCTCGTGAGTCATGTTGCTGGCCCCTGGGGGATGGACACGGCCTGGGGAGAGGGAGCAGCCAGCCAGAGAGAGAGTAGAAGTCTAGAAGAGCAGCTAGAGAGTCACGATGTGTAGTGGTCAGTGTAGGAATACTGTAGGTAGTGGACAGTGGAGTGGAGTGTAGTGTAGTGTAGTGGGCAGTGTAGTGGACAGTGCAGTGTAGTGGGCAGTGCAGTCAGTGTAGTGGAGTGGAAAGTGCAGTGTAGTGGAGTGTAGTGGACAGTGGAGTGGAGTGGAGAGTGTAGTGGACAGTGGAGTGCAGTGTAATGGACAGTGCAGTCAGTGTAGTGGAGTGGAAAGTGCAGTGTAGTGGGCAGTGGAGTGTAGT
>BLSH010432038.1:688911-700002 GCA_018402905.1 Glandirana rugosa
GGTGGAACAGCGACAGTTTACGGCTAGTCGGCAGCCGTTCACCAATTTATTTGTTAGCCTTAGACGGTAAGAGTTGGTCCCAAAGAACCTTGGGATCCCACAGAAGTCTCCAACGATCTCTAAGGAAATCGACTCCGACTAACCGGAGGAAAAAACTATTACGGACGTATCAAGTCCCGATCACGGTGAACTATCTCAGTGACGGTACTACGGTTAATGGAAAAATCGATAGACACTCCTACCGTAAGATTTGTGGTTTATTCCCTCCGTAAGAAGGTGGACTGGTGGCTACATTTCCAGTAAGGGTTCCAAGAAACCCTGGTTGAGAATGGCAGATTCCGATTGTTTATTTAACCACTTGCCGACGGCTGATCGGCATTTGACAGCGACAAGGTGGCTCTGTAACGCGAATCGCCGTCATATGATGGCGGCCGCGAGATCGCGCCCAGTGAGCGTGCGCGCGCCGCCGGAGGCGCGCCCGCATGCTCACTGTGTCCGGGGAGGGCCAGGGAGCGGGTGCGGCGGATACGATCTCCGCCGGCCACCCGCGATGCCCCCCCCTGGAGTGAAAGAACGGAGGCCCGTGTAAGTAAACACGGACCTCCGTTCTGTGAGGGGGGAAGGGCTGTGATCACAGCCTTTCTCTACACGGAAGCTGTGATCGCTTCCCTTCCCCAGCTAGGGCAGTCCCTCCACAGTTAGAACACGCCCAGGGAACACAGTTAACCCTTAGAGCGCCCCCTGCAGGTTAACCCCCTCACTGCCAATGGCATTTACACAGTAATCAGTGCATTTTTATAGCACTGATCGCTGTATAAATGCCAATGGTCCCAAAAAAGTGTCAAAATGTTCCGACATGTCCGCCCCAATATCGCAGTACCACTAAAAATCGCAGATCGCCGCCATTACTAGTAAAAAAAAAAAAAAATAATAAAAACCCCAGAAATTAATTCTTATCATCCGTAAACTCAACCACTTTTGCGCAAACCAATCAATAAACGCCGATTGCGATTTTTTTTTATCACAAATATGAGGAAGAATATAAATTGGCCAAAACCGATAAAAAAAAATGTTTTTTTATATTTCTTTTTTGGATTTGTATTTTAGCAAAAAGTAAGAAATTTGTTTTTTTTTTGCAAAATTGTCGCTCTTCTTTTGTTTATAGCGGCGATCAGAAATGACGCAGCGGTGATCAAATACCACCAAAAGAAAGCTCTATTTGTGGGAAAAAAAGGACACAAATTTATTTTGGGTACAACGTCCCACGACCGTGCAATTGTCAGTTAAGGCGACGTAGCGCCGAATCGCAAAAAGGGCTCCGGTCCTAAAGGGGGAAATCCTTGCGGTCCTTAAGTGGTTAAATCCAATGTGTCCAATATATATTCACCTCTCTTTTTTACCACCTTCCTCTATACTCATAATCTTCCTTCTCTTCTCTATTCCTTATACTTTATCTCTCTCCTTTCTAGATCTCCCTCTTCAGCGCATATCTCTCCCTTTCTCGCCTCCTCTCTCTTCACCTCTCTGTCTCCTTTGGCTTTAATTCTATATATACCCTCTTTATAGTATTGTTTAATAGTTATTGATAAACAAAATCCAATGTTAATATTTTTGCAAAATTAAGCCTTAAAGACATCAAATAAAACTCAGACAGATGTTGAAATAAAGGAAAGAAACGGGACATGGATGTGAGATCTTCATGTGTGTTAATGGATGACAAACTTGAAGACAGAATCTATTACATGGAAATTGCCATGTGAAATATAAAAATATATAACACTATATATACTGTATATGTGCATTGAGAATGCATTGGTAAGGAGCAGCCTGACCCCTTTGGCAGTTCATTACACGAAGGGTTTGGGAAGTAAATTAGTTTGCTTGCTGAATCAGGTAAGATTTACAAATACCTAGATACTGTATCTACAGAACTGCTCAGTCTGGGTCGAAAGATTAGCTTATTTCTAGTCCTAACCTATAGCTTGGTAAACCTACACTATACGGACAAGCGTTTTGGGGATACCTGACTATCATGCCTTTATGAGCTTTCTTGGACATTTCATTCCAAAACCATGGGCATTATTTTAGTTAACATGCATGCATAAGCAAGTTAAGATAGAAAACATGTCCCTCTACCAGCCAGCGCTACTCTGCACTGCTGATGCGTTTCACTCCATAACTTCTATGACTTAGCCATGGTGGGTGAGGCAAAATGTTTCAGAGGGTGTGGCCTATGGAGTAGGTGTGCGGCGATGCATTGTCGGAGCGGATGCTCCCCCTTCAGGCCGATCTCAGGGGAGACCGGCCTGAAGAGGGAGCAACTGCTCCGACAACCCATCGCCGCATGCCTCATCCCACGACCGGAAGTGCTTCAACTCCGTGGAAAGCATTACTAGTCCCAAAACCAGGAAGTGCTGGAAGCCACAAGAGCAACATGGTTAAGGACACTTGCTGACATCCCAGATTTATCAAGCAACTACCATCACTTGCCGGAAAAGCCCCCGCAGGACCCTTAACAGCTTCCCCACCCCCTGCCGTGGTGTTCACGGCGGCAGTGTGGATGCTGTGCGTGAATCACCATAAAAAGATGGCGATCTGCGAATGGCCACTAGGGGGCGCACGTGCACGCCCGCCACACTCCTGAGGAGTGTGCCCGCGGCTCGGGTGGACCCGATGTCCGCCGGCGAGCCGCGATGAGCGGCCACAGGCAAAGAACGGGGAACTGCCGATGTAAACACAGCGGTTCCCCACTCTGTTAGTGGGGGCATGGGAGATCTACTGATCCCTGTCACTGGGATCAGTTAGATCTCTCATGCCCATGGTAGCCCAACCCCCCCACAGTAAGAACACACCCAGGGAACACAGTTAACCCTTAGATCTCCCCCTGCAGGTTAACCCCTTCACTGCCAATGACATTTATACAGTAATCAGTGGACATTTAAATTTCTGATCGCTGTATAAATATCATTGGTCCCAAAAAAGTGTCAAAAATGTCCGACATGTCCGCTGCAATATCGCAGTACCGCTAAGAATCGTAGATCACCGCCATTACTAGTAAAAAATAAAATTAAAAAAAACCCCAGAAATGAATTCTCATCATCCGTAAACGCGGCCACTTTTGCGCAAACCAATCAATAAACGCCGATTGCGATTTTTTTATCACAAATATGAGGAAGAATATAAATCGGCCAAAACCGGTGAAAAAAAACTTTTTTTATATTTTTTTTTTTGGATTTGAATTTCAGCAAAAAGTAAGAAATTTGTTTTTTTTTTGCAAAATTGTCGCTCTTCTTTTGTTTATAACGGCGATCAGAAATGATGCAGAGGCGATCAAATACCCTCAAAAGAAAGCTCTATTTGTGGGATAAAAAGGACGCAAATTTTGTTTGGGTACAACGTCGCACGACCGCGCAATTGTCAGTTAAAGCGACGCCGCGCCGAATCGCAAAAAGTGCTCTGGTCCTAAACTGCGAAATTCTTCCGAAGGTGAAGTGGCTAAAGAAGTGCGCAGTGACTTACACTGCAATGCTGATTACACTCATTTGTTTGTGAGTACCTTTTATAATTTGCTATTAAATGTTTTTAAACTGTCTACACTTAGAGGCGCTGTGTTTTTCTTCTTCTTGTTGTGGTGGGCTCCAACACCATTTGTCTTCCTCATATAATGTTGTTTTAACATTTCTACCCTGGTGTTATGATTCACACCCTCAGCCATGGATTTTGGTGAAGAAGAACTGGCTCATTACAATTTATCCAAAAGGTATTCAGTGGAGTTGAGGTCAGGGTTCTGTGCAGGTCACTCCAATTGCTCCACACCAAACTCATCAAACCATGTCTTTATGGAGATGTTGGTTGAAAATAACTGGCTTGTTCCAATTCATTCCTTAGGTGCTCTGTAGGGTTGAGGTCAGGGCTCTGTGCTGGATACTTGCGTTCCTCCACACCCCTGCTGACACCAATAATGGTGCACTAGTCCTAACACTGTCACTAACGATGGGACACAATTGCTCCCACTGACACCAATGGTGGGGCACTATTCCTCCCACTGAAACCAGTGATGGGGCACTATTCCTCCCACTGAAACCAGTGATGGGGCACTATTCCTCCCACTGAAACCAGTGATGGGGCACTATTCCTTCCACTAATACCAATGATGGGGCACTATTCCGCTTCCTAATACCAAAGATGGGGTACTCTTAACTCCTAATGACACCAGGTCATTCTCTACTCCCACTGACCACAGTCTGACCCCATAAAGTTTGAAGGCCTTTAGTTTAAAAAGTTTGGAGACCCCTGCTATAAAGCAACCATTGTCAACCAGGACTGACTGACATCCCATCTGATGGTACCTGCATAGTTCAAAGGACAATGCCACTTGTTTATACATTAAACAAGTATGAGGCAAGTACAGTCAGAGTCAGGTCAGAACTCCTGTGCTTTATATACAGTATCTTCTGTGTCAATGACTTAAATATGGAAATCTCTGGATCAACGTGAGATTTCAGTAGCTAACATTTTCGTAAGGAGGCATCACAGAGACAAAGGGATTGGAGGCTAATGTGACCCCCCCATTTGTATTCTTCCTCCCTGTCACTTGTCTTGGGCAACTTGCAAGTGCTTGAAGCCAAAGAAAATGGCAGTTATCAAGTAGCCTTGTTATCTCCTTGCTAGCTACATTGCCAGGAGGCTACGGGGTAGCGGGGGGCGCAATGTCCAACCTACAACAGGTACTTTGTCCCCCTGTAAACAGAACCCTGAAAAAACTGAAGTAAAGGAAGAGAGCAAGGAGAAGTGATGGGCGCCCAAATTACAGAAGCTAACATCTATCAATCAGTGCAGATCATTCAGATCAGAAAAAATATTATTGTTGATTGGTTATGGTTGGTTATTAAAATTGAACATAGGATCTGACATTTTTGTTGGGTGACTTGTAACCTCCTCCACACCAGACTGTAAAGAACTACAAGTCCCTGGGCTTGCTGGGATTTGTAGTTCCCAAAAAATTGGGGTAAGCACTGCCCATAAGTAGGGATTGTAAGTCACTCTGAAGATCAGGGAGACTCCTCTAAAGATATTGAATGGGCTGGGTGTCCACCTTCACCAGCCTTTCTCATCGGTTTTAACTTGGAGCAGCCCTTGAAATGACTTTTAGGTATCAGGGAACCCCTGGTAATAATTATTATTGCTATAGCACACAGTGCATCAGAGTGAACAGCACGTTGTAGATAAAGCAATAAATAAAACAAACAAGCAAGTTTTGGACACGTAGAGCTACTGCATAGGGCAAGTTTATTTTCAGTAGTAATAATGCAATGAAACAAATAATTATAATAATAATGGCAAGAAATTAAAACCAGACAGTGAAAATTGTAGTATTCCCTCACATTGGAGGTCAGCAAAGTACCCCCTTACACTGGATGTCAGGAGGACAAGGGCCACATTACACGTGTGGTTGCTGGGAAGAAAATTCACTATGTCACCGGTCAGTGGGAAGAATGCCCTTTACATTGGTGATCAGTGGGAAGAATGCTCCTTACATTGGTGGTCAGTGGGAAGAATGCTCCTTACATTGGTGATCAGTGGGAAGAATGCTCCTTACATTGGTGGTCAGTGGGAAGAATGCCCTTTACATTGGTGATCAGTGGGAAGAATGTTCCTTACAATGGTGATCAGTGGGAAGAATGTTCCTTACAATGGTGATCAGTGGGAAGAATGTTCCTTACATTGGTGGTCAGTGGGAAGAATGTGCCTTACATTGGAGGTCAGTGGGAAGAATGTTCCTTACATTGGAGCTCAGTGGGAAGAATGTTCCTTACATTGGTGATCAGTGGGAAGAATGTGCCTTACATTGGAGGTCAGTGGGAAGAATGCTCCTTACATTGGTGATCAGTGGGAAGAATGTGCCTTACATTGGAGGTCAGTGGGAAGAATGTTCCTTACATTGGTGATCAGTGGGAAGAATGCTCCTTACATTGGTGATCGGTGGGAAGAATGCTCCTTATATTGGTGATCAGTGGGAAGAATGCTCCTTACATTGGTGATCAGTGGGAAGAATGCTCCTTACATTGGTGATCAGTGGGAAGAATGCTCCTTACATTGGTGATCAGTGGAAAGAATGTTCCTTACATTGGTGATCAGTGGGAAGAATGTGCCTTACATTGGTGGTCAGTAGAAGAATGCTCCTTACATTGGTGATCAGTGGGAAGAATGCTCCTTACATTGGTGATCGGTGGGAAGAATGCTCCTTACATTGGTGATCAGTGGGAAGAATGCTCCTTACATTGATGATCAGTGGGAAGAATGTTCCTTACATTGGTGGTCAGTGGGAAGAATGTTCCTTACATTGGAGGTCAGTGGGAAGAATGTTCCTTACATTGGTGTTCAGGGGAAAGAATGTTCCTTACATTGGGGGTCGGTTAGAAAAATGTCCCTTACATTGGAGGTCAGTGGGAAGAATGTCCCTTTATTTGGTGATCAGTGGGAAGAATGCTCCTTACATTGGTGATCAGTGGGAAGAATGCTCCTTACATTGGTGATCAGTGGAAAGAATGCTCCTTACATTGGGGGTCAGTGGGAAGAATGTCCCTTACATTAGTGTTCAGGGAAAAGAAGGTTCCTTACATTGGTGGTCAGTGGGAAGAATGTTTCTTACATTGGAGGTCAGTGGGAAGAATGGTCCTTACCTTGGTGTTCAGGGAAAATAATGTTCCTTACATTTGTGGTCAGAATGTTCCTTACTTTAGTGGTTAGTTGGAAGTTTGTCCCTTATATTGGTGATCAATGGGAAGAATGCCCCTTGCATTGGTGGTCAGCGGGAAGAATGCTCCTTACATTGGAGGTCAGCCGGAAGAATGCTCCTTACATTGGTGGTCAGTGGGAAGACCAGGGCCGGATTAACATAGGGGCTATTGGAGCTGCAGCTCCAGGCCCCTACCTCAAGATAGGCCCATGCCAGTGAGTCAATAATGCTGTTTAGCTCTGTGTGTGTACACCACCATTGTTATGTAAATCGTGGACGGGGGAAGCTATTGTTATGTAAATTGAGGGTGACCAGCAGGTGCTATTGTTATGCAAATCGCGGGCGGCCGCAGGTGCTATTGTTATGTTAACTGTGGGTGGCCGGCAGGCGTTATTGTTATGTAAATCACAGGCGGCAGCTGAGTTCCATATCCGAGTTCTGAAATATCTTAAAAAGTCTGAGAAGAGATAAATAACCTTCTCTTTACGCCTAGGTGCAGAGCACAGCTGAGCACAAATGAGCATTCTCAGACCTGAAACTGCTCTAAATTTTGCTTCCATGGAGTAATTACAGGGCTCTATAGTAAATACCAAAATGAGAGCTGTGAGTTTTTTGGGAGTAAAAGTTGGAGCAATGCAGCCCAATGCAGTTTTCAGCCACTCATTGTAATACAATTGTAACTTCCCCAAAGAAATCCTTTTTAGGTTGAGATGAAATGTATCTTTCTCTAAAAGAAATTGTTCTTGCAACAATGTTGCAATTTTGATAATCTATTTTGTTTGTAAGAATGGTAGAATGTGTAATCTTTTCATGTTTTGGTAAAATATTTTTTTCTCTGTCACTTTCACTTGTTGATATCTATCTCAAAAATATTTCTCCAAACTCACACAGATGTCTTTACAAACCAATAACAATACCATTGCTTATGGAAATTTAAAATTAGTCCCATTTGTTTTATTTTTTATTCTTTCTAAATGATCTTAAAGAGGAAGTAAACTCTGATGGGTTTTACTTCCTCTATGTTACCCTGCAATTTAAAAGCATAATAGGCTAGTATGCATCGCATACTAGTCCATTATGTGTCACTTACCCGCATTGGAAGCTTGCGATGTCCCCGCTCCAGGCCGCGTCCATCTTCGCCCCTCTTCTTTCCGGGGCCGCGATCTCCATCTCTTTGACAGGCCGGAGCCGCATGACGTCATTCCCGCACATGCGCATGGGAGCCGCCAATCGCGGCACGTTCTCAGTCAAGAAACAGCACGGAGGCCGTTTCTTCACTGCACTTGTGCCAATGATGTCAGCACATGCAAGTACACTGTATATCTCCTAAACCGTGCAGGTTTAGGAGATATGCAGGGAACCTACAGGTAAGCCTTATTATAGGCTTACCTGTAGGTTAAAGTGGTTGTCCAGAGCTGGCAACCACATTAATTTGAGCCCAGAAAATGTGATATGTGCACCAACATCAGAAATAAAAAATGTCATTCCTAAAAATCTGAGGATAACATTACTATGCTATACTCATACAGCAAGAATTACCAAATATTACAGAATAAATCAAGAAGAGAATCTCCTGACTAATGTAATTCTTATATATTCCAAGAAATGCAGTATCTGTGTATTTATGTGTAGGAAAACTCTGCATGCAGCAGCCCTGTGGGTCACAAGGTAGAAATTCTGCCTACCATTGCTCAGGTCCTTAGTTTGAATCCCAAACATGTCACTTCATATAGAAATGTTGCTTGTTCTCTCTATGTTGCTAAACATAACTCCTGACTCAGGGCCTTACCTAAATTAAGTCTAAATGTAGTATTTATGTGTAGGAGGGTTCCACCACCATTGCAAATCTTGGCAGATACACTAACTAGGCAAAAGTATTTGGGATATCTGCCTTTATACGCACATGAACTGTAATGGCATCCCAGTCTTAGTCCGTAAGGTTCAATATTGAGTTGTCCCATCCTTTGCAGCTATAACAGCTTTAACTCTTCTGGGAAGGCTGTCCACAAGGTTTAGGAGTGTCTATGGGAATGTTTGACCATTCTACCAGAAGCCCACTTGTGATGTCAGGCACTGATGTGGAGGAGAAGGCCTGGCTCGCAGTCTCCGCTCTAATTCAGCCAAAAAGTGTTCTCTTGGGTTGAAGTCAAGACTCTGCGCAGGCCAGTAATGTTCCTCAACCCAAAATGTGTTCATCCATGTCTTTATGGACCTTGCTTTGTGCACTGGTGCGCAGTCATGTTGGAACAGGAAGGGTTCATCCCCAAACTGTTCCCACAATATTGGGAGCATGAAAAGCCAACCAAAATCATCAGCACCAGACCCATGATGCTCTTAGTCTGGCCCTGGGGAAGACTGTCCCTTACATTGGTGTTCAGGGAAAATAATGTCCCTTACATTGGTGGTCAGAATGTTCCTTACTTTAGTGGTTAGTGGGACGTTTGCCCCTTATATTGGTGATCAATGGAAGAATGCCCCTTACTTTGGTAGTCAATGGGAAGAATGCCCCTTGCATTGGTGGTCAGTGGGAAGAATGCCCCTTACATTGGTGATCAGTGGGAAGAATGCCCCTTACATTGGTGGTCAGTGGGAAGAATGCCCCTTACATTGGAGGTCAGTGGGAAGAATACTCCTTACATTGGTGGTCAGTGGGAAGAATGCTCGTTACATTGGAGGTCAGTGGGAAGAATGCTCCTTACATTGGTGGTCAATGGGAAGAATGCTCCTTACATTGGTGGTCAGTGGTAAGAATGCATCTTACATTGGAGGTCAATGGGAAGAATACTCCTTACATTGGTGGTCAGTGGGAAGAATGCTCGTTACATTGGAGGTCAGTGGGAAGAATGCTCCTTACATTGGTGATCAGTGGGAAGAATGTCCCTTACATTGGTGTTCAGGGAAAAGAATGTTCCTTGCATTGGTGTTCAGGGAAAAGAATGTTCCTTACATTGGTGTTCAGGAGAAAGAATGTTCCTTACATTGGTGATCAGTGGGAAGAATGCTCCTTATATTGGTGGTCAGTAGGAAGAATACCCTTTACATTGGTGATCAGTGGGAAGAATGTTCCTTACAATGGTGTTCAGGGAAAAGAATGTTCCTTACTTTAGTGGTTAGTGGGAAGTTTGTCCCTTATATTGGTGATCAATGGGAAGAATGCCCCTTACATTGGTGGTCAGTGGGAAGAATGCTCCTTACATTGGTGGTCAGTGGGAAGAATGCCTCTTATATTAGTGGTCAGTGGGAAGAATGGCCCTTACATTGGTGTTCAGGGAAAAGAATGTTCCTTACATTGGTGGTCAGAATGTTCCTTACTTTAGTGGTTAGTGGGAAGTCTGCCCCTTATATTGGTGATCACCGGAAGAATGCCCCTTACTTTGGTAGTCAATGGGAAGAATATCCCTTGCATTGGTGATCAGTGGGAAGAATGCCCCTTACAGTGGTGATCAGTGGGAAGAATGCCCCTTACATTGGTGGTCAGTGGGAAGAATGCCCCTTACATTGGTGGTCAGTGGGAAGAATGCTCCTTACATTGGTGATCAGTGGGAAGAATGCCCCTTACATTGGTGGTCAGTGGGAAGAACGCCCCTTACATTGGAGGTCAGTGGGAAGAATGCCCCTTACATTGGTGATCAGTGGGAAGAATGTTCCTTACATTGGAGGTCAGTGGGAAGAATGCTCCTTATATTGGAGGTCAGTGGGAAGAATGCTCCTTACATTGGTGATCAGTGGGAAGAATGCTCCTTACCATGGTGGTCAGTGGGAAGAATGCTCCTTACATTGGAGGTCAGTGGGAAGAATGTTCCTTACATTGGTGATCAGTGGGAAGAATGCCCCTTACATTGGTGATCAGTGGGAAGAATGCTCCTTACCATGGTGGTCAGTGGGAAAATGCTCCTTACATTGGTGGTCAGTGGGAAGAATGTTCCTTACATTGGTGGTCAGTGGGAAGAATGCCCCTTACATTGGTGGTCAGTGGGAAGAATGTCTCTTACATTGGTGGTCAGTGGGAAGAATGTTCCTTACATTGGTGATCAGTGGGAAGAATGTTCCTTACATTGGTGATCAGTGGGAAGAATGTTCCTTACATTGGTGATCAGTGGGAAGAATGTCCCTTACATTGGTGGTCAGTGGAAAGAATGCCCCTTACATTTGTGGTCAGTGGGAAGAATACTCCTTACATTGGTGATCAGTGGGAAGAACGTTCCTTACATTGGTTCTCAGTGGGAAGAATGCTCCTTACATTGGTGATCAGTGGGAAGAATGTTCCTTACATTGGTGATCAGTGGGAAGCATGTTCCTTACATTGGTTCGTAAGAAGGGTGACTAGTGGTTACATTCCTTGTAAGAAGGGT
>BLSH010432038.1:739655-759406 GCA_018402905.1 Glandirana rugosa
CTCAGTGGTATATCGTCATATGTCTCGGGGTCTATCGTCATATGTCTCAGTGGTATATTGTATACTGCTATCTGGGGCTCTGTATACTGCTATATGGTGACTCTGTATACTGCTATATGGTGACTCTGTATACTGCTATCTGGGGCTCTGTATACTGCTATATGGTGACACTGTACACTGCGATATGGTGACTCTGTATACTGCTAGCTGGGGCTCTGTATACTGAAATATGGTGACTCTGTATACTGCTATATGGGGGCTCTGTATACTGCTAACTGGGGTTCTGTATACTACTATATGGTGCTCTGTATACTGCTATATGGTGACTCTGTATACTGCTATCTGGGGCTCTGTATACTGCTATCTAGGGCTCTGTATACTGCGATATAGTGACTCTTTATACTGCTATCTGGGGCTCTGTATACTGCGATATGGTGACTCTGTATACTGCCCCTGTATACTGCTATCTGGTGCTCTGTATACCCCTATCTGGGGCTCTTTGTACTGCTATCTAGTGCGCTGTACACCCCTATCTGGGGCTCTGCATACCCCTATCTGGGGCTCTGTATACTGCTATCTGGTGCTCTGCATACCCCTTTCTGGGGCTCTGTATACCCTATCTGTGATGCTGTATACCCTATCTGGTGATGCTGGGCTGTATACTCCTGACACAAAGGGTGGAAACTATAAGGGGTGGGGCTTATGAGAAGTGGGAGGGGTCAAAAAAAGAAGGGCAGGGTCTGGCGCCCCCCCATCCTAAAATTTCAAAGGCTGCCACTGCATGGAAGGGAGACCCAGGCTATACAAGGCAGCCAGGACACTCTGAGGTGTTTGAACCCCCATATCTGCCCCTCATCTACATCCCTGAGTTAGTTAGCACAAAAAGTGTAATCAAACAGTTTTAGGTTAAAATTTAGAGAATTTTTTCATCTTACTCATGGCTATACCCAGTAACTTACTTTCTCTCCTTTTCTTCTTTTACCTAACAGGGCACACGCTTTACTTTGTTTATCTAACTTAAAGTAGAACTATGGGCAAAACATTTTTTGTCATTTTGGATAGAGTAAGGAGGGGTTATAACCCCTGTCAGATTTTTCTTTGCCATCTATGTCCTACTGGGGAGATTTCCCTTAATTTCCTGTCCCATAGCTAAACCCGGAAGTGAGAGGAACTCTTTGCAAATTAAGGTAATCCATTGGGCCCCCCAGATCACCAGAACCAGTGTCCCCATTCAAAGATTTCCCCTCTATTAGTTTTCTGGTGGCAACACAAAAATTTTGGATTTTCAATTATACTTTAACCACTTTCTACCTGCGCTATAGCGGAAAGATGGCTATGGCGCAGGCTTACTTTGCTGGGAGGACGTGCATGGAACTCATCCTGTGATTACGCTGCCCATGCGCCTGATTCAGACTCTGCTGATCACAGATTGGGTTACAGGGCCAATCACAGTGGCCCTTTACCTTGTGATCAGCTGTGTCCAATGACAGCTGATCAGGATGTAAACACAAGCCGGTTATCGGCTTTCCTTTCCTCATGCTGACAGCATGAGGAGGGGAGAAGAAAGACGATAACCAGCTTGTATTAAAGGGAAATATACACTGATTATCAGTGCAGTCCCACCAGTGCCCACCAGTGCTGCCTATCAGTGCTCACCAGTGTCTCCTCAACAGTGTCACCTATCAGTGCTACCTATCAGTGCCCATCAGTGCTGCCTATTATTATTATTATACAGGATTTAGATAGTTTGTGCAGCGCTTTACAATATTAGGGCAGACAGTCCAATTACAATACAATTCAATACAGGAGGAATCAGAGGGCCCTGCTTGTTAGAGCTTACAATCTAGGAGGGAGGGTTAAATGATACGAAAGGGCAATAACTGCGGGGGATGAGCTGATTGAGAAATTAAGAAGTGTAGTTGTTAGGTGGTGGCAGGATAGGCTTCTCTGAAGAGAAACATTTTCAGGGATCGCCTGAAGGTGGATAGATTTGGGGACAGTCTGACCGATTGGGGTAGGGAGTTCCAGAGGATGGGAGAGGCTCGGGAGAAGTCTTGGAGGTGAGTATGAGAGGAGGTGATGAGGGAGCTGGAGAGCAGGAGGTCTATCAGTGCCACCTATCAGTGCCCATCAGTGCCGCCCATCAGTGCCTCCTCATCGGTGCTGCCTCATCAGTGCCGCGTCATCAGTGCCCATTAGTGCAGCCTATTAATGCCCATCAGTGCATCCTCATCAGTGCACATCAGTGAAGGAGAAAAATTACCTGTTTGCAAAATTCCATAACAAACTATGAAAAATGTTTTCAGTCTTTTTTCATTTGTTTAGCAAAAAAATAAAAACCCCAGTGGTGATTAAATACCACCAAAAAGCTCTATTTGTGTGAAAAAAATGATAAAAATGTCATATGTGTACAGTGTTGCATGACCGTAATGGGCAGGAAGGGGGTGAAAGTGCCCGGTAGACAAGTGGGTAAACCTGATATATCGCTTATATAATTATAGTTATTGCTTTTACCACTCCACACCGTGGATCACTTTTCACAGGGGTGACACTAATAGCCACCTGTGAGCAAGCCCAAGAAAATGATCAACAACTTGGAAATTCTGCAAGGGGGGTGTAAACTTATGAGCACAAACATACAGTATATAAAGAGTTTTTTGCTTATGAATTCTGAAAATCAAAAAATGCCTCCTACCTACGCCGCTGAAAGTGACATAAGAAAATCACTTCAGTAACATCGCCAGGAAATTACCTCCTGCCGATTAAAAGCACCTGTCTTCAGCAAATATTCCAATTAAATATAATCCCTAAGACAACTTTCAGAATTCAACCACATAAGTCACCTCCAATCAGAGGCGTTATTCGAGAGGCAATGTAAAACATGATAAGCACATTCAGAACATTCCCATTAAATCTTGTCTTCCTTACAAGGTTGATAAACATGAACCTGAAACAATTGCAGATTGCATTTTCCCGCTACACGTACTCCAAATTAAACGGCTTCAATTAAGAACGCTAATTATTAGAGTAAGAAGTTGTAAGCGTCATAAATAAGAACTAATTACTTGTGCAGATGTTGGCATGAGGACCAGGACTGTCATTTCACAGATGTAGATATCATGTTCTATTTTAGTTTCCGGAGTTGTCACATCAAGATGAAGTTAAAGTTGGTTTCCAGGCATCGGGTAAAAATAAAATCTAGCCAACACCACCCTCCTTTCATTAATTGTTACAACAACATCACTCTGGCGGGTGATGCAGGTTCACCTGAAGTGCAGATTGTAAACACCAGATGGCTTTTTTTTCCAGAGCTCCTGATGGTGGAGAAGGGCTTCACTGGTTTCAAGTCGTGGCCCTAGGGATGGTGAAGATGAACTACACTACATTCTGGTACCAGGTTGTGGTCCTTGGGATGGTGGAGATGGGTTTGACTATATGCTGGTACCAGGCTGTGGCCCTAGAGATGGTAGAGATGGTTTTCTCTGCATGCTGGTACCAGGCCATGGTCCTAGGGATGGTGGAGATGGTTTTTGCTGCATACTGGTACAAGGACATAGTCCTAGGGAAGTTGATGCCCTGGGGATGTTGGAGATGGGTTTTGATGCATACTGGTTCCAGATCGTGAGCCTAGGAAAGGTAGAGATGGGTTTCTCTGCATGCTGAGACCCAGTCATGGTCCTTAGGATGGTGGAGATGTTTTTTGCTGCACACAGGTACAAGGTCATAGTCCTAGGGAAAAGATGTCCTAGGGATGGTGGAAATG
Organism: Glandirana rugosa; assembly: GCA_018402905.1. Taxonomy (NCBI): domain Eukaryota; kingdom Metazoa; phylum Chordata; class Amphibia; order Anura; family Ranidae; genus Glandirana; species Glandirana rugosa. The sequence continues at coordinate 743,419 of BLSH010432038.1, forward strand.
GGTTTTGATGCATGCTGGTACCAAGTTGTGGCCCTAGGGATGGTGGAGATGTGTTTGGCTTCATGCTGGTACCAAGTTGTGGCCCTAGGTATGGTGGAGATGGGTTTCTCTGCATGCTGGTACCAGGTCATGGTCTTAGGGATGGTGGTGATGGATTTTGGTGCATACTGGTATGAAGTCATAGCCCTAGGAAAGTTGATTCCCTAGGGATGGTGGAGATGGGTTTTGCTGCATGCTTGTATGAGATTGTGGCCCTATGGATGGTGGAGATGGGTTTCACTGCATGCTGGTACCAATGTGTTGCCTTAGGGATGGTGGAGATGGGATCCTACGCATGCTGGTAGCAGGTTGTGGCCCTAGGGATGGAGAAAATGGGTTTTGCTGCATGCTGGTACCAAGTTGTGGCACTAGGGGTGGTGGAAATGGGTTTTGTTGCATGTTGGTACCAGGTCATTGTTCTAAGAATGGTGAAGATGAGTTTTGCTGCATGACAGTACCAAATTGTGGCCATAGGGATGGTGAAGATGGGTTTTGCTGTTTGCTGGTACCAAGTTGTGGACCTAGGATTGTCCTAGGATTGCTTAACATTGAGAGCATGCATACACCTTCTTTAGACAATCTGAAGGCCTGAAGAAGGAGCATGCATGCTCCGAACGTGAAGCCGGTTCCTCCGCTCCGTGCCCAGAAGTGACGTCATCCCAGAGCCTCCAGCATTCTCCTCTGCCCAGACTGAGCTGCCAGTGCTGGATACCATCTGTACAAGCCACCGGCTGGACTCCCAGGGACACAGTCACAGTTTGACTGCCCTCAGGCTGTACAGATTGGGACTACCATGGCATACAATGCGCTGCTTTAAAGCCTTCTTTGCACTATTAAACTGGTTCCATAAATACTACACTTAGAGGTGCTGTGTCTTCTCTCCCCAGTGCTTCCTAAAATAATGTTATGAGTATGTGAGAGTGTGACTGCTGTCCACTACAATTGCTACTTTTCATTATCTTATTCTGTTTTAGTTTTTAGACTTTTCACTTCATTAAAATAATAGCTAATGTCCTGCTATAAAGATCCTTCTTCGGGTACTAGAAAGTAAAGGGTGACAGCAATATCCCTACTGTGCTCCTGCATTGCAACCCTGTCACATGTGCCACTGATGAAAACTACAAGCAGTCTTACCTTCATATGTTGGGGTTGATTTACTAAAGGCAAATAGGCTATTAATTTTTCAAGGAAATTCACACTTTGCAAGGGCATTTCCCTTAAGTTAGTGAATATTGGGAAGCTATGCTGACTTTCATCACCCAATCATGTGCAAGCAGAAATACTTTTTTTTTTACAAACTAGTAAAAAAATCAGCACTAAAGTGAGAGAAGTCACCAAGACTCGTATGGTCAATACTGTAGTAGTCAGACTCTCCAATGACACCATGGAAAAGATCCTCCATATGAAACTCAGCAGTGCTTGGGGCTTTGTTGTCCTCTTCAGATTGGGTAAATCCTTTATTCTATATGTGAAAAAAAAAAGAAAAGAGAGGCACCAGCAGGGTGAGAAGCTTCAGGCACAAAGAAATAATGCAGTGCAGATACTCAGCAATGCTCATCCAAAGGAAACGGTGCTTACGCGTTTCAAGGGTTGTACCCTGATGGAACCATGGTAGTTTGACAAGGGAGTAAATGAAGCTCCGAAACATGTTACCTCCCACTGAATGACGTCACTTCCACCCCGATGTTTCCCTGGTTCAAGTTTAACGCCGGCTTTTGTTCCAGTGTGGTCCTGGGCTGATTCTACAGTGGCCCCTGCTCGATTCATCCACTCTATGGAACAACCGACAGGAGCCACTCTCCTCACTCCCTTCCACCTGCAGTGGGACATCGTGAATATCCGAGAGAGCCACAGACTCTCCCCCCCAGCTTCTATTCGCCCTCCACCATGCTAATGGCTCCTGTCAGCTGGGTGGTAAGATGCGCCTCTGTCATCCCCCGCATCTTGTGAGTGCATTTTTACTACCTTAATAAATTGATTCACTTAGATGGCCGCATCTTCTTCCCCTTTTCTCATTTTCAGTGCATAAGAGGAATCCAATACTCTCTATAAAAGAGCTGCAGCCTGACCAAGTGTACAGACGCCCTCCTGACAGAATTCTAGGGATACCAGACTATTCAGCTATTCTCTGGCTGCCCTAAGGGTTTTAACTACAACTATTATTATTATGTTTTTTTTTAAGCACATGATTAGAATCTGAGGCTCTAATTGGCTTCAAAAAAGGGTGGGCTTGGGGCGTCTTGTCTTCCTGATTCTCCTCCCGGCCAATCAGGAAGCGGGTCCTGTGACCCGACTGGCCCAGAGGAAAAGCGACCGCATTGGCCGCCGAGGAGGAGATGCAGGGGGAAGCGGCCGAGGAGGAAACACAGAGGAGGCGATCAAAGTGTTAACTGTGTGCCTAGCCAATGTTTGTGTACTGTGTGGGAAGTGCTTTCACTAGGGGAAGGCATTGATCCATTTTCCTGCTTTGGAACACAGGATCCAATGCTTCCCTACAGACAGAATGGCGATCTGCCATGGTTACATAAGCAGATCGTCGTTCTACCTCTGTGCTGTATAATCAGCGGGTGCCGACGGATGTCGAGTCTGCGGTACCCAAAGGTCAGCTCCCGCTGTGTATAATAACAGTGGGAGTGGGCCAGCAGCGGCGTGCATGCGCGTCCAAAACCAGAAGAGCAGGTTAATGTACAAGGCAGTGGTGGCTCGTGGGTTTTTTTTTCCGGGGGGGCAACAAACAACCAGCAACCAACCCCCCATGGCACTTACTCATCCCCCCCGCAGGAGGTCTGGCACTTACCGCCAGGCTGTGGTGTCCTCTCCGTGTCCCCCTTCGTGTTGGGCTGTGTGCAGCAGCGTGGGAGGTATCCTTCTCCTCTGCTCGTTTCCCCTTCCTAAGCGCCAGGCATCCAATAGGATCGCCTGCCGCTTTGGCCAATCGGGAAACAGGTCTCACAGACCTGGCTTCTGATTGGCGGGGAGGAATGGTAGTGTGAAAATAGCAAAAATTCATTTGCTATGGTTACACAATTGGGTGGGATCTGGGCGCCCTCTCTGCACCCCAAGCCTACCCTTTTTTGAAGCCTATTGGTGCCTCTGGTTCTAATCAGGTGATTAAAAAAAAACACCCCCGCTCATCCCCGCCATAGGAATCCATATACCCGGCATCCTGAAAAGGTATGGGCACATGGATAGGGGGGCGTCGGCAGGGATAGGGGGGGCGGCGCCTGTGCATTAAGCACGGGCCACCACCGGTACTAGGTTGTAATCCTGCGCAGCACAGCCACCATTCCACAGCATATGTTAGTTATACGGTCGGCAAGCGGTTAATATACTGTATAAGCCAGTTAGATATTATAATGCATGCACTTTTCATTATTCTTCATTCTAGCAAAATGTTACAAACCATATGTAAATTCCTCAGCACAATGAAATTTATTGTAATGGGGACACTGAACGATAGGATTATCATATTACTTTAGTGCCATGGAAAAAAAAGAAGAGACATTTTCTCAAGCATAATCTCCAACTTTTCAAAATGTCTTCTTTACCACCGAGGAACTGACCTTTCTCTTGCGCGTCTTTGCGGGCTCCCAGTCCAACCTTCTCTATCATTTTTTTTTTTCTTTTTAGATTTAAGACTTTTCTGCCTTCTTTCTACGTTCTTTCCAGAAATGTCACATTTACAAAGTATTCTAAATAACACATTATCATCCTGAACACTTTGAGTAAAAAAAAAAAAGAAGTGTGGCATAAAATGCACACTGGTAATATTCAACTTTGATAAAGCAACGAGATCGAAAAAAAAAAACACCAAAGGTTATAAAAAAGAAAAAAGGCTATTTTATGTACAGTAAAAGCATTGAAGTATTCTGATTTGATGAACACGCCGGCAGCTTCAACAAAACCATAACCCGCGTTTCACCCTAAAGGGTTCAGATAATAAAAGGCGCTAATGGTGTTTTCTTTTTTTTTTTTTTTTAGGAAATTCCAACTCAGAATTCTTTGATAGACTCTAGCGAGGGTTAAACCATAATATTATTTTAGCGTCTGTTGCCGTAGTCCTTGGAAATGGTTTTGCACGTCTATTGTCATCATAATTTGTATAGATAAAGTATAAATGGCAGCATAAAAGGAGAGCGCTTTCACTGGCGGATGACTGCCCATAATGTTAAATATTTTCATCCAGGAGATGGGACTTCCATTGGGCAGTTCATCATCAATCACACGTGAGAACGTTGGCTTTTTCTTTGCTTTAGTGTATCATACATATTTTATTCTTAAGATGAGAATAAACCGGTGCAGAAATTCACGTATACTTAAGATTAGAATGAACTTGTAAAAGAATTCACTTCTTCTGACATCATGAACTCAATGTCCATGAACATTCTTGAGAAATTTACCCCATAATAGGCCAATATGGATAAAAGCTTTTCCATGCAAGGCTGCTCTTAGAAGGTCAAGAATGTATTATATTATTATAAATATGCATTTTCTATAGCCCGCAAGACAGTATGTTTTATTTTAATGCACTTCCTTTACCTCTCTGAAAACATACAAGGTTCAAAAATAAATAAATAAATACGTAATCTGTAGAAGTTTATTCAAAGAGTATTTTTGCAGTACATGGTTGCTTCATAAACAATGTTGTGTTGCTCGTCGGTTTTTGTTCTTTTCTTGAGTCTCAGAGGCTCAGCTTAGCCAAAAAGAGCGACCACAGGTGCAATGCTGTGGACTAAGCCCAGCCAGCTATACATGGGTCGAATTCCAAAAATAATTTTCTTTTGAAGATCAGAAATTTAGTGTGTTTTGTGATCCGATGGCACCACCATTGATTTCGAAATTTGACCAACCAAGCCTTCAATTTCACCTTGTGTTGCTACAGAAAATCATTTTCGTGGCTGGGAGTCTTCTTTTATTTCTAGGAACTCTCTTTTCTTGTGCTCATGCACATTTCTTTTTCGATTATATTTATCTCACAATTCTCCAATCGTTGATTAGAAAATCGTTAGCTTTTCAAAAAAATTCCAACATGTCCGATCACTCAATTTCGATGGCAGCACAAAAATCAGCCTTTGCTGCGGCCCACTAATGGTGCGAAATTTGGACAAAGATTGATTAGAAAATGGTTCATTTTTCAGAAAATTTCCAACATTCCCAATCTCTCAAGTTCGATGGCCGCACGGAAATCAGCCGTTGCTCCGGCCCACTTATGATGCAAAAATTGAGCGAAAATTCTTAGGCCAGCCATACATGGGTCGAATTCTGAAATAATTTTATTTAAAAAATCTTTTCTAAGAATCTTCATTCGAATTTCACACCTTTAGGTGTGTGAGGTAATTCTCACTATCTTACCACTTGGGACTCAAACAGATATAGGCATCTAAGGGATGGCTAATGCAGCCAATACATGGGTCGGAATCTTCTTTTCTTTCTGGGAAGAAAAGATTTTCGAAAGAAAATTCTTTCAGAATTCGCCCCATGTATGGCCAGCCTAAGAATTTTTGCTCAAGTTTTGCACCATTAGTGGGCCGAAGCAACGGCTGATTTTCGTGCGGCCATCAAATTTGAGTAATCAGGCATGTTGGAAATTTTTTGAAAAACTAACAATTTTCTAATCAATGATGTGAGAATTGGGTGAGAAATATAAATGGAAAAGAAATGAGCACAAGGAAAAAGAAAATTCCCAAGTGGTAAGATAACGTGAATTACCTCACACTACAAGCCAAGGAGACTGTGATAATCCCTAATGGTACAAAATTCGAACAAAGATTCTTAGAAAAGATTTTCTAAAGAAAATTCTTTCGGAAATCGACCCATATATGGCCAGCCTAAGAATTTTTGCTTAAGTTTTGCACCATTAGTGGGCATGAGCACAAGAAAAAAGAAAATTCCCAGAAAGAAAAGAAGATTCCGACCCATATATGGGCTGCATTAGCCATCCTTAGATGCCTATATCTGTTTGAGTTCCAACTGGTAAGATAACAAGCATTTCCTAACACTACAAGCCAAGGAGACTGTGATGATCCTCTGGGGCGTAGAAGCCGCTTGCCCAGGAACCAGATCAATTATGCCAGGGGTGTCCAACATGCTGCCCAAGATGGCCATGAATGAGGCCCAACACAAAGTTGTAAACGTACTTCATGTTGTTTTTTTGGGGGAATTTTTTAGTAAAAATGTGTATACACTTAGCGAAGACTAGGAGAAGAAAAAATTTACAGCGTCTCATTACTGAACTTTTATAAGTTTTATCTTCCCAAAGAAAAACTTCCCACTCTTCACAATCACAACTTATTCATGTCATCAGTTTTTGGCAGCAACTATATTTGTGAGCGACCATTTTCAAGGATGACGCACACGAAGAGCAAAATTAGAACCAAAATATCTGAGAATTAATTGAGAATTGCTACCACGTCCATCCAACCAGATATTGAAGCATTCGTTTATTAAAAACAATGTCAAATATCACACTAGTTTTATGTTGCTTTCTTTTGCTACTACTGCATAATAAAAAAATATTACAAAAAAAATGAAGTTTTATTACTCAGATACTGCTGTAGATACATTATCTATATCAGTGATCATTAACTTGCGATCTGTCTGACTTTTTTGGCTCATCAGCTTCCTTATTGTTAGCGTATTTTATGTGTGGCCCAAGACAATTCCTCTTCTTTAAATGTGGCCCAGGAAGGTCAAAGGTTTGGTCACCTTTGATTTACACCAATACCTTCAGTAAACAAAACCAGTAAGATAACCATACCAGTCCAGCACTGCCTTTCCACTTTCCTCATCCGTTAAGTGGTAAGATGTCTACTAGAATTCTTCAATTTTTTTGAGCCACTATAACAGTGTTCATTTTCACTTAGGGGTGTACTCACTTTTGTTGCCAGCGGTTTAGACATTAATGGCTGTGTGTTGAGTTATTTTGAGGGGACAGCAAATTTACACTGTTATACAAGCTGTACATTCACTACATTACATTGTAGCAAAGTGTCATTTCTTCAGCGTTGTCACATGAAAAGATAGAATAAAATATTTTCAGAAATGTTAGGGGAATACTCACTTTTGTGAGATACTGTACATGTCACTGGACAGATCCACCAGACATTCATCACAGTACCCTCAGGCTGCACTCCCTGAAATATCTGTTGAAAAGGCCTGGGTATAGATGAGCTAACCTACAGGAGTGTTAGGACCCAGGTCTGAACCTGAGAACTCCACTGTGTCTGGCGATGTCTCTTCTTGCTGAGCCACCTGCAATGCTGGACAGTTCCCTAGACAATTCCTTGAATGATCTTGCATTGAACCTTATTTTTGTGCTCTCTCCAGCCAATATCTCACTCTTGCCACTCCTGCTGCCATCTGTATCTTCACTCCCACTCATTGCCAACCTTTGTCTTGTTCCTCGACTACACTTCTGCTTGATGCCAACCTACAACCACTTGTTACCAAGCTTTGGTTTACTGACTACACTTCTGCTTAACCCTACCTACTATACCCAGGCTTGCTCAACTGCTGGTGTGGTGATCATGAGGACTGCAACCTGGTGCTAACATGCAGCAAAGCACATCTCCACTATCAGGAGCTCTGAACAGTGGTTAGTATTTAGACTCCACACCTGAGATGAGCCTGTGTCATGTGCCAGGGTGACCTGTTTCTGTACTTATCCAGCTGGTCAGTGGTGCCTTTCTACTGCTATAGCTACTGGCCTCTAAGCCTGACTCCAGACCATGACATCATCACAATTGTTTCTAGGGAAGGATGTTCATGGAATACTAAGTGTGGACCTAATAGTGATCTACAGTATGTGACAATGGCACTCAACCTCACCTTGCATCAAGATTAACCAGCTTGCATGACAACTGTCTAAGGGCCAGCAGATTTAGAATGGTGATCACTGGGGGTCACTTAACCCTTTATACACACCAAAAATTTCTACCACCAGGTGTTTCCACTGAAACACAAATCACTCACAATATCTACTGCAACAATTCTGACCTTTAAGACAGGTAGTGCTCTTGAAAGATACAGGGATTCTTTCAGTTCTGGTTTAGACTACAGCATTTAGAGATAAAGCTTAATGATCTTTACATGTCGTTTTAATGAAAGAAAAAGAGAACTAGCGCAGGAAAATTACTTACAGAAAAATTACAAAAATGGACAATCAATAGCAATAGAGAAAAAAATGGAATTAAAAGATAAAAAGTACCTAACAAGGTTTTTTCTGTTCTTTGGTTCCAACAGAATTCAATACAATGTAGCATAAGACAGATTCTGATCCTCAGAGTGACTCCCAGCATGGCTGCATCATTTTAATGTAAAATTGACAGCCGTTTAGCTGCTGATACCGCCATCTTTTTTCATCTATGAGGGGGGTGTTTACAGAAATGACAAAGCCAATCCAAGGATCTGAGAGATGATAGGTAGAAGTGCTAAAACATTTAAGATATTTTCAACAGACCTTCTAAATGCAGTCATATTTTCACAAGGTCACATGTAACAGCCTTATAAACAATATAGTATTGCATATAATTGAAATCACAGTTCAATAGAGACTAAGCATGATGCATCTCTTATATTTGGCATTCCTTAGAAAGGGGTAATTTGTCCCATCAGTTTCCTGCACCTCATAATTAGAGTTGAGCGAACTTCTAGAAGTTCGGGTTCTGCTGGTTTGGCCGAACTTCGGGACAAAGTCCGGGTTCGGGTCCGGACAGAACCCAAACTTTACCCCGGACCCCGAACCTCATTGAAATCAATGGGGACCCGAACTTTTAGGCACAAAAATGGCTGGAAAAAAGTCCTGGAAAGTCCTAGAGGTCTGCAAAAGGAAGGAAAATGGGGGTAAGGGTGGGACAAGTGCCCTACAAAGAAATGGGGACAGGGAAATAACTTTAAATATTTAAAAAAAAATAAAAACATAAAAAAATCAAAAATGGAGGTGGATGTGGACCATCTCCATATCACTGTTCTAAAATCATCTTCAAACTGTGTGAAAAAAGTATAAATTAGCCGGGAGAACCCATACTACTGTTCTACAATCATCTGTAAACTGTGTGTTAAACTTAAACTAAAACCGGGAGAACCCATACTACTGTTCTACAAGCATCTGGAAACTGTGTGTTAAACTTTAACTAAAACCGGGCGAACCCATATCACTGTTCTAAAATCATCTAAAAACTGTGTGTGAAACTATAGCAGAGCGAACCCATATCACTGTTCTAAAATCATCTTCAAACTGTGTGAAAAAAGTATAAATTAGCCGAGAGAACCCATACTACTGTTCTACAATCATCTGTAAACTGTGTGTTAAACGTAAACTAAAACCGGGAGAACCCATACTACTGTTCTACAAGCATCTGGAAACTGTGTGTTAAACTTGATCTAAAACCGGGAGAACCCATATCACTGTTCTAAAATCATCTAAAAACTGTGTGTGAAACTATAGCAGAGAAAACCCATATCCTTGTTCTTCTCTCCGCTATAGTTTCACACACAGTTTTTAGATGATTTTAGAACAGTGATATGTGTTCTCCCGGTTTTAGATAAAGTTTAACACACAGTTTCCAGATGATTGTAGAACAGTGATATGGGTTCTCCCGGTTTTAGATTAAGTTTCACACACAGTTTCCAGATGATTGTAGAACAGTGATATGGGTTCTCCCGATTTTAGATAAAGTTTAACACACAGTTTCCAGATGATTGTAGAACAGTGATATGGGTTCTCCCGGTTTTAGAAAAAGTTTAACACAGTTTCCAGATGATTGTAGAACAGTGATATGGGTTCTCCCGGCTAATTTATACTTTTTTCACACAGTTTGAAGATGATTTTAGAACAGTGATATGGCTTCTACCGTTAATTAATACTTTTCACACATAGTTTGAAGATGGTTCACATCCACCTCCATTTTTGATTTTTTTATGTTTTTATTTTTTTTAAAATATTTAAAGTTATTTCCCTGTCCCCATTTCTTTGTAGGGCACTTGTCCCACCCTTACCCCAATTTTCCTTCCTTTTGCAGACCTCTAGGACTTTCCAGGACTTTTTTACAGCAATTTTTTGAACTTTTAGTAAAATTACCAGAACCCCGGACCCGAACCCGGACTTTTTTTGAAAAATTCGGGTCCGGGTCCTGGACACCCAAAAGTTCGGTACGGACCCAAACTTTACAGTCCGGGTTCGCTCAACGCTACTCATAATATGAGGGTATTTAGTACCTAATTGATCATCATTTTCTTCTACATTCCTGTAGACACTTGTTATTAATGTAACTTTCTCAAACCAGGATTTATAAAATATGATTGCAGTTTGGTTCTGGCAGAGAGAAATGTGCAGACAGGCATGCGAATTGCTCATTTGTGGCTTTACAATGCCCACTTACAACAAGTTATAAAAATTCCATACCAAGGAATGTTCTAGCATATCCTTCATGATATTACGCCCCCCCCCGCGCCCGATTGTGATGGCTAAATTAGAAGTATTTATGGCTTTTCAGACTCTGGGCCAAAGGTTATTTAACTTAAACTACTTACTAGATACTGTACCTTGCCTAATGGGTTTTATGATCTAAGTCATTAGTAATTACGTTGGCAAATACCCAGACTGTTTCGGACTGCTATACCACATTTAGAAAATCTTCTGTCCTGCTGAGTTTGCTCAATAGAATTGATGCTGCTAGGATTTAACAATATCTTGCTAAGAAGGTTTAAAATAATTCTCATAGCCTGCTTGTGTCTAAAGTTGAAGGATTCAATCTTACAATTGTATTACTGGATTATGAATTTTGAGTATGTTGAGTTTGAGGTCCTCAGACCTCATTACTTTCACTGCCTAGGCTTCTTGGGAAAAATCCAAGTGCCATTAGGTTAAATATGGATGACCAAAGAAGAAGGTAAAGAAAATTACATGTGAATAAAAAGTAAGAATTGAACTTCAGTGTCTGTGGCTTCTTAAGGCATGTGTGTTCAAAGAATGTAAGGGGATTATTATTATTACAGGATTTATATAGCGCCAATAGTTTACGCAGTGCTTTACAATATAAAAGGGAGGCAATACAGTTACAATACAATAAAATACAAGAACATTAAGCGGGCCCTACTCAGAAGAGCTTACAATCTAATAGGGTAGGGAAGGTAGTACAAAAGGTTGCAACTGTGGGTAATGAGCTGATGGAAGTGGTAAAAGATTAGTTGTGTGTGATAGGCTTCCCTGAAGAGAGGAGTTTTCAGAGATTGCCTGAAGGTAACGAGGGTAAGAGATAGACGGACAAGTTGAGGTAGAGCATTCCAGAGGATGGGAGAGGCTCTGGAGAAATCCCGGAGACCAGCATGGGAGGAGGATACAAGGGAACTGGAGAGTAGGAGGTCTTGGGAGGAGCGGAGAGGAGAGTTTGGGTGATATTTGGAGACAAGATTAGTGATGTAGCTTGGGGCAGAGTTGTGAATGGCTTTGTATGTTGTGGTTAGGATTTTGAATTTAATTTGCTGGGTGATCGGGAGCCAATGTAAGGATTGGAGGAGAGGGGTGGCAGACACTGGGCGGTTGGTAAGGTTGATAAGGCTGGCAGCAGCATTCATGATAGACTGAAGAGGGAATAGCCTATGGAGAGGTAGGCCAATAAGAAGGGAGTTGCAATAGTCAAGGCGAGAGATAACAAGGGAGTGAATGAGGACCTTGGTGGTGTCATTTGTTAGAAAGGGGCGTATTTTAGAGATGTTACGGAGGTGAATTCTACAAACTTTTGACAACAAATGGATTTGAGGCTGCAAGGACAGGTCAGAGTCTAGGATTACACCTAGTATCCTGGCATGAGGGGAGGAATTGATGGGTGCATTGTTGATTTTGATGGAAAAGTCATGGATGGGGGCATGGGCGGAGGGAATATTACCAGCTCGGTTTTAGAGAGACTTAGTTTAAGGAAGTGGTGTGACATCCAGGCTGATATGTCAGTTAGTAAGTTAGTAATGCGAGAGGAGACTGAAGGAGTGAGGTGAGGAACAGACAGATAGATTTGGGTGTCATCGGCATATAGATGGATTGGAGAAATCCTTTTCAAAGATAAGGGAGTTTATCAAGGGGTGTATTTCCATGTGTTGTAATTTCTAGGGTCGGTATGATTTTTTTAAAATTTGTGTCATTCTGAACAAGCGCAAAAATCTTATATTCTCAGCAAGTTATAAAAAGTGTACCAAACAGATGGAGCTATCTTAGACATCGGAGGCGTAACTAGAACCTTCAGGGCCCTGGTGCAAGAAATTATAAAGGCCCCCCCTTCCCTCTTCCCACTGATCCTGGGCCCCTTTACTTCTGTCCTGGGTCCCTTTATTATGGTCCCACCGAATAAACGAATAGTTGTGTTCTGAGCCTCTCACTCATTCAGAAACAGAAGTATAGTAAAAATAGTTTACTATGTGGGGGGGGGGGGGGGACCAGGGAAGCACACAGGGACCCTGGGAACAGCAGAAGACAAGTAAACTGGATAGGAGGGGCGGTGGACGCAGCATATAGAGGAGCCAATCTCCTCCATTAGGAAAATGGAGGAGAATGGTTCCTCTAAATGCCGCCATCCCTCCTATCCAGGTGTACAAGGGAGGCACACGGGTCCCCTGGAGCACAGGGCCCGGTTGCAATTACAACCCCTGTAGTTACGCCCCTGTTAGACATATCCAAAAACATATATGATCAGTAAATCGTGGACACTTGACCATAACAACTATATGAGCTTGCTTGGCATCGCGTTTCAAATGATGGGAAATAATATGTTTTTTTTCCCTCCTACTTCTCCAGCTATTACAGCCTCCGTTCTTCTAGTAGAGGTTTAAGAGGTACAAGAAAAAAAAATGTTTTTACATTCACCAAAAAGAACATTTGTGAGGTCAGGTACCGATGTTCAATGAGAAGAACTGGCTCACAACTGTGTTTCCAATTCATCCAAAAGGTGTTCAGTGAGGTTGAGGTCAGGGTTCTGTTCAGGCTACTTGAGTTTCTCCACACCAAACTACCAAAACCATGTTTTTATGGAACTGGATTTGTACGCAGGGGCATAGTCATGGTGGAACAGGAACTTGAAATGGGTCTTCACCAAACGGTTACTGCAATGTTGGCAGGGCAATATTGTCTTATTTGTAATGTAAGATGTAATACTTTTGGCCACACAGCATAGTAGAGCAATTCAGGTCACCTTTGCCATTGCTGTTATCCAAATCTGTTCAGATACAACACTCACTTTAATCTGAACTTTCCAAATGACTCCCCACTCCACTCCTATACTTCCTTTACACAAAAACCATCATTTTGATGGAGAACTCGGAGAGCTTACAGTGGCAGACACATAAGCTAGGTACAATTGTTTCTTGGTTGTTCTGCCATCATTTATCTCATCATTAGCTAGCAATCAGCATAACAGGATTATGAGAGGATGGTTTTTCCTTAGACCTTGTTGATGTTCTCCTTTGAGATCTGATCATACTTCTTCCTTTACAACTCTCTCCTGGAATGGTTTGTGAAGTTTATGCTAAACCCAAACTTTACTTTTTAACATTTTAGGTAAAGTAGGGATTAGGGAAGTATTGAAAAACCCCCCTTTCAGATCTTTACTGATAGGTCAATAAATAATGTGGGGTCAATGGGTCATTTGAACTATACAACTTTGAGACCAGTCTAGTCTACGAGACGATTTCTTTTCAGGCATTGTTCTGGCTGTATGGCTGTAGGTCAGCATGTAAACTGGAGTTTTATGAACTCCATGAACTGTTTTAATTGAACATTAGAGTTGAGCGAACCCAAACTGTAAAGTCCGGGTCCGTACCGAACTTTGGGGTGTCCGTGACCCGGACCTGAACCCGGACATTTGAAAAAAAGTTTGGGTTCGGGTATTTGATCCAGCCTGTTGAATAGCTGCAGGGCAGCCAATCAACAACCGTTTCACTGGTTTGCCCTTAGAAGCCATCACAGCCATGCCTACTAATGGCATGGCTGTGATTGGTCAGTCCATCATGTGACCCAGCCTCTGAATAAGCTGGAGTCACATAGTGCTGCATGTCACATGCTCTCTGGCTAGTGTAGGGAGAGGATGCTGCCGGCACTGTAAGGGACAGATTGCAGATATAATAACACTTCATCCTGCATTACAGAACGATCTGACTGGACTAGGTACTGTAGAGTCTACTGCTTAGAGGGACAGATTATTGTTCTAAAACCATCTTCTAGTTCTATAGAGTCAGGTTCCTGCTGTTGCTGTAAGGGACAGATCATTGTTCTAAAATCATTTTACTTCCTTTTGCAGCCCTCTAGCACTTTCCAGGACTTTTTTACAGTAATTTTTGTGCCAAAAAGTCCGGGTCCCCATTGACTTCAATGGGGTTCAGGGTCAAGTTCGGTACTAAACCCAAACTTTTTCGCGAAGTTCGGCCGAACCCACCGAACCCGAACATCCAGGTGTTCGCTCAACTCTATTGAACATCACATTCAGTTCATGGCAAAGCATTTTGAGAAGGGTGGAGGGGGAGGTTTGGTTGATCTGGGCTCATGAAATACTGAAGAAAAAACTGCTTGACTGCTGGACCAGGTTCTGGAGCAGATCCTTTGATTCCCTCAAATCACAACCCAGTACTATTTCTATACATCATTCCAGCATGGGTTTTTCATTTTCTTTTTCATCAGTATTTGCTAATCCCTGATTAAAGGGGACCCGTCAGAGAATAGGATCTCCCCCTATCTTAGTTACGTCTTTTCACTGCCCCCTACTCACCTCCAAGCACCATTCCTTGGTTCCACTCCCTACTCACCTCCATTCACTGCCCTTTTAGAGAATACAGAACCAAGTATCATTTTGTGATGGTAAGTAATGCATATGGAATTTGTCAATGATAACAAGATAAACAGTAAAATAGATCCCCTGCAGCCAGTAACAATAGAGCCCCCTTCTGCAACAGTAGACCCCACCCCAACAACAATGGGTCACCCGAAACCCCCCCCCCGCAGCAACAATAAATCCCCCAGCAACACTAGACCCAACAACAGACCTCCTAACAGCCAGCATCAATAGACTCTCCAGTAGCCAGCAACAATAGACCCCTCCCTCAACAGTAGATTTCTCCCAGAAATATCTGGCCCCCAAGCAATATAAGACCCATCCCCAGCAACAATAGGTCCCAAATAGTGTTGAGCGAACCCGGACTGTAAAGTTCGGGTCCGTACTGAACTTTTGGGTGTCCGGGACCCGGACCCGTACCCGGACTTTTCAAAAAAAGTCCGGGTTCGGGTCCGGGGTTCTGGTAATTTTACTAAAAGTTCTGAAAATTGCTGTAAAAAAGTCCTGAAAAGTCCTAGAGGTCTGCAAAAGGAAGGAACATGGGGGTAAGGGTGGGACAAGTGCCCTACAAAGAAATGGGGACAGGGAAATAACTTTAAATATTTTTAAAAAAATAAAAACATAAAAAAATCAAAAATGGAGGTGGATGTGGACCATCTTCAAACTGTGTGTGAAAAGTATTAATTAACGGTAGAAACCATATCACTGTTCTAAAATCATCTTCAAACTGTGTCAAAAAAGTATAAATTAGCCGGGAGAACCCATATCACTGTTCTACAATCATCTGGAAACTGTGTGTTAAACTTAAATTAAAACCGGGAGAACCCATATCACTGTTCTAAAATCATCTGGAAACTGTGTGTTCAACTTAAACTAAAACCGGGAGAACCCATATCACTGTTCTAAAATCACCTATCAGCAGCCCTGCCCCCAGCCAGGTTTATCACCCTCCCTGCCCACATCTGATTCCCCCAGCTGCCTGGGCCCCCCTGCTGGCCTAGGCCCCATACAGGAGGACTGGTGGTCCCTCCTATCAGCAGCTCTGTCCCCAGCCATGCTGGTCACCCTCCCTGCCCACATCTGATTCACCCAGTTGCCTGGACCCCCCTGCCTTGTCACTATACCAAAGATGGCAATTA
>BLSH010432038.1:764192-800131 GCA_018402905.1 Glandirana rugosa
CACGAGTTTGGTATGCGACGTGTGACGTAGTGTGACCAGACGAACCGACAGTAGGGTCTTCCTTCAGAGAAGATTTCTACTACGTGTTCTTACGCATTCATGGTTCCCTCAATGAACTGTAGCTCCCCAGTGCCAGCAGCACTCATGCAGCCCCAGACCATGACACTCCCACCACCATGCTTGACTGTAGACAAGACACACTTGTTTTTGTACTCCTCACCTGGTTGATGCCACTCATGCTTGGCACCATCTGAACCAAATAAGTTTATTTTGGTCTCATCAGACCACAGGAATGGTTCCAGTAATCCATGTCCTTAGTCTGCTTGTCTTCAGCAAACTGTTTGCAGGCATTCTTGTGCATCATCTTTAGAAGAGACTTCCTTCTGGGATGACAGCCAAGCAGACCAGTGTGATGCAGTGTGCAGCGTATGGTTTGAGCACTGACAGGCTGACCCCCCACCCCTTCAACCTCTGCAGCAATGCTGGCAGCACTCATACGTCTATTTCCCAAAGACAACCTCTGGATATATCGCTGAGCATGGCACTCAACTTCTTTGATCGACCATGGCGAGGCGCTGTTCAGAGTGGAACCTGTCCTGTTAAACCGCTAAATGGTCTTGGCCACCGTGCTGCAGCTCAGTTTCAGGGTCTTGGCAATCTTCTGATAGCCTAGGCCATCTTTATGTTGAGCAACAATTCTTTTTTTCACATCCTCAGAGAGTTCTTTGCCATGAGGTGCCATGTTGAACTTCCAGTGACCAGTATGAGAGAGTGAGAGCGATAACACCAAATTTAACACACCTGCTCCCCATTCACACCTGAGACCTTGTAACACTAGTCACATGAGTGAAAATGGCTAATTGGGCCCAATTTGGAAATTTTCACTTAGGGGTGTACTCCCTTTTGTTGCCAGCGGTTTAGACATTAATGGCTGTGAGTTGAGTTATTTTGCGGGGACATCAAATTTACACTGTTATACAAGCTGTACACTCCCAAAGTTGGAAGTGACGAAACGCGTCAAGGGTGTGGCCACGCGACGACTCAGGCAGAACTGGCTGGAGCCGGATGTGACGCTGCGGAGGAGAGAGTGTCAGCGGCAGTCACGGACTGGTAACAATCCGCTCCTATAGATACACCAATGTTTGATTCTATTTTTTACATGCAAGCGCAATTTAAAAAAAATTAAAGCTGGATTTTAAGATACACTATGAGAGGTCATTTCTGCTTATTCCCTATGTGAGTAACTGCTCTGGGAATTCTGGAAGGGGAGAACAGAGAAGGCAGTTTATATCTATTGGATATGCTGATTGACTTCGAATGTCTGGTGAGCCTCAGTGTGTTTGCTATGTTGCACGAGGTGACAACAGTGGAGGAAAACGAATGGGTGATCACTTAGACACCAGTTTTTATCACTTAATGGACAGCGCATTTGGAAGTATTGCACTGGACTTTATAAGCACATGCACTTTAAGTCTTTTATGTTTGATTACATTTTTTGTAGGGTGGTCGGTGAATTTTGGAAACATTGCGCTGGGCTTTATTTTTCTTTTTTCTTTTTAAGGGCACATGCACTTTATAGAGTGATTTTTATTTGCATTTGAAAAATATTTTTTTCATATATGCAAATTTTGTATTGCACTGCTGAGAACTGTTATAATATATATTTGCTTTATCCAAGCAGCAGCATTGAGATATGCACTCCAATAAGGGGTGTTTTTGTTTAGCGCAGTGATTTATTTCATTCGTTCATTGTATTTTAGCAGTGAAGGAGTCCCCCAATGTCAGAATACAATAACACAGCAGGGAGGATTCCTCCATCCACCTTGTTTGTGTGGATGGGGGAATCAATTTGTTTTTTTGTTTTTTCAGTCAGCCCAATGGCTGATGGAAATAAAATGACCCATCTATGGGCAGCGTTACTATAAACAAAGGGAGACAGCAAAGGGCTGCGATTTTTATTGGGACTGTGACATTGCGGCGGACATATCGGACATTTTTAACACTTTTTTGGGACCATTGACATTTATACAGCGATCAGAGCTAAAAATAGCCACTGATTACTGTATAAATGGCACTGGCAGGGAAGGGGTTAACACTAAGGGGCGATCAAGGGGTTAAGTGTTCCCTAGGCGTGTTCTAACTGTGTGGAGGCTGGGCTGGCAGGGGCATGACAGATTTAATTGATCCTGATCACAGGGACCAGTAGATCACTGTCTTGTCCCCTGTCAGAACGGGGAACCGCCGTGTTTACCTCGGCGACTCCCCCTTCTTCCACTTTGGAAGGTGACCGCAGGTCGCCAGGGGACATCGAGTCCGCCCGACCCACGGCCACACTCACACAGAGTGTGGCAGGCATGAGAGTGCACCAGCAACGGCGCGCGCCCACCCAGAACTGCAGCTGTGTGAATTGGCATTTATAGACACCGATGTGCCAGCGGAGCCACACTGGCGCAGTAAAAGTACGCGAGGCGGTCGGCAAGTGGTTAAAGCAAGAGTTGAGGCAAGGTGAGGTGACCACCTCAGGCAGCACCCATGGGGAGGGGACACTGAGGCTGAAGTGCCCACTAGACATGCACACTGCCCAAAAATGTGTTCGTTTTCATTTCATTTGTTTTTTTTTTTTTTCGCTTTTCGGGTCATTTGCTATGATAGCAATTTGTAAATTTGTACATTCATAAATTCTTCCATTCGTAAATTTATACATTCGTAAATTCATATATTTGCAAATTCTGAAAATAAGAAAGAAATTCCGAAAGTTCGAAAGAGCGAAAATACGAAAATTTTAAATAATATCTAACTAACTAATAATAACAAACTATTAAATTATTGGTATTGGAATTTCCTTTCAAATTTGGCTGTTAGTGAACATAATGAATACAAATTTATCCGAAGTTACAAATTATCCAAAATAACGAATGCTGCATATAAACAAATGGAACGGAAGGAATTAATAATAATAATAAGAAAAAGCTATTATTATTATTATTGTTATTTATTATTATTAATTTATTACATTCCATTTGTTTAGATGCGGCATCCGTTATTTCGGATAAATCGTAACTTTGGATAAATTCATATTCATTACATTCACTAACAGCCAAATTTGAAAGGAAATTCCAGTACCTATAAGTTAATAATTAGTAATAGTTAATTATTATTAGTTCATTTTTTGGATTTGCGGATTTTCAAATTTACGAATTTATACATTTTAGAATATTTGAATTTAAAAAATATTCTGAAAAATTTGTTAAACAGGTTTTCGTTAATTCGGATATTCCCAAATTAACTAGTTTTTCGAAATTCGATAATAAAACAAATTTGGAACGAAATGAATTGCACATGTCTAGTGCCCACACCGGACATTCTATCCTCACTACAGCTCAATAACAATGCCCTGTATACACCTGGCAGCATCACTGAGCTGGCTGCTGGGATGTTAGCATTGTCTGCACCATAACAACCAACAATGCTGTGCAAAGCAGTCTCCTGCATCCTAGCAATCATTGACACTTTGTGGCCCAGCCACCAGCGTCCTAGCAACTAAATTTGCATACAGACACAGCATCTTGGGTTGCTATGGTGCTGGTGGCTGGGCCACAGCATAATCGGTTTCTGTGCCAGCATTTGAAAAACTATAGGGCTGACAAAAAAGTCTGCATGGCGTGAGAGAAATGGGTTCAGACACAGTATAGCAGGTTTATTTGAAATATATCAATGGCGTCAATGTAGCTCTTTCCCAAAAAAAATGTTTCACCCAGTGGATTGCCCCGTGGCCAGGGACATGACCACAGCCACACTCAATAACCAGTCCAAGGGCGTTGTTTTTTGCTGTTTTTATTGTTGGAGAGCTTGAATAGGGTTATTGTTGTTCAGTCATTTAGTCATGTCCAACTCTTCATGACCCCATGGACCATAGCGTCCCAGGCTTTTCTGTCCTCCACTGCCTCCTGGAGCTTGCTTAACTTCATGTTCATTGTTTCGATGATGCTATTTGTTTTTTGTCGTCCTCTTCTCCTTTTTCCTTCCATGTTTCCCAGAATCAGGGTCTTTTACAATGAATACTCTCTTTGCATTTGGTGGCCAAAGTATGTGAGTTTCAGCTTCAGGATTTGTCCTTCCATTAAATACTCAGGGTTGATTTCCTTCAGGATTGACTGGTTTGATCTTCTTGCCATCCAAGGGACTTTCAAGAGTCTTCTCCAACACCATAGGTCAAAAGCATCAATTCTTCAGCGTTCAGCATTCCTTATGGTCCAACTTTCACATCCATAGGTTACTATGGGAATACCATAGCTTTGACTATATGGCATTTTGTCGGTAGGGTGAAGTCTCTTGTTTTTATAATGTTGTCTAGGTTTGCCATTGCTTTCCTCCCAAGAATCAAGCATCCCTTAATTTCATGTCTACAGTCACCGTGTGCTGCAATCTTGGAGGCTAGGAAGATAAAATCTGTCTCTGTTTCCATTTCTTCTCCTTCTATTTGCCAAGAAACAATGGGATCAGTTGCCATGATCTTAGTTTTCTCAATGTTCAATTTCAGGCCAGTTTTTGCACTCTCCACTTTCACCTTCATTGAAGTTCACCTTCAGGAATAGGGTTGGGATACTCCAAAAACAGAAACTATTTACAGGTTGAGGAAAGGGAAGCAAAAGTCCTTGCATATAGCAAACTGTGGACTTATCTTGTAATAGAAGCAGGCTTCTTTCTTTATAGCACCAAGAGCAGAGTCCCTTCACAGAACAAGATAGACTAAGCTCTTCAGAATACCAGCCAGTATTCCCGTTAGACAAACACACAGCTGGCTCTCTAGCACAAGAGGAGTGGCAGCAGCCCAAAATATAAACCTCCCTCCCTACATTTACAGACCTCAGATCAGCACCGCTTTGTCCACACAAATGTCCCTCCTACTAATCTCCTCCTCCTGTTGTGGATGTACTGCCAGAGTGGAGGAGGAGCCAAGGCTCTGCCGGCTCTGTCTGAGGAGTATAATTGTGATAGGCAGCCGGCACCTCTCCCGCCTGCCTGTGACAATAATAGAGTGGGCGATTGTGGTGCCAGTTCCTGAAGGACACATGGGCACTGGGTCCTGGGGCTCCAGAGCTGTATGCCTCACAACTCCTCCTCCTCACCCTCCCTGCCCGCACATCACGGGGAACTAAAAGATACAGCAACAGCAGAGACCTCAGAGGAAGAGGAGGGAGCCGTGGTGCCCCTTTCTATCCAGCATCGGGAGCCAGTCCATGCCTGGTGTCACCCCTCTGGCAGGTGTCAACCGTGGTGCGGGTCACATCCCCTGCACCCCCATAGCGACGCCTCTGCCAAAAGTCTCTAAGATCTCTCACAGCATCCTGTACTCATAATATGTCCAGGGACAGTTGGGTGCCTCCTTCCAAGAGAGACCTTCCTCCAGTGATACCGGACTAGATCTTCAGCAGACAGCCCCTCGGTCAGCTCTCTGTAGCTTCAGCATCCAGGAAAGCACATGGCAGCATTACCCTGGAGAGCAGCAAGCCTCCAGGCTGGACTGATCCTCTGCAGGAAAAGACCCAGAGCTCAGTGTGCTCAGAGAATTTTAACAGAATCCCAACATGCCTTCACGGCCCTGCTCTATGAGATTGGCCAGGGCTGCATAAATATTCATACTGCCATTTGCATAGCTCCACACCTATGTTCCAGAGAACTCTATCAGCTCTCTGGAAAGCAGAGGGAGCTATCAGACTGGCAGTAGCTGAGAACAAGGATCAGACCTAATAAATCAGCTGCACTGGCTACTGTCAGCAGAGCTAAATTTGCCCGACACAATATTTCCAGCCACAATGGATACAGTGAGGAAAGCTAAATTTACCAATCAAAACACACCCAGCTCCACTGAACACAGCAAGCCAGAACTAAACCCCTGCCTAGGAGGGTGCTACATGAGCAATGTGAAAAACGACCACCTAATCCTTTGAATAGCGAAAGGGTCGCAGTAAGACAATAAACATGGGAGGAGCAATTAGCAGAATACAGTACACAATTTCCTTAGTGTTTAGCCTGGCTGGCAAATAAAATGGACCCAATTAAAACCAGTTTGTAGCATTTCAATAAAAAAAGCAAAAGTCTCAATTGGCAAAGATAAGTACAGAATAACAAGCATAGTGTAGAACAAATACAGTGGTCCAACAACGAATTGTCATCAAATTATATTTGTTCCTGGGAAGCTCTGATTAATTTTTTTTTCCCCAAGACCACTTGATAAATGAGCCTGATTAAGTCTGTTTCTTTGACGAGCGCAATACATGTTTTATTTTGGTTATTGCCAATTAAGCCTAATTAGTGTGCACTTACTCCGTTATAGCCTTGCAATAAACACTTTGCAACAATGAGCTATCCCTCTGGGAATGAAAAGAATAGTCAAGCTTGCTTTCCAACATGTATAAAATGTTTATTTTGTGCAATAAACCACACGACATAATACAAATTATTGATTTTTTTCTGACACTAATGCTCCTATCTTTTGTGAGGGTAATGAAAATTAATTGGGAAGAATGGTATAGCCTTGTCTCGCGAAGGTCTTGTAATTAAAAGGCAGCCGCAAAGCTTGTTTTAGAAGCTGAGCTATGAGTGGGCCATCCATGTTGTAAATGTTGAATTCATTCTGTATGAAAGCCAACTCTCTCCTCTCCAAATGTTTCAATGTGGTTTCTGCGATGCCGTATTTGTTTACCGGCTTGGCGAACCGCCTTCTCTCCTCTTATCGTGTCGATGATAATAATCAGCTCCACACTAGGCGTAATGTAGTAATATGGTCCTCTCAACAGCTGTGACTTGACAATATATGGACTACGAATACATATGTGATTATGACACATAGGCCTTAGGGGATCAGGATGGAATTTTAGCAGAAGTAGTCGTTTTATTGCCCCCTTACTTTGGCGGTCAGTATTTTTAGTGCCCCCTTACTTTGGCAATCAATAGCTCTAGTGCACCCTTGCTTCAGCAGTCAGTGGTCTCTTACTTTTGTGGTCAGTAGTTTGAGATCCCCTCTTACCTTTGCAGGCTGCAGTTTTAATGGTCCCTTACTCTGGAGTCAATGGTTTTAGTGCCCTCTCAGTTTGGTGGTCAGTAATTTACATACCCCTGTACTTTGGCAGCCATTAGTTTTACTTGCCCTTAACTTTAACAGATAGCAGTTTTAGTGTCCCCTTACTTTGGCAGTCAGTAGTTTTAGTGATCGCTTACTTTGATGGTCAGTAGTTTCAATGCCCCCCTGCTTAGGCGTTCAGTAGCTTTAGTGCCCCCTTACTTTGTCAGTCAGTGGTTTTAGTGTCCCCGTTCCTTTGGTTCTAATGCCCCCTTACTTTGGCATCAGTGGTTGTATTGCCCCTTACTTTGGCATCAGTAGTTTTACTGCCCCTTACTTTGACATCAGTAGTTTTATTGCCCCTTATTTTGGCATCAGAGGTTTTATTGCCCCTTGCTTTGATATCAGTAGTTTTATTGCCCCTTATTTTGGCATCAGTAGTTTTATTGCCCTTTAATTTGACATCAGTAGTTTTATTGCCCCTTACTTTGGCATCAGTAGATTTATTGCCTCCTTACTGGCGGTCAGTTGTTTTTAGCTTTAGTGCCCCTTTTTTTGGCAGTCAGTAGATTTAGTGCCCGCTCAGTGTCAGTAGGTTACATGCCCCTTACTTTGACATCAGTAGTTTTACTGGCCTCTTTCTTAAAGCAGTCAGTGATTTAAGTTCCACCTTACTTTGGCAGTCATTAGTTGTAGTGTCCCTTTTCTTTAGTGGTCAGTGGTTTTCGGTTTTAGTGCCACTTATTTTGGCAGTAAATTGATGTAATGTCCCTTTACTTTAGCAGTCAGTAGTTTTAGTGCCCCCTTAAGCTGGAAATAGATGGTTCTAACCTCAGCTGGTTATAGCAGGAACCGGCCAAGATTCAAACCATGTATGGGCAGGCTGAATGTATCCAGGTTGATCGATCAATCAACTTGGGTACAACCTGCCTGCCGGATTTTACATACAATTATTGCTAGCAACTGTTACAGCCGCTAGCAATAATCACTGTGTTCTCTCGGAGGAGACGGCTTCCCCCCCAGCTGGGAGAACACAATGGTTCAGCGGGAGAGATTCCCCTGTCAACATTGTCTGTGTTTGATAGAGGAATCAACCCGTGGTTGAAGGAAATACATTTTCTTCACCTATGGCCAGCCTAACTTTAGCACTCAGTAGTTTTAGTGCCCTTTAGTTTAGCGGTCAGTAGTTTTAGTGCCCCTTTTGTTTAGCAGTCAGTAGTTTTATTGCCCCTTTAGTTTAGTGGTCAGTAGTTTTAGTGCCTGTTTAGTTTAGTGATCATTAGTTTTAGTGCCCCTTTAGTTTAGTGGTCAGTAGTTTTAGTGCCCCTTTAGTTTAGCGGTCATTAGTTTTAGTGACCCTTTAATTTAGGGGACAGTCATTTTAGTGCCCCTTTAGTTTAGCGGTCAGTAGTTTTAGTGCCCCTTTAGTTTAGTGGTCAGTAGTTTTAGTGACTCTTTAGTTTAGTGGTCAGTAGTTTTAGTGCCCCTTTAGTTTAGCGGTCAGTAGTTTTAGTGCCCCTTTAGTTTAGCGGTCAGTAGTTTTAGTGCCCCTTTAGTTTAGTGGTCAGTAGTTTTAGTGCCCCTTTAGTTTAGTGGTCAGCAGTTTTAGTGCCCCTTTAGTTTAGCGGTCAGCAGTTTTAGTGGCCCTTTAGTTTAGTGGTCAGCAGTTTTAGTGCCCCTTTAGTTTAGCGGTCAGTCGTTTTAGTGCCCCTTTAGTTTAGTGGTCAGTAGTTTTAGTGCCCCTTTAGTTTAGTGGTCAGTAGTTTTAGTGACCCTTTAGTTTAGCAGTCAGTAGTTTTAGCGACCCTTTAGTTTAGCGGTGAGTCATTTTAGTGCCCCTTTAGCAGTCAGTAGTTTTAACGACCCTTTAGTTTAGCGGCCAGTTGTTTTAGTGCCCCTTTAGTTTAGTGGTCAATAGTTTTAGTGCCCCTTTAGTTTAGTGGTCAGTAGTTTTAGTGCTCTTTTAGTTTAGCAGTAAGTCGTTTTAGTGCCCCTTTAGTTTAGTGGTCAGTAGTTTTAGTGCCCCTTTAGTTTAGTGGTCAGTAGTTTTAGTGCCCCTTTAGTTTAGCGGTCATTAGTTTTAGTGACCCTTTAATTTAAGGGTCAGTCTTTTTAGTGCCCCTTTAGTTTAGCGGTCAGTAATTTTAGTGCCCATTTAGTTTAGTGGTCAGTAGTTTTAGTGCCCCTTTAGTTTAGCGGTCAGTAGTTTTAGCGACCCTTTAGTTTAGCGGTCAGTCATTTTAGTGCCCCTTTAGTTTAGCGGTCAGTCGTTTTAGTGCCCCTTTAGTTTAGTGGTCAGTAGTTTTAGTGACCCTTTAGTTTAGTGGTCAGTAGTTTTAGTGCCCCTTTAGTTTAGCGGTCAGTAGTTTTTATTGCCCCTTTAGTTTAGCGGTCAGTAGTTTTGGTGCCCCTTTAGTTTAGTGGTCAGTAGTTTTAGTGACCCTTTAGTTTAGCGGTCATTAGTTTTAGTGACCCTTTAATTTAGGGGACAGTCATTTTAGTGCCCCTTTAGTTTAGCAGTCAGTAGTTTTAGTGCCCCTTTAGTTTAGCGGTCAGTAGTTTTAGTGACCCTTTAGTTTAGCGGTCAGTAGTTTTAGTGCCCCTTTAGTTTAGCGGTCAGTAGTTTTAGTGCCCCTTTAGTTTAGCGGTCAGTAGTTTTTGTGCCCCTTTAGTTTAGCGGTCAGTAGTTTTAGTGCCCCTTTAGTTTAGCGGTCAGTAGTTTTAGTGCCCCTTTAGTTTAGCGGTCAGTAGTTTTGGTGCCCCTTTAGTTTAGCGGTCAGTAGTTTTGGTGCCCCTTTAGTTTAGCGGTCAGTAGTTTTGGTGCCCCTTTAGTTTAGTGGTCAGTAGTTTTGGTGCCCCTTTAGTTTAGCGGTCAGTAGTTTTGGTGCCCCTTTAGTTTAGCGGTCAGTAGTTTTGGTGCCCCTTTAGTTTAACGGTCAGTAGTTTTGGTGCCCCTTTAGTTTAGTGGTCAGTAGTTTTGGTGCCACCTTACTTTGGCAGTCAGCAGTTCAAGATTGACACCTTACTTTGCTGGTCAGTAGTTTTAGTGCCCCTTTAGTTTAGCGGTCAGTGGTTTTTATTGCCCCTTTAGTTTAGCAGTCAGTAGTTTTAGTGCCCCTTTAGTTTAGCGGTCAGTAGTTTTAGTGACCCTTTAGTTTAGCGGTCAGTAGTTTTAGTGCCCCTTTAGTTTAGCGGTCAGTAGTTTTGGTGCCCCTTTAGTTTAGCGGTCAGTAGTTTTGGTGCCCCTTTAGTTTAGCGGTCAGTAGTTTTGGTGCCCCTTTAGTTTAGCAGTCAGTAGTTTTGGTGCCCCTTTAGTTTAGCGGTCAGTAGTTTTGGTGCCCCTTTAGTTTAGCGGTCAGTAGTTTTGGTGCCCCTTTACTTTAGCGGTCAGTAGTTTTGGTGCCCCTTTAGTTTAGTGGTCAGTAGTTTTGGTGCCACCTTACTTTGGCAGTCAGCAGTTCAAGATTGACACCTTACTTTGCTGGTCAGTAGTTTTAAGAACCTCCTTACGTTGGCGGTCAGCGGAAACTAAAGAGTTAGGGTCTTGGTGTGAGCGGGTTGCTAAACTGTAAAAAGGCTGATGGTTTCTTGTTCCAAAATGGTTCTCTGAAGAGTGACGACTATCCAGGCATGGTCAGGCAGGAGGTCAATCCAACTGAGGGTGTCCACTGTAGACACACCCTATTAGGCCCTCCTGCCTGAGATATGCCAATGATTTTATGTCTTTCCTCTGGCTTAAGTAATATGAAACACAAGGTTGTTTTACCTCAATTATCCCATAAAACAGTGGTTCTCAAGGTTTGCAGGATAACTGAAATACATCACAGGTGATATCATTTGCTGCTCAGTGATTGCAGTATTGTAGTCTGCATCTCCCCAAGGTAATACTTAAAATCTGGCCTGTTAGTGGGTCCCGAGGACCGGAGTTGAGAACCACTGCCATAAAACGTTTACCTTTCCTCGCTATACCTGTCTGGAAAGCACCTCTACTCATTTTAGCGGTGTTTCTAGTCCTCATTATTTCACAAAAGATACTTTATTACGCCTTTGATCCATCCGGTTTTGGGTCCATCCTTCCCCTGCAGGAACCGTCCCTGAATTCGGCTTCTGCCTCTGCCCTCGCTATGAAATGCAGCCGGAATTACAAATCCAATATGTCACCGCAAACGTGTTTTATTAATGGCAATCATTTCTCTGTTTACCGTGATCAATTTGAAAAATGAGCATCTCATTTTCTCACAAGCGCTCCAGCCATATATTATGTGCCTTCATAAAACTTGCTATTATCCTACAAATCAACATGCTTTCTTGTAATGAAAAAGAACATGCAGGGTACGGGTGACTAATAGAGCAGAGAGGAAAACTTATTTTGCTTGCAGCTTGCCTCCAATTTTTTTTTTTTTTCTTCTACAAGAATGGCGAAATGTCAGAATAAGAAAAGTGACGCTTGATCTTATGGAAAACATGTAACAGGTTGGCGAGCTCTTGTGAGCGAATGTTACACCAAGAGCCTTCATATCATCCAACATGTCTTCATTATCACAAAAGGACATGGAAAGGTCA
Organism: Glandirana rugosa; assembly: GCA_018402905.1. Classification (NCBI taxonomy): domain Eukaryota; kingdom Metazoa; phylum Chordata; class Amphibia; order Anura; family Ranidae; genus Glandirana; species Glandirana rugosa. Next base: position 775,819 of record BLSH010432038.1, read on the forward strand.
GCGTTCTGCAATTCCAAGAACATGGGATACGCCAAGTCTACTTTTGTGTCTTTTCCAATTTGTTCATAACTGTTGGTGGGTTTTACTGGAGGAATAGGTCAGCGTTGGGACCTGACATTTTTTAAAATGTGTATAACTGATATAAAATTTGGGATTAACGTTACAATTTCTGTAATACATAAGGGAATCTAAGGTGCCAGACGCTCATGCATTCTATGAATAATATACCAATTTTTATTTGAATTGACAATAAAACGTTAAAAAGATGAAGGATAACATAGATAATTACAGGGGTTGCAGGGGTTGCAATTGCAACCAGGCCCCATGCTCCAGGGGGCCCGTGTGCCTCCCTTGTACACCTGGATATGAGGGATGGCGGGGGTGGCATTTAGAGGAACCAATCTCCTCCATTTTCCTCCTAATGCAGGAGATTGGTTCCTCTATATCAGGTACATGCAATTAGCGGACCTCCAGCTGTTGCAAAACTACAAGTCCCATCATGCCTCTGCCCCTGGTGTCATGCTTATGGCTGTCAGGGTCTTGCTTTGCCTCATGGGACTTGTAGTTCTGCAACAGCTGGAGGTCCGCTAATTGCATATCCCTGCTCTATATGCTGCCCCTGCCACCCATCCTATCCAGTTTACTTGTCTTCTGCTGTTCCCAGGATCCCTGTGCCCCCCCACAGAGCTGCTGTCTTCCCCCCTCCTCTCTCCTGCCAGCTGCTGTAGAAGATGAGTCATGATGGAGAGATGGGAACGGGTCAGTAAATTTGTCATTTACCACCTCCTCCCTTTTCTGAATGGACAGAGTCAGTGATTGGTACCAATTGGTTCATTCATAACTGAAGCATACTAAACTGTTTTTACTATACTTCAGTTCCTGAATGAATAGGAGGCTCTGCACACAACTATTAGTTTATTCGGTGGGACCATATTAAAGAGACCCATAATGGGAGTAAAGGGAAGGGCCCTGGCCAGGGGTCAGGGGGGCCCTTCATAATTTCTTGCACTGGGGGCCCTGAAGGTTCTAGTTACGCCTCTGCTGTCATGTACCTGGTGGAGATCGAGCTGTAGAGGGGGCTTCTCTTGCACCTCCTGTCCAACAGCCCTGGGAGAGAAGGCAGAGAGTGTAGGAAACAGGGTGGCACGAGGGCCGGTATAGCAGGTGGCACCATCTGAGGATTGACAGGAAACCAATGGCCATGGATCACCAGACAGGAACCCGGAACTGGGACTCCGTGATGCTGGATCAGATAGACAGGAGTGTAGCCGGAACACAAGCCAAGGTGTCATCAACATCTGGGCAATATGGTTACAGGAACGTGAGATTAGAGCTGGATAAGGACACAGGCTGGAGTTGGTACACAGTCGGGCAGCGAGGTACAAGAGCATGAGACAGGAGCAGAGTCAAAGTACGTGTAGGCTGGCGTTGAGGTCAAACACAGGTAGGCATAAAATAGATCAGGATACAGGCAAACAGGAACAAGCTGAAAGTTCACTCAGCAATGTATTAATGTAATTGTTCAGTTTAAATGGGCCATTTGTCGCCAGTACGTGCATGTGCATGCGTGCGTCCGTGCATTCGCGTGTGCGCCTATGCACATTTCTTCTTGTGCACACGCTAGCGTGCCTGCGTGATGCACCAATGCGCATTTGGATTCAACTGGACTTCTCTTACAGTTACTTCCACTCTACATGTTTCGCCAATCACTGGCTTCTTCAGGAGATTTGCCACATATTGCAACACAGAAGACTTAATGTGAAATTGTACTAACACAGCCAAACATTAACAAACCACTGCACATCCAAGTGGTGCCCCACAGGTAAGTATTAGCGAGCCATAGGAGTGGCACAGGTCAACCATAGGTTTCCCTATAATACAATCAAGAGTGTATGTAGATCAAAGGACTTCCATTCAGATCTTCAAAGAGAAAATTGGGAAAAGAAACCCCCCTTAAAGGGCACCACCATGGTTGAGTTGGAGGATTTAGACGTTCCCAAAAAAATGTCATCAGGGAATGAAGTTCTTTATTTATTACTCATTGGAGGATGTGGTGCCCTTGATTTCTTTGGTTCACATGTCCAAAGTAATTTGATTAGCATTTATGTCTTTGCAGATGATGACAGGATATGTAATGATATAACAACCTTACATGATGTCTCTAACCTACAAGCAGACCTTAATGCATTCTTTTATTGAGCAAATGTGGCAAATGAGGTCTAATTTTGATGAATGCAAAATTATGCACTTGGGGGCTAAAAAAATCATACATATATAGCACCCTCATAGAATAGTGTAGATTGTTAGGTAAATTTACTTAGCTCCTCTGTAATCAGTGGAGCAGGAGTTGATTATTCAAACCCGCTCAGTGTTTCACAGGCTGCTGCTATGGTTGCTTCTCCCTGTATTCTAGAGGATTCTAGAATTATAGTGTGAGGAAGAATAGAGTGTGCAGCCTGAATATTTATGGGACTCCTGCCAATTCCTGAGGAGGTGTGTCCAGAAGGTGGTGGAAGAGCCCATAAAAAGTATGAGGCCTGAGGCAGGAGGTGCAGAGTTCCTGCTGGAGGAGACCCCTGTGCAGGGATTCTGCCTCTGAGGCAGAATTCCTGAAGGTGCCATCTAGAAGACATCAAGGCTTCAGCTAGATGGCCTGTTCACAAAAGCTTAGTCTTAGAGTTTGTTTGGGTCTGGAGAAGCTCACTGGAGAGGGCTAGTGGATATCAGAAGGAGGCAACAGAGGATCCTGTGGCTGGATCATCTGTGGCCTTGGTGCTGGAAGTTAGTTACAGTGTGCCACTCTATTCTAGTCCATTGGTCCTAGTCTCTTGTCAGTAATAAGTTCTATAGGACATTTTTGTGTAAGTGAGAGAACAGTCCTCAAAGGGTTCAGTTCCTCCATTCTGGTATATCCCATGCTCCGTTCACTCTATCCTCTTCATCATTGCTCCAATAAAACCCTACAAAAACACCCCTAGACTGTTCCGTCAAGCCAGTGGAAGAATGAGGAAAATTGTGTGTGTAACCTAACTTAGGGAATAGGATTATGCTCACCAGCAGCACATGCTAGGACAGCCTTTCTCAAGTAGGGTTTCTCCAGAGGTTGCTGGGGGTTCTTTGAGCAAGGATCGATGTCTGCTTAGCAGATAAGTTCCTGCTATCACCAATCATCTGTACGGGGGATTTTCCCCAATGACTACACTGTAGGCAAGGTAGCATGGGTTCTCTGAGACCATAAAGTTGTTTAAAAGATTCATTCATCTTAGCAACCTTAAAGGTTCTTCCAGAGGTTGCTGAGGGTTCCTTGATCTGAAGGATTTTGAGACCCACATTTGCTCTCTGCTATTCTTTGGGAAGCTCACCTTTCCATTGGGCACTCCAATGGGACTTACAGTATATGTTTACTTCATATGATGTTTATCTTTATTTAATTTGAAATATTTGAATTTGAATTTATTGAATTGAGTAAATTCAATTCAGGTGGAAGTGGATCACATTTTGCATGTTTTTTTTTTAAGAAGTGAATAAATTATTATTATTTCACATTTTATTGGTAGACATATAATTATAGAATCTTTTTTTCAGAGCTGCCAACCTTTTGTATATTATTTTAATGTACTGTGTATCTGGGTATAGTGTGAGCTGCTGTATATTGTTTAATATTTGGGGGCGTGTGTTTTTTTTTTCTTTCCTCTTTTATTTAATTTCCGTGTCTTTGTTTTTTGTTCAACCTGACTAACTATGTAATATCTGTATAGAAGATTTTGGCAATTGGATTTACATTTAACGTAGCAACTTCTGAAATGTTTTAAAAGGGGCCGTTCCTTGCATTTTCAGAAAAAGAGAGTTTAACCTCCACATATGGAAAGGCTTTTTTTTACAGATTAGCTCAATGGGGATCACCTTCCCTGGGAAAAAGGTAGTTCACACGCCAGGTTTTCTTAAAAATCTGACTTGTAACCAGGTTTTATTTTAAGAAGTTGCAGGTAAACCAAATAAACAAAACAGAAAACAATGGCACTAACTAAACAGTTTCAGTTTTCCTAACTCAGAGGTAAAGGGCTTCTCCCATTCACCCACAAAATAAAAGTAATGCAAACCTTTTTCAGTCACAAAGCAAAGTTCATTTCATTAGCTTTTCTCAGGCTTGATGGCTCCTGAGTCCCAGGTCAGAGCCATTATCTGATCAAGGTCAGCATCCTTTACACCACCTGTTGGTGGACACAAGTGGAACGCAAAATCCGGTGCCACCTGCTAAGGTGGCTGGTAAAACCCCGGGCGGGATTCCACCTTATTTTCCTGCAAATGAACGCAGGCGAGGAGAAATATATCGTCCATCGATCACCTCACCTTTCATAACGCCACACAGGCTTTAAACAGGAATGGCTGGATGCATATCTAAATACAAAAAAATATATAACTGGCTAGGAATATTTATAAAAAATAATGTTATCAAATGTTGATCTGGGGAGTACCCAGTTGCTATGGGGAATTTTTTCCCTGTTAGAGCAAATTGGACCTCTCTTTATAAGGCTCCATGTACACTACAGCTCCTAAACTTTAGTTTAGGAGCTTTTGGTGTTTCTTTGCCAAAGCTCCTAAACTCAACTCCATAAAATCCTATGTGTTCATGTACAGCAGTGGTCAAAAGTTTTGAGAATAACACAAATATTAATTTTCACAAAGTTTGCGGCTTCAGTGTTTTTATACCTTTTTGTCAGATGTTACTATGGTATACAAACATTTCATAAGCGTCAAAGGCTTTTATTGACAATTACATCTCTGCAATTCACCCTGGCATGCTGTCACTCAACTTCTGGGCCACATACTGACTGATGGCTGCCCATTCTTGCATAATCAATGCTTGGAGTTTGTAAGAATTTATGGCGGTTTTTTGTTCACCTGCCTCTTAAGGATTGACCGCAAGTTCTCAATGGGATTAAGGTCTGGGGAGTTTCCTGACCATGGACCCAAAATGTTGATGTATTGTTCCCCAAGCCACTTAGATATCACTTTTGCCTTATGGCAAGGTGCCCCATCATGCTGGAAGAGGCATTGTTCCTCACCAAACTGTTCTTGGATGGTTGGGAGAAGTTTCTCTCGGAGGATGCTTTTGGACTATTCTTTATTCATGGTTGGGTTCAAAATTGTGAGTGAGCCCCTCACTCCTTTGGCTGAGAAGCCCCCCACACATGAATGGTCTCAGGATGCATTACTGTTGGCATGACACAGGACTGATGGTAGCGCTCACCTTTTCTTCTCTGGACAAGGTTTTTTCTGGGTGCACCAAACAATCGGTAAGGGGATTCATCAGAGAAAATTACTTTACCCTGGTCCTCAGCAGTCCAATCACTTTTGCAGAATATCAGTCTGTCCCTGATGTTTTTCCTGGAGAGAAGTGGCTTCTCTGCTGCTCTTCTTGACACCAGGCCATCCTCCAAAAGTCTTCTCCTCCCTGTGCGTGCCGACGTCCTCACACCTGCTTGCTGACATTCCTGAACAAGCTCTGTACTGGTGGTGCCCCGATCCCACAGCTGAATCAACTGTAGGAGACGGTTCTGTTGCTTGCTGGACTTTCTTGGGTGCCTGGAAGCTTTCTTCACAAATGCCGTGGAAATGTTTTTTATGAGATAAGTTAATTTTCATAACAAATAGGGACTTCGCAATTAATTGCAATTCATCTAAACACTTCATAGCATTCTGGAGTAAATGCAAATTGCCATCATAAAAACTGAGGCAGCAGACTTTGAGAAAATGAATATTTGTCTCACTCTCAACTTTTGGCCACGGCTGTACACATAGGATCTTAGCAGAGTTTAGGAGCAACTGCGATTAGGGAAGCTTCAAACTCCCTCAACCTCCCTCTCCTGAACGTGAAAGGATTACGTTTAGGATAGAAACGTTGGGAAAATGCAAACCGCAGCACAACCATGGCTAAATTGCTGCACAATTTTCCCGCGATGTACGTTTCCCCCCTGTAAATGTAGTGTACATGAAGCCTTAGAGTTCACTTTCTGTCTGGGTCACCAGGACAAATCGAAAAGGCGACTCTGCCCTGTGTAGGGACACAGATATCAATACGCACTTAACAGGGTTTCTAATCCTGTCCTGCTCTATCCGAAACCAAAACAAAAAAATTTGGGCTACATCCACATTTTAACCACTGGTCTGCCAAGGTACATCTATAACTGGCATGGTGGACAAGTGCATAAATCAATCTCACAGCTGGGAGCTTGGTACCAGATTTAAGAGCCAGTGAAGGGATTTCTGTTAAAAGTGATTCAGATGGCTTTAGAGCTGTCCGATGACGTTTATGGGGCCTTCAAAGTTCACCCCTGCTTCCTATGCCGGCAGTACCTGCAGTGGTTCTCGGGCTCTCCTGTTCCTCTAGGGAACCTGGACAAATGGGAAACAGCTTGCCTGGCGAGAGTAGGAGGAACTTGGGGAACATCCATTTCCCAGTCCCTCTTGCGACTAATGACCAATGTCGGTCCGTCCATACGGGGTGCAGGGGTGCAGTCCCCCTAATCCATGTGCCTGGTCCCTAATCTACATGCAGGGCACCGGACGCATGGATTCCAATTTTTTTTTTTTACAGGCACATGATTAGAGCCATAGGCTCTAATTGGCTTCAAAAAAGGGTGCACTGCGCCCTGAGTCCACCCAGATATGTGACATTAGCGAATTAATTCATATTCTCCTCCCAGCCAATCAGGAAGCTGATCCTGAGACCCAATTGGCCATGAGGAGGATAAGCAGAGGGGAGGAGTGGAGAGGGAGTGCTGACTGATCAGAGGCCGTCCTGCTCCCGGGCTACTCATGGACTTTCCCATAGCCACCGCTCTTAGTGGATGGTGTTCAGACTGTAGCTGGAGAAGGAGCTGTCACCGGCAGTAGATCAAGGTTAGTGCATGCAGCTGGCATTGCCGGGGACATTGCTAAGTACACTGTGGGCTGTTGGGGAGAGAATCCATGTAAGTGCTGCTAGTCCCCAAATCTGGCCATTGGAGATGGAAGTCTCAGCACAGGTGTGTGTCACTTGTCAGCTGGCACCAGGCTGAATAGCTGCCCAGTCACAGCTCATGGTTGGCTAGCATAGCCGAGTATACATGGCTCAGTACTCATCTCAGGTCTAATGCATGCAGTGGGCTGGCTCTTTGGAAGAGTTATACAAATATCAAAATACCTTTTGATGGGTCAGTCTGGAGAAGTGGGTGTCCCTTAGGCTGGCTGTATTGACACGCATAACACCGTAGGTAACACCCACGTATGATGGTGAGCCTCCATGACTGGAAGAACTGGAATCCAATGAATGAAAGGGACTGGGTTGGGACAGTCAGTCTGGAGTAGGAAAAAGCCAGAGGATGCTTGATGTCTTCCAGTCAGGAAATTATTATCAAGGCCGGCCCTACCATGGGTCCCAGTGGGTTCATTAGAACCAGGCAGCACTTTGAGAGGGGCAGCAAATGGAACCACGGCTGCCTCTCCTCCTCTTCTATTTACCCAACAAATTGACGACCAAGATTTTTTTTCTAGCAGTTTTGTGTGTCATGATGACAACTGCCCCCCGGGCCACTCCACCTGCCCCTATACTGCCCGAGCCTGTTTATATTCTACCCTAGCCTGTCCATATGCTACCCTAGCCTTTCTATATACTACCCAAGCCTGCCCCTATGTAGCGCTTACCCCCGTAGGACCGGCTGAGTTTGAGGATATAATTTACTACTCTGACAGTACAACCCTTTGCTCACTCGTATCTCCAGTTGTCTAGGGGTATATTGAAAGAAGTTGAACACCAATCACTTTTCTGATGCTTAAACAGGATAACGTTTATTCTTCACACAAGAGCAAGGAGAGAGGGGTAGGGAGCTCAGGACACCCTTTCAGCGACAATCAAAAATATGAATAGGCAGGCAGACTCTCAGGCAAAAATATAGTGAGACAGCATAACAGGCCGCAGCCTCTTCTGAACACTCTGATACGTGGCTGTCTCACTTAGCAACCCCAAAAACGAACATTACACTTTCGGATCTGTAGAACTCCCTCTTAGTTCTCTAAACTTCAGTGGATCCCAATTTAGCAACAACAGAATGTACTCACAAACATGTAGAACTCTCTCACAGTTCTCTGGGTTTAGGTGGATCCTGACATAGAAAATGAACAGAGTACACTCACGGGTCCATGGAACTCTCTCAGTCCCTTTACTGAAGCAGATCCTGGGCAGGCGCACCACAACAATTTACATCTTCCGGACAGGCATGGGTCTCCTGGCATCCGGGACTCCTGAATAGGCCTAAGGACTCAGGCCTAGCTGCCATGAGGCTTCTGTAACGCAGGCCCCTCCCAGCGAACTGGGAGAGCGACTGGGGCCTACCCCAGCGGAGCTGGGCTGGACGCTCCTTTCCCCAGAGGAGCTGGGCTGGACGCTCCTTTCCCCAGAGGAGCTGGGCTGGACTCTGACCGCGATCACATGGCTTCCTCCCCATATATGGTCTCCTCCCACCTACCCACAATGCACTTGCACCGAGTGGATTGGCTAGGAAAAGAATGAGATCACTCCAGAATGATCTGGAATATTATGACTCATCTCACCCATGTCTTAGGCAGCAGTGCCACCTACTGACATGGTGGAGAAGTGCACTAAAAGGAGGAAATCCAGTAATCAGGAACTATAAATCACAGCAAGACCAGTACTGTCTTGCAAATATGTTTTGCCTAACAGCCTAACAAATTTAGCACCCCGCTACACCTATACTGCCAGAGCCTGTCTATTTACTGCCCTAGCCCACCCCTTGGAATTGAACATAATGGTATGTCATATTATTTTGCATATAGACAAGATGCTGTTGCATGTAAATCTGACTTCCTGATAAATTTAATTTTAGTTTAAATTATCATAATATAAAATAATGGATGTGAGGGCCTTTTGGTAGACGTGCTTTTTTTGGGGGGAGGGGGGGCAGCATTTCATTCTTGGACCCAGGCTGCACATTGTCTTCGGCCAGCCCTGATTATTATACATGATTTATATAGCGCCAACAGTTTACGCAGCACTTTACAATGTAGAGGGGGAAGACAGCACAATTACAATACAGTTCAATACAGGAGGGACGGAGCTCTATCTGACTTGCTGCAGCTTACATAGTTACATTGTTACATAGTTAGGTTGAAAAAAGACACAAGTCCATCCAACCTAAAAAAAAAAAACTGAAAAATTATATGTAACCATACAATCCCTTATACAAGCCTTCACCCACAGTTGATCCAGAGGAAGACAAAAGAACCCCAGCAAAGCCAATGATCCAATTTGCTATAACGGGGGGGAAAAAACTTCCTTCCTGATCCCCCGAGAGGCAATCCCGATTTTCCCTGGATCATCTTTACCCAAAAATGTTAGTACCCAGTTATATTATTTACAGGGAAAGTATCCAGGCCTTTTTTAAAGCAATCTACTGTGCTGGCCAAAACGACCTCTGGGGGGAGTCTATTTCACATTTTCACAGCTGTAACCGTAAAGAAACCTTTCTGTATTTGGAGATAAAATCTTTTTTCTCTAGATGTAAAGAGTGCCCCCTTGTCCTTTGTGATGACCTTAAAGTGAATAACTCAACACCAAGTTCACTATATGGACCACTTTTGTATTTGTACATGTTGATCATATCCCCTCTTAATCTCCTCTGCTGAAGAGAGAATAAATTCAGATCCTCTAATCTTTCCTCATAGCTGAGCTCCTCCATGCCTCTTATTAGTTTGGTTGCCCTTCTCTGCACTTTCTCCAGTTCCCCGATATCCTTTTTGAGAAATGGTGCCCAAAACTGAACTGCATATTCCAGATGAGGTCCTACTAATGATTTGTACAGGGGGGCAAAATGATGTCATTTTGTCCAGGAGAAGAGCCGGTACATCTGTGCAAGACTGGAGGGAGGGCTGGCAGTCAGATTAACCACTTCAGCCCCGGAAGGATTTCCAGCTTTAGGACCGGAGCCCTTTTTGCGATTCGGCGCTGCGTCGCTTTAACTGACAATTGCGCGGTCGTGCGACGTTGTACCCAAACGAAATTTGCATCCTTTTTTTCCCACAAATAGAGCTTTCTTTTGGTGGTATTTGATCACCTCTGCGTCATTTCTGATCGCCGCTATAAACAAAAGAAGAGCGACAATTTTGCAAAAAAAAACACAAATCTCTTACTTTTTGCTAAAATACAAATCCAAAGAAAAAATATAAAAAAACATTTTTTTTCACCGTTTTTGGCCGATTTATATTCTTCCTCATATTTGCGATAAAAAAATCGCAATCGGCGTTTATTGATTGGTTTGCGCAAAAGTGGTCGCGTTTACGGATGATGAGAATTCATTTTTGGGGTTTTTATTTATTTTTTTTTTTCTAGTAATGGCGGCGATCTGCGATTTTTAGCGGTACTGCGATATTGGGGCGGACATGTCGGAATGTTTTGACACTTTTTTGGGACCATTGGCATTTATACAGCGATCAGTGCTATAAAAATGCACTGATTACTGTGTAAATGCCATTGGCAGTGAAGGGGTTAACCTGCAGGGGGCGCGCTAAGGGTTAACTATGTTCCCTGGGCGTGTTCTTACTGTAGGGGGACTGCCCTAGCTGGGGAAGGGAAGTGGTCACAGCCTTCACGTACAGGAAGGCTGTGGTCACAGCCCTTCCCCCTCACACAGAGCGGAGGTCCGTGTTTACATACACAGACCTCCGCTCATTCGCTCCGGGGGGGGCATCGCGGGTGGCCGGCGGCAATCGAAGCCGCCGCACCCGCTCCCTGGCCCCCCCGAACACAGTGAGCGCGCGCGCGCTCACAGTGGCTCTGTATCGCGGCCGCCGTCGTATGACGGCGTTTCGCGTTACAGAGCCACTCTGTCGCCGTCAATTGCCGATCAGCCGTCGGCAAGCGGTTAAGCAAACCGGTGCCATGCGATTTGACAGTTCCAAATTGCATGACAAATCGCACCCCATTGCCGGCAATGGAACTGTTTATGAAAAAGGTTTCTGCACTAGTTTTGGTGATTTCATGTGCGACTTGCATTGACATCTGTGCATGAAATCACACAAGCCGCACATGAAATTGCACTGACCGGCGACTTTGAGTGAATAAGCATTCAGTGTGAAGGGGGGGCTTGATGGTTTTTTTTGTGACGTTATGTGCACTGCTATTATTTTATTCTGTATAATGTTTATTGTGTATACAGAGCTTTCAAATCAGTACACAGAGTCTATCTAAAGAGCAGCAGGACCCCTAGAGGGTGTGGAAGGTGCTCCTCGGGGGACGGACACCACATGTTGAGAACTACGATTGGAATGCTCTGCTATTTCTGTTTGTGTTTATTAGCTGACAGATTGGAAAATAGCAATTAGCTGTTTCTTGGATTTCACACATAAATGTCTGCAAAGCATGAAAACAAATCTGAGCCTCCCTGTAATTTATGAGTCATTATAGAGGAGTTATTTGTCTGATGATTTGATAAATTAAAGACGTCGTTTTGGAATACAAAAATTAAAGACTAATGAACGAGTACATTTTTTTTTTCATCAGCTACTGCTAAATGCGTGTTTTCAGAAGCCCCTCCAGTTTGCCTCAACCAAAATGTGCGTTTTGACACGCGTTTCGGACTGCAAAAGAGATGTGACCAGAGGTCATGCTGGTGGTGCCATTAATGTTAATGGCCCCTCAAGGGCAGGTAGCAGTCAGGTGTTTTGCCAAAACAAGATATACGGTAACTGTGCCCAAAACACCAGGGTTCTGGAGCTACTTTGTCGCACTTAGGCTTCATTTATACTTCACAAACTCTATTCTCTTCACAATTCTGCTCGCGATTGCGGATTGCATGGTAATCGCTGCACAACGCACGATTGGGTGCTATTATCCTTTAACGGCACCCCAAAGGCAATGTGATTCTGCCACGTTTGTTGCGCGGCAGGATCACCCAGCAATCTCAGCAAACCACGCCTTAAAAAATAGCCTGAAGCTGGAGCTTCTTTTCTGGCAACAAACGTGCATAGGGCCAGCCCATTCAAGTGAATGGGCTGGCCCCATGCAACAGGCAAAATCGCATTAATATCGCTCTTTGAAAATTGCGTAGCGGGAACAAGCCCCCTTATGTGATGGCATGGGCAGGAGCTGGATTACTCAGTTGATGATTTATTAGATTGCATGCCATTCAGCTGTCATTATTTATTTATAAGAACACCTAATCAGCAATGTCAGGCAGCCATAGGCGTGCGCAGGGGGTGTGCCACACCCTTATCGCTACATGCCCCTCAGTGCTGCTGGCTTCCCTCCTCTCCCCCGAGATGCTGTGGGGGATGTTTGAGGATGGAGATTGGGGGGGGGGGGGGTAATCAATATGTAATTTACCAGTGCCTTCATTTTCTAAATGAACACAGTGAACAGACTCGGTCACTGTGTCCATTCACGATCGAAGCGTAGTAAACTATGTTTACTATGCTTCAGTTTGGGAATGAACAGGAAGCCAGTCAGCACAGAGCACTTTCCATTCATTCATTGTTCAGTGCAGCTATAGCTGCATAGAAAGGTGTGTGTGTTTGAGCTTCGGGGTGCATACCCTAATGTAATAGGGCCTATGCAGGCAGCATTTTATTTACAGCAATATTATTGTTTAGAAACATGCAGGAGGCAATTAGCGGTGGAGGGCAGGCCTGGGCTGGCCATAGGGCACACCAGGCATTTGCCCAGTGTGCCGGGCCGCCTGGATAGGAGGGGCGGTGGGCCAGCATATAGAGGAACTGATTCTTCCATTTCTCTCTCTTGCCGCCGCAGGAGAGATATGTAAGGATCAGTTCCTCTATATGATGCCCCACTGCCCCTCCTATCCAGCTACTTTCTGCTGCCCCTGGTCCCCCTGTGCTTTCTCCCGACCCCTGTCTAATCTCTCTCAGCCCCTTCTCACCCCCTCACTGCTGTGGGGGATCTGTCAGGATGGAGAGCAGCATATTTACTGGCCCTTTTCTTGTCTGAATGCAGTCAGTAATTCCTACTTATCACTGACTTTGTCCATTCATAACTGAGGCATAATAAGATGTGTTTACTATGCTTCGGTTTGTGAATGAATGGGAAGCCTCTATACAGAGCTATTCCTGTTCATTCATTCTGAGCTGCAGGGATGGAGACTGAGGGCCATGTACTCAATTTCCTTTCTCTGTCTCAAAGGTGAGATGTCAGGGGTCTGTTTAAACCACTGATATCTCACCAAAGCGACCCCCCCCCCAAACGGGGCTTCTAAAAAATCTGTAAAAAATTATAAAAATTAAAAAATGAAATTGTAAAAAAAATAATAATAAAATTGTAAAGATTAAACAAAGTCCCTCATTAGCTGGGGACAGGGTCTAAGGTATTGGTCGCTTAGCACCGGCCCTTTAAGAGGTTTCAGATGCTGGGAGGAGGAGACGGGCATTTCAGTCATGTGATTGGTTGTCGCAGCGGTCACATGATCGGAAAGCTTTCTGTTACCCACCGGTAACTGAGCCGGGAGCTGGCAGGGGCGGGCTCTTGGCACAGAATTGTTTACATTTGGTACACATATATGCGGCCTCTCGGTTTTAAGGCCCACCTGCCTAGAGGCCGCATATATGCGTGCAAAGGTTAAGGAACAGAAACCCTATTGGCTCAAATAAAAGCCGATTGACGCAGTCAACGGGCTTTTATTTGACAACAGACATTTGAGGCTAATTTCAGCAAAGTAGAACTTGTTTCTTTTTTTGCTAAAAATGTAATTTCAGCTAAATCTCTCCACTCATCCCTAAATGTTACCTTTATGGCCTGGGTTGATGGGCTTTGGGATTTGTTGCTGTTATCACCTTTCTGAGATCATTCAGAATTCATTAACAGGTACAAATGACCTGAAGTTGACCTCCATCTGACCTGCATTTGACCTGCTTTCAAATGGGTTCCCATAGAATTGAATGGGAATACAAAGCCCTATTGTCTTGAATAAAAAAGCCTACTGACACAGTCTGCATGCAGAAATTTGAGGCTAATTAAAAAACAAGTGGAATTCCTCTATTTTTTGTGCTGTGACATTAATTTAAGTTAAATCACTCTACTCTTCCTGCCCTCTGCTTTATATTATATGTAACCTTTAGGGTCTATGTTGATGGGCTTCAGGATCTGTTGTTGGCATCAGTTTGAGAATATTCTGAGATAATTCAGAATTGATTAACAGGTACAACTGACCTTTAGATGACCTCCATTTGACCTGCTTCAAGTTGGCTTCCAAAGACTTATATGAGAATACAAAACCCTTTTGGTTCGAATAAAAGCCCAATTGACCTTAAGTTGACCTCCATCTAACTTGCATTCCACCTACTTCAGAGGGGTTCCCATAGACTTATATGGGAATACAAAACCATATTGGCTTGAATAAAATCCTATTGACACAGTCCACAAGCAGAAATTTGGGGCTAGTTTCCATGACATTTCAACAAAGTGGAATTTCTTTATATTTTTATTTTGTTGTGCTGTAAATATAATTTTGTTTAAATCACTCCACTCATCCATACCTCTATGGTATATGTAACCTTTAGGGCCTGTGTTGATGGGCTTTGCGATTTGTCACTGGTATCAAATTGATAAGCTTCTGAGATCATTCAGAATTTATTAACAGATACAAATGACCTTAAGTTGACCTCCATCTGACCTACATTTGACCTGCTTCAAGTGGGTTCCAATAAACTTGTATGGGAATACAAAGCCCTATTGACCTTCAGTTCATCTCCATCTGACCTGCATTTGACCTACCTTGAATGGGTTCTCATAAGCTTGTATGGGAATACAAAGCCCTACTGGCTCAAATAAAAACCTACTGACACAGTTCACATGCAGAAACTTGAGGCTATTTTCAATTGAATTTCAACAAAGTGGAATTTCTTAGTTTTTTTTTGTGCTGTAAAATTAATTTCAGTTAAATCACTCCACTCATCCCACCCTCTACTTTATACTATATGTAACCTTTAGGGTGTATATTGATGGGCTTTGGGATTTATTGTTAGCATCAGTTTGAGAAGCTTCTGAGATCATTCAGAATCCATTAACAGGTACAATTGACCTTCAGTTGACCTCCATCTGACCTGCTTCTAGTGGGTTCACATAGGCTCACCCCACCCTCTACTTTATATTATATGTAACCTTTAGGGTCTATGTTGATGGTCTTTGGGATTTGTTGTTGGCATCAGTTTGAGAAGATCTAAGATCAGTCAGAATCCATTAACAGATACAATTGACCTTCAGTTGACCTCCATCTGACCTGCTTCTAGTGGGTTCACATAGACTCACCCCACCCTCCACTTTTTATTATATGTAACCTTTAGGGTCTATGTTGATGGTCCTTGGGATTTGTTGTTGGCATCAGTTTGAGAAGCTTCTGAGATCATTCAGAATGTATAACAGATACAATTGACCTTCAGTTGACCTCCATCTGACCTGCTTCTAGTGGGTTCACATAGACTCACCCCACCCTCTACGTTATATTACATACAGTATGTAACCTTTACTATATTGAAGGGCTTTGGAATTTGTTGTTAGCATCAGTTTGAGAAGCTTCTGAGATCATTCAGAATGTATAACAGATACAATTGATCTTCAGATGACCTCCATCTGACCTGCATTTAACCTACTTCAAGTGGGTTCCCATAGACTTGCATTGGAATACCATACCCTATTAGCTCAAATAAAAGCCCATTGACGCAGGCTCTTAATTTGTTGAGCCACTTATTAAATGATCTACTGGTGGTGTTGCTTCTTGAGTAAGCATGAGATTCTGGACTGGAGGCTCAGCATCATTAGAGGAAGATTAATCATATGAGTAAAAAGTCAGCGGAGGGCAATACATTTCTAATAAGCTCTTATAAAGAGGGATGTTGCAGTGATTAGATTTGGCCCGCACCCAAACTAGCGGGTTGTTTGATGTGTAGCTTGCTGGGCAAGATTTCCACCGACAGTAACACATCAGAGAGAAGGGTTGGAGTTTAATTCATGCAGGTGAACACAGTAGATGTTTTGTATGGATTACCATAATGCACCGATATCATTTTATATTCACTTTGATTCTGAAGAGCAGAGGTTCTCAACATTGATGATATGAAGACCAGGGAATTTTCTTCCAAAACGTTTTATACTCCATTAGTAAGGGCCGATTTATCCCTCTGCAGTGTGTTATGTGCATTATGTTGGCATTAACATGCGTTGCTTGAGGGCAGCCCAATCAAAAAACAATAAAAGTATGGAAAGGCGAAATAATAATTCCCTAAATATTTATTACCTACCTGTGCCTGCTACCTAGTGCCTGCTATACAGTATGTACCTGTTTATCCACCCTGCAGTCATGTACTGATTACATAACTGCAAGGTAGATCAAAAGACATAGTACATTGTACATAGCAGACACTAAGCAGGCAACACTCCTGTCCAGTCCATGCAGTGCTAGGCATGTGTCATTCAGTGTAGGGCTCCTCCACCCTGCAATGCTGACATTGATTCTCCCGCCATCTCTGTGCCACTCTGTAATCTGTGCTGTTGCAGGTGGAGAGGGGGCATTAGGACCTCCTGACTGTCCAAAACCCAGCTTCTGAGGAATCCCCAGCACTCGGGTTTACCCCCGCACTCATCTCCAACACTGCTTGCCCCTAAGTTCCCTGCAACCCTTCCATCCACGGCTGTGTACATCTGCAACCCTCTTCTAACTCTGCTAATTTCTGCATCCCCTACCACCCTCATTGGCACTGATCACCTCTACATCTGCCACCCTCTTCCAATGCTGCACAGCTCTGCATTGCCTGCCACCCACTTCCAGCTCTGCTCACTTCTGCAACCTTTGCTACCCTTTTTCCATCAATGTTTTGCATCCCCTTCCATCCTCCTCCAATATTGCTCACCTATGCATCTTCTGACACCCACTTCCAACACCGTTCACCTTTCCATCTCCTGCCACCCTCTTCAAACACTGATCACCTCTGCATCTCTTGCTGTCCGCTTCCAGCACTGCTTGCCTCTGCATCTACTGCCACCTTTACAAACATTGATCACCTTTCCATCTCCTGCCACCCTCTTTAAACACGATCACCTCTGCATCTCCTGCCAATGGCTTCCAGCACTGCTCACCTCTGCATCTCTTGCCAATGGCTTCCAGCACTGCTCACCTCTGCATCTCTTGCCAATGGCTTCCAGCACTGCTCACCTCTGCACCTCTTGCCAATGGCTTCCAGCACTGCTCACCTCTGCATCTCTTGCCAATGGCTTCCAGCACTGCTCACCTCTGCATCTCCTGCCAATGGCTTCCAGCACTGCTCACCTCTTCATCTCCTGCCAATGGCTTTCAGCACTGCTCACCTCTTCATCTCCTGCCATCAGCTTCCAGCACTGCTCACCTCTGCATCTCTTGCCAATGGCTTCCAGCACTGCTCACCTCTGCATCTCCTGCCATCAGCTTCCAGCACTGCTCACCTCTGCATCTCTTGCCAATGGCTTTCAGCACTGCTCACCTCTGCATCTCCTGACATCCATTTCCAACACTAATTTGCATCCCCTTCCATCCTTCTCCAACACTGCTTACGTTTGCATCTCCTGACACCCACTTCCAACTCTGCTCACTTCTGCAACCTTTGCAACCCTTTTCCAACACTACTTTTAACTACATCTCCTGCCAGGCTGTCACCCTCTTACAACGCTGCTCACATCTGCACCTCTCACAATCCTCTTACAACACTGCTGACTTCTGCACCCATTGCCACCCTCTTCCAGCACAGCTCACTTTTGCATCCCCTGTTACTCTCTTCCAAAATTGTTCATGCCGCAACACTCTTCCAACATTGCTTCCCCCTTTGCAGACTCTTCTACTGTTGCTAACAGATTATTCGAAGTGTAAGTGACTTAGGGCAGGACTCTTGCCAATGGAGGTACCACAGTCTCTGGGTGGTGCTGTAGGTTGACATAAATGATGCTGCTATTATCCACAGCCCCCCACAGTCTGTAGGCCCAGGCTAGATAATTGCAAGAAGTAATATGCCAGAGTTGCAGCAGACAGCGAATTTGACGGCTTGGCAGGAGGAAGCTGTGACCTGGAACTGAGCCACGGCACGGTAGCTGCGAACTACTGCCATAGAATACATCTCCTTTGAATACATTTATAGGAATGCATAAAGATGATCAACATTTTCTTTTGATTCCAGTTTTTCCTCTATTTCTACCTAATTTTACACTCTGCTGCAAATCATTCTTGTCAAATAAGGGGCGATCTACAAATTCTGCCCATCGTGTTACAATCTTCATTTCTCCTTTTTGTTTTTATCACCAAATTGTTGAACTTTGCAGTGAAAATTGACTGAAAGCGGGAAATTACTGATTTTTATGCCAGTTTTGATCATTTGTTGTCTCCAAACCTGGAAATGATTGAAACCGTTGGCAGAGGATTGTTTGGCTATAAGCCAGTGATGGCCCCCTCCATTAGGGGGCACACGGGCCCCTTATCCATACGTCCAGCCCCCTGATCTACATGCAGGGCACCGGACTATGGATTCCAATGGGGGGGGTTTACAAAGTATTTTAATAGTTCAGCAAAATAGCAAAACAGTACGATAGTAACATCATTCTAGACATATGAAAGATCCCAGTAGTGGGATATAATAATCATATTGCAGCTTTCACATGCGCAGTAGAGGATATCAACAGTAAGTAAGAACTGATTACATTCAATACCTCATGCCTTATTCTCACGTAGATAGACTAATTTGAGAAAAAATGGACTTTAACAGCATACTGGGTAAAAGATATATATATAAACTTTATTCATTGCAAATTGGCATCCAAGTGCCCCAAATAGACATAAGACATTTAAAATTACTTTAAAAGTGTGTATATCTCATACATCATATATGTTACAAAAAAAGGGCCCCTGGTAAGGTCAGAAAACATGGATCCCCTAAGGGTACTGACCGAAAAGGTCAAAGGTAACCACGAGGTTACCCCAGGGGGAACCCACCAACGCTGTTGTACAACAATTGGGTATATACCATACTATACTGATATCCTTTCCAGCTCCAGATGAAGCGCAGTTTACACAAGCGCGAAACTAGTTGAGCAAGCAAGAAATCATCTCTACAGATTGTGTTGGGGTTCATACCAGCATAACCAGATTTAACCCTATGTCTATATCCTACTAGGTCTTGCATGTATATGTATTGAGATATTGTGGGGATTAGGTTGCGTCTGCTTGATATAATTGTCCCAGCAATCTGTAGATGTTGATGGATGATCCTCGTGGTTACCTTTGACCTTTTTGGTCGGTACCCTTAGGGGATCCATGTTTCCTGACCTTACAAGGGGCCCTTTTTTGTAACATACATGATGTATGAGATATACACACTTTTAAAGTACGTTTAAATGTCTTATGTCTATTTGGGGTACTTGGATGCCAATTTGCAATGAATAAAGTTTATATATATATCTTTTACGCAGTATGCCGTTAAAGTCCATTTTTTCTCAAATTAGTCTATCTATGTTTCAACTTCAGGATGTGGCATACTATTGTACATTTTTTACCACCACGTTTCCACCATGTGGTGGGTTTATTGCCCTCTAAAATATTTTTTCAATAATTATCATGCCTTATTCTGTAATAGACCAAAACTTGAAGGCCCCTAGGTAATTGAGGGTGTATAATTAACTGTATTCAAACTTATATATTCAGACACATGCTGAAACATATTCTTACAAATACATAAAGGGTAATGATGGAAGTAGTTCTATTATGTTTGTTTATTTATTCGTTTTACTATTTATACTATCCTTACCGAGCCGCCTCCGGGAATCCAAGTGGGCCGAGGGAGAGGAATGTCTAAACAGGAAGTAAGAACCAACAGAAAGGAAATAAGAAAAGAAGGGAGAGGAGGGAAGGAGGAAAAGGAGGAGTCTGTAGGGGGGGGGCACGCCAGGAGCCCCTTAAATTGAAAGGAGTAAATCATTAAACCTTGAAGGTTGGGAGTACGTTATCCAAGGTTGCCAAACCTTAAGAAATTTATTTTGGGTGTCAGAGACTAGGGCTGTTAATTTCTCATTAATCATGAGATCTTTCATATGGTTTTTAACCGCTTCAAAGCTGAGCGTCTGGGTTTTCCATGCCTTTGCTATTGTTAGTTTGGTTGCATTGAATAGGTGCAGAGCCAGTTGGCGCTCCGAGCGAAGGAGCTTTGGGATGGGTTTGCAGAGGAGGGCTTCGTAGGGGTCTTTTTTCAGATTGGAATGAAACATATTTCTGAGAAGGTTATATACCCTGACCCAGAGCCTGCATACCTTAGGACGCCTCCACCATATGTGGACCATGGTCCCATTCTGGGAGCAACCTCAGAAGCAAGAGGGAGAATAGGTTGAAATGAAGCAGGCTAGCCTAGCTGGTGTATAGTATCATCGGCAGAATACTTTATAGGCATTTTCCAAAGTGGGAACATTCCTAGAGCTCTTAGTAAGGGCTGTAGTCGTGATCTGCCAATCCTCCGGATCCCACCGCCCTCTCCCATTGAAGATGATACAGTTTCACTGGGGGTTTCCTGGAAGAAACGATCATTGAAAATATCAGAGAGATGAGTCCCGGGGAGTGTGACTTTGCCCTACATAGGTTTTCAAAGGGGGTCAGCGTATATGGAGTGGGTCGTGCTTTTATGAGCTGTTGGAGGAAGTGGTAATCTGTAGATAACTAAAGTGTTCCCGCAGGGGGATGTCATGGGAAGATCTGAGAGCATTGAAAGTTAATATTCTCGTAGGGGTAAACAGAGAATGGACATCAGTGAAGCCACTCTCCATCCACCATGAAAATTGCCTAGGGTTGCTGCATCATTGAAAATATCAGAGAGATGAGTCCCGGGGAGTGTGACTTTGCCTTACATAGGTTTTCAAAGGGGGTCAGCGTATATGGAGTGGGTCGTGCTTTTATGAGCTGTTGGAGGAAGTGGTAATCTGTAGATAACTAAAGTGTTCCCGCAGGGGGATGTCATGGGAAGATCTGAGAGCATTGAAAGTTAATATTCTCGTAGGGGTAAACAGAGAATGGACATCAGTGAAGCCACTCTCCATCCACCATGAAAATTGCCTAGGGTTGCTGCATCATTGAAAATATCAGAGAGATGAGTCCCGGGGAGTGTGACTTTGCCTTACATAGGTTTTCAAAGGGGGTCAGCGTATATGGAGTGGGTCGTGCTTTTATGAGCTGTTGGAGGAAGTGGTAATCTGTAGATAACTAAAGTGTTCCCGCAGGGGGATGTCATGGGAAGATCTGAGAGCATTGAAAGTTAATATTCTCGTAGGGGTAAACAGAGAATGGACATCAGTGAAGCCACTCTCCATCCACCATGAAAATTGCCTAGGGTTGCTGCAGCCAGGAGGGACAATGGACAATGCATAAGATGCATTAATGGTAAATGTGGTGATATTAGTCCCACAGACGAAGTGAGTGCATTAAGCACGGCCCCAAATTAGTCAGACAGTGTTTAGGAGGAAACCAAGGTATGGAGGAAACAGGAATGGGGTGAGAATCTATTGAGTCAATAGTGGCCCATAACGGCATTTGATATGTGTCATGAAGGCCAGATAGTGGGGCTATGTTCGCTGACGTGTAGTAAGCTTGAAGATTGAGGACCAAGAAGCCCCCATTAACCCTCCGAGCGTATAAAACGTGTTTGTTTATTCGGGGATGGGTAGAGCCCCAGATGAATTTCAACATTTTACGCTGGTGAATTCGCAATATGTGTGAGGAGACCTGAACAGGCAAAACTCGAAAAAAGTATAGCAGTTTCGGTAAATAGGTCATACGAATTGTAGAGATCCTGCCAAACCAAGATAACGGAAAATGGGACCAGGAGGAGAGCATATCTGTAAGTTTCCTAAAGAGAGAGGGGAAGTTGGCTTGATGCAGTCCTTCATATTTAGGGGTAAGTCGTATGCCCAGGTAGAGCAGGGAATGGGACCATTGGAATGGAAAATTCGTTTTCAGGGAGGCCAAGTCTTGAAAAGAAAGATTAACCGACATTGCTTTAGACTTCGTGGGATTGACGTGCAGGCCGGAGACCAACGCAAAGGCTTCTAAGAGGGAGAATACGTTTGGTAGCGTGATTCTGGGAGTCCTCAGAGTCAATAGGATATCATCTGCAAATAATGAAATCTTATGTACTGAGCCCACTATTTCGATCCCCTTTATGTCTGGATGAGAACGAATTGCCTCCGCCAGAGGTTCCTTGGCCAAAACAAGCAAAAGGGGCGAGAGAGGGCAACCCTGCCGGGTGCCCCTCTGAACAGGAAAGGTAGAGGATTCAAAACCATAGTATTTGATTTTAGCCTGAGGAGCGTAGTATAATTCCGACAACCAGATTAAGAAGGAGCAACCAAAGCCATAGTGATGGAGCACAGACATTAGGTAGGGCCAGGACAGTGTGTCAAAGGATTTGTTCATATCCAGAGACAAAAGCATTGTTTCCAGGGAGCCGCTATGAGCCAGGTCTTGAAATTGTATGATTATCCTGATAGCGTCCCCTGCCTGTCTCTGGGGCACAAATCCGACTTGGTCTTTTGTAATTAGCCAAGTAAGGAACGAGTTCAAGCGGTTGGCCAAGATTTTAGTGAGAATTTTTATGTCAATATGAATGAGGGAGATCGGTTGGAAATTGGCCCAAGAGGTCTGGTCCCGGTCTGGCTTTGGCAGCATCACTATATTAGCTGTGAGGAGGTCAAGAGAAAGGTTCTGACCTTTTTTAACAGAATTATACATGGCCGTCAGAGGGAAGGCCAACACGTCTACCAGTTTTCTATAGTAAAGTGCTGTGAAGCCATCTGGGCGCGCTCTCTTGCTTATCTTTAGGTCTTTAATACATTGTCGGACTTCAGATCCTCGGTCCATTAGATCCATATGGGCGGGGGGGTGTTTTTTTGAAGCACGTGATTAGAGACAGAGACTCTAATTGGGCTAAAAAACAGGTGGGCTCTGGGCGCAGATCCCACCCAGTTGTGTGACGATACTGAATGAATATTTGCTATTTTAACACTAAATCTCCTCCCCGTCAATAAAGAAGTGGGTCGTGAGACCCATTTCCCGATTGGCCAAAATGTCAGGTAATCCTATTGAACGCTTACTGCCTAGGAGGAGGAGGAGAGAGGAGACGCACGGCAGACGCCACTGTGCTGAAGCAGAGGACACTGGAGCTGCTGCCCCCAGCCCGCCACCCATATGGGGTCCACCATGCTGGAGGACACCGGAGCCACTGCCCGCCACCCGCCTCCTTGATGGGGTAAGTGCCGGACCGACTGGCAGACACTGTGCGGGGGATGGGGTAGTGCCGCCAGAGGCCGCCCGGGAGGGTGGTTGTTTGCCGCTTCTCCCCAAAAAAACCCCACCACCAACCGCCACTGCAAAAGGAAAGCATGAGAGCCTTGACAAATGGCAGCTGTGGGAGCCATTGGCTTCCACTGCTGTCAATCACAGCCATTGAGCCAATCAGGAGATGGAGGGGGCGTGCCCGAGCCGCAGCCCCATGTGTGAATGGGAGCGCGCCTACTTGGGTGCCCCCAGAGCAAGCTGGGCGGGGCCAGGAGCACCGGCGAGGGATTCGAGAACAGGAGGATCGGGTCTGCTCTGTGCAAAACCATTACACAGAGCAGGTAAAGTAAGTAAAACATGTTTGTTATTTTAATGGAAAAAAAATGAAGCTTTATTATCACATTAACTCTAACGAAAAAAAATAATAAATAAATAATAATAAATAAAAGCTAATGGCAAAGCTAAACAGAGCTGAAAAACCTAGCAACAAATGATGCAATAGATAATAGTTTTCTCTATTGGCTAATAGAAATCCGGCAAAGCTTTAGTTGTATAAAAATGGGCAAGTTGCGCATAAAAATGTACCAAAAGCGTGTGTAAAAACACGCAAAAAAATGCTGAAAACACGCTCAAAGACGCTATGCTCAGGTGTGAATGCAGCCTTAAAGCTGAACTACATTGTATCTGAGCAGCACAAACTGAAAAAATGATTTCATTCATTTTTAACATTTAAAGCAAATTCCCCCATCCATCCATGTCTCCATGTTTTATTTTTTCGAGAAATCCCTTTGAAAAATAAGTAAAGGTCAATGATTCATGTAGCATTTACTTCCTGGAATCCATCTGCCCCTAGCTCAGGCATGCATGCAGGAGGGTGTGCTTAGCTGAGAAAGCCCCTCATCCAGATGAAAGAAAAAAATGCCATGAAGGCATCTGGGATTTATGATACCATTTGGCCTTGGCGAGAAAACAGGAAGTAA
>BLSH010432038.1:819096-852076 GCA_018402905.1 Glandirana rugosa
CCCCCTGACGAAACACCGACTCACGAGCCACAACAACATGCGTTTGTGGAACTACCCCCATCTGAAGGATTCAATTCAATTTTTGTCATTGTGGATCGCCTCACCAAAATGGCCCACTTCATTCCGATGAAGGGCACTCCCACGGCAACTGAAACTGCAGGGACATTTATCAAGGAAGTGGTCCGACTGCATGGACTCCCTATCAACATTGTCTCTGATCGTGGGGTGCAGTTCACTTCCCGGGTCTGGAAAGCCCTGTGTTCCGCATTAAACATTGAACTAGCATTCTCCTCTGCATATCACCCCCAGTCAAACGGCCAGACAGAGAGGACTAACCAGACCCTAGAACAATACATCCGCTGCTACTCGTCTTTTGCTCAGGATGACTGGGTCTCGCTGTTACCTATGGCGGAGTTTGCGTACAACAACACCGAGCACTCAGCCACAAAGCAGTCCCCCTCTGGGCGAACCTGGGGTACCACCCTACCTTTATACCAAACTTGGTTCAAGAAAGCGAGGTACCTGCTGTACAAAAGACAGTGGAATTCCTGACAAGGAACAACAAGGTGTTACAAGAAACCCTAGCCCAGACACAGGAATGCAACAAGAGGGCATTCGACAAGGGCAGACGTGGGGAATTGGACTTGCAACCAGGTGACCGTGTATGGTTAGCAACCAAGAACCTGAGGTTGGCATGCCCTTCCAGGAAATTGAGCCCAAAGTTCATCGGGCCATTCCCCGTGAAAAGGAAGATCAACAGGGTGGCATATGAGCTAGACCTTCCACCTTCTCTGCGAGTGCACGCAGTATTCCACGTCACCTTGTTGAAGCCCGTAACCCAAGACTTTTTTCCGGGTCGGAAGTCGGCCCCACCTGAGCCCATCCTTGTGGATGGTGAGGAGGAATTTGAAGTGGAAGCTATCCTCGACTGCAGGAAGAGGGGTGGATCTACCCAGTTTTTGATTAAGTGGAAGGGGTACGGGCCCGAAGAAAGCTCATGGGAACCTGAAAACCACATCCACGCTAAAGAGCTTGTCAGGTCCTTTTGGACAAGACACCCAGAGTTAAAGGCCCGGTTAGGCATCCGGAGGCTGCCCCTTGGGGGGGGGGCAATGTTAGGAGAAGACTGTGCTAATGGTTAAGTCAGTTGGTTGTGGTTTCCTCTAATTCCTGGATGAGCAGCCCTATTTAAACTTCCTGTTTCCTGTAAGCAAATGCTGTCCTTTCTACAGCGTATCCGTGTTCCTGAGCGACCCGTCCTGAGCTACCTGTTACCTGTGACCCGGCCTGAACCCGCATCTGCTTGAACTCTGCCTGCACCGAACCCAGCTTGCCTACGACCACTCTTCTGTCTGATCCCTGTGTACTTCAGTCTGCCTGCCTGTTAACGACCCTGCCTGCACTTGACCATCCGACTGCCTGCTCCTCCTGTACTGCTCTGCCCGCATGTTATCGACCCGGCCTGTCTCACTACTCTTACATCTTGCACGACCTTCTGGACGACATCTTACCATCACAAGTGTCCTATCCAGCCCTCGTGCTCCCCTGTGCTCCAGCGCTCCCTGTCTGCTCTATCAGGGGTTCTGGAACCAGGGCCGTAAGAGAGGTTGCCTTCTGCATAAGCCAGACTCCACCACCAGGTACGTGACAAGAACCTTAACCCAACCCATACCCAAAATACCTGTAGAACCCCAACCCATACCAAAAATCCCTGTAGAGCCTCAACCCAACCCATAGCCAAAATGCCCATAGAACCTCAACCCAACCTAACCCATACCCAAAATCCCTGTAGAACCCAAGACCCAACTCATGATCACCTTCTCCAATGTTCTATTGCTCCATCAGAAATGAGGAGGAGCATGTGACCAGCATGCAGTGCTTGGGCCTTAATGGCCAATCAACAGGCATAAACACTGTTACATGAGGGAAGGATGGACATCACCAACTCCAACCAAGTGTAGGCTCCAACATCAACCAACACAGAGATTATACAGATCCTGGACAGCGGAGGGGAGCATGGCTAAAGTGAATACAAGTGGGTTGGGCCTCAATGAGCAAAGAGACAGAGTCTCTTTAGGAATCTTTTTTCTTTTGGCCTATAAAATATGTATTCACTTGAACTAACAGAAACTATATATTAAAACTTGCAAATAGATAAATGACTGTGTAGAACTTATCTTGCTCTTGGACATCTCTTTAAAAAAAAAAAAAAAGCCAGGAAGTTTGAAAATCGATTGAACAGTTATATTAATTGTGTGCTCTGTAGTGGAACATCTAAGAGCTTACGTGATCATAACTCATGTTGTAATTGATCCTTTACTGGCTATTGACCAATATAAATTGCTGCACGGCGTGAAACGTTACGTGTTCCTCTACCTCAGTTCTGGAGAGGTTATACGGAACATTAATTTCTTGACCATGATACATTAACATCCTACCTGTATCCATCATTAACATTCATGCTATGTGTGCATTTTATTCCTTGGCTTGGAAGAAAACACATGGAACGTGGATCACCCGGGTTATTCTCCAAAAAAGAAAACATGGTTTAGGTAAATGGATTGTTTTACTTAAAAGTTCATCTTAGTTTTAGGATAATCATACATTTAAAGGAACGCCCCAACCTTTTTTTTAATAAATGTTTAACTACTTTTTGTTAAAATGGGTCAGGTGAGACTTTCGGCCTTTGGGGTAGACGTCACATGACATCCTCCCAGAACGCACCTCTTATGTGGCTGCGTCGAGGTGCAATATGTCACCGGCTGTGTCCACCCTGTAGTCTTGGCTCTTCCTCTGCCAATTGCCCCCAAAAGCAAGCCTCTTGGTATGGGGCCACTCAAGCAGGCTCGCTCCCAAGCCATGCTCCTGTAAATGGCCATTGTCCATTCACACACAGAGCGCAGCTCAGCCCCGCCCCCTGCTCCCTCCTCATTTTCTCACTAGCCATGATTGACAGCAGCAGAAGCCATGGTGAGCCAATGAGAAGAGAGAGACCCGGGAGAGCCACTGCTTTCCTGCACATTGCTGGATCGAGATTGGGCTCAGGTGAGTATGAAGGGGGCTGGGGGGGGAGGGGTGGGGAACTGCACTCAGAAGTTTTTTTTTTCCTTTTAGAGGAGTTCCAGCCTGGGGGGCTAAAAATACTGTAGCTGCTGACTTTTAATATATGGATACTTACTTGTCCAGGGAGCCCGTGATGTCGGCACCCCAAGCCGATTTGTCCACCGGCTCCGGGTTCAGGTGCCAGAATCTCCACTTAGGGAAACAGTAAATGAAGCCTTGTGCTTTCAGAATGATCCTGCTGTCTTTTGGGACCTCTGTGTCTCTCAGAAGGGGCGGGGGGGCAGACGTTTTGTAGATGGCATTCCTACACAGAAGTGGGAGCGGATACCTGGTTTTGACAGGTATCTGCTCCCCCTCTCCCCCAAAAGGTGCCAAATGTGGCAGTGGAGGGGGAGGGAGGATATTGCCAAAAGTATTGGGACGCCTGCCTTTACACGCACATAAACTTTAATGGCATCCCAGTCTTAGTCCATAGAGTTCAATATTGAGTTGGCCCACCCTTTGCAGCTATAACTCTTCTGGGAAAGCTAGGTTTAGGAGTGTCTATGGGAATGTTTGCCCATTCTTCCAGAAGCACATTTGTGAGGTCAGGCGCTGATGTTGGATGAGAAGGCCTGGCTTGCAGCATTGTGTTGAGGTCAGGACTCTGTGCAGGCCAGTCAAGTTCTTCCACCCCAAACTCGCTCATCCATGTCTTTATGGACCTTGCTTTGTGCACTGGTCCAAATCATTTGGTGGAGGGGGGGATTATGGTGTGGGGTTGTTTTTGAGTGGGTTGGGCTTGGCTCCTTAGTTCCAGTGAAGGGAATTCTTAAGGCGTCAGCATACCAAGACATTTTGGACAATTTCATGCTCCCAAGTTTGTGGGAACAGTTTGGGGATGGCCCCTTCCTCTTCCAACATGACTGCACACCACTGCACAAAGCAAGGTCCATAAAGACATGGATGAGTGAGTTTGGGGTGGAGAAACTTGACTGACCTCAACCCCATAGAGCAGTGGTTCTCAACCCTGTCCTCAAGTACCCCCAACAGGTGCTTTAAATCAGAGTCAATGTTTTGGTATTTTTGACAGCTAGTTTATCTAAGAGAAATTCCCAAAACATGGCCTGTTGGGGATACTTGAGGACAGGGTTGAGAACCACTGCCATATAACACCTTTGGGATGAATTAGGGCAGAGACTGCAAGCCAGGCCTTCTCGTCCAACATCACTGCCTGACCTTACAAATGTGCTTCTGAAAGAATGATCAAACATTCTCATAGACACTCCTAAACCTTGTGGACAGCCTTCCCAGAAGAGTTGAAGCTGTTATAGCTGAAAGGGTGGGCCAACTCAATATTGAATCCTAAGGACTTAAGCCCCATACACACTATTAGATTTTCTGCAGATTTTTTCCTTCAGATTTACCAAAACCATGTAGTGTAAGGACCTGCCTGATTTCATACAAATTGAGACCCTTACGTTTGACCTCATGTTATTTGGTTATGGTAAATCTGGTATGATTTACCAAAACCAAAAAATCGAATAGTGTGTATGGGGTCTAAAGCCCCGTAAACACAATCCGATTTTCGGACGTCAGAACGTTTTTTGCTGGAGGCTTGTCTCATGTCGAAGGTGAAGAGCGTACTAACAATATGAAAATTTTCATATGACCAAACTCAAAGTCAGAAGTGACATTATGTTTTGAATATTTTTGCATCTTTTTTACTGACAGAACGAAAATCAGACGTTGCATTGTCGTACGACAAAAATTTACTAGCCTTTGTCTGACGAAAAATCAAAAGCGGCTGTCAAAATGAGCATACTAACAGTAAGAATTTCGAACGTCAGGCCTTCGAACAAAAATTCCTGTCCGAAATTAGACTGGGATGCCATTAAAGTCCATGTGCGTGTAAAGGCAGGCGTCCCAATACCTTTGGTGATATAGTGTACAGTATCTCACAAAAGTGAGTACACCCTTTTACATTTTTGTAATTATTTTATTCTATCTTTTCATGTGACAACACTGAAGAAATGACACTTTGCTACAATGTAAAGTAGTGAGGGTACAGCTTGTATAACAGTGTAAATTTGCTGTCCCCTCAAAATAACTCAACACACAGCCATTCATGTCTAAATCGCTGGCAACAAAAGTGATTATACCCTTAAGTGAAAATGTCCAAATTGGGCCCAATTAGCCATTTTCCCTTCCCGGTGTCATGTTACTTGTTAGTGTTACAAGGTCTCAGGTGTGAATGGGGAGCAGGTGTGTTAAATTTGGTGTTATCGCTCTCACTCTCTTATACTGGTCACTGGAAGTTCAACATGGAACCTCATGGCAAAGAACCCTCTGAGGATCTGAAAAAAAGAATTGTTGCTCTATATAAAGATATATATAAAGATGAGGGGTGTACTCACTTTTGTCAGATACTGTATATACAGATTCATTGTGTTAATGGTATGTGCCTTGTAAGGAGCTACAAATTATATCAAATCCATCTACATAAATAATTATAGAAAATAAATAATATCTATTAAAATATAATAATAATAATAATAATAATAATAATAATAATAATAATAATATGAATAATAATATAAATATGTGTTATATATATATATATATATGTTTATACAACATTAATAATTTAAAAGATAAATAGAATACCAATTACTGATGCAATTGGAACATTGGGGCCTTTTTTGTCCATGGAATAAACATTTATTTATTTTTTACTTTTTTGTGTGTGTGCTCATCTATCAAAGAAATGGCACTGTTTGCTGTTTACCAAAGATAATTATAGATTAACATCAAGATGCAAATGTTAAAATGAGAAAGTGAGGTTCTTCTTCCCCCATGTGATGGAGCGGGATGATTAATAGTTAGGGAAAAAAGACAAGTGTTTGAGTCGGTAAGAGGATTACATATAAAGAGATCATGCAAATCCAGTTACATCTGATCTCTGCCAAAGATGATTAGTTATTTTGAATAATCAGTTTTCATCTTTTGAAGTGGGTTTACGAGTTGTTTTTCTTATAAAATATCTTCATCAGCCAAACATCCTTCTGGTAGATTTCTGAAAATAGACCACATTTTTTTTCTCCTTTAAAAGAGGGGTTCACATATATTATCTAAAACATTGTTTCCTATATATCAGGGATAGGCAATTAGCGGACCTCCAGCTGTTGCAGAACTACAAGTCCCATGAGGCATAGCAAGACTCTGACAGCCACAAGCATGACACTCAGAGGCAGAGGCATGATGGGACTTGTAGTTTTGTAACAGCTGGAGGTCCACTAATTGCATATCCCTGCTGTATATATTATTTTCGTACCGATTTTCACCTCTTCCTGGTTTATATGAGCTGAGCTTCCTGTTACTCCTGCGTGATCTCGGCCGCTGCATCATAAACTACATTTCCCTACATGCACAGCGGCATTGCGCATGCGCATTGCCACTTTTCCCCGTGTACTGCATCGAGAACGAGCATAGTTCTCAATGCATAGTACAGCCTTCTTCTACAAGACAACTCCTACATGACACGCCCATTCCCGTCTCCACCGCACGCCCATCTTCTGTAGAAGATCACAAATTCTAAATCTCTGCAATCTCTCTTTTTTTTTTTTTTAACAAATTGCATTTATTCACAGCATGTGAAGATAGGAAAGGAGGAAAGGCGGGGCTGCCGCCCGAAGCACCAGACTCACATGCCATTCACAGGTCATGGAAGGTGGAGCTGTATCCACATGGACGGCCGCGGCTCCCGTGCCTGGCAGTGCAGCTTGCATGGCCACGCAAGCTTGTAGTCACTGTGCATGATCCGGTGACCCCATCAGAAGGCCTCTGTGAACGGGTCACTCATCTGGAGGAAAAACAGGAAGTGGGGAAAACGGACCCCACAAAAACAGACTTAGAAAAGGAACTGGATGGCAAGGTCAGTAATTTCACAGGAGACTAGTGTAAAGGGACAGGATTAGCAAAAGAAACCTGAGGGTTTAGTATCACTTTAAGCGGAAGACCTAAGCAGGAGAGCTGCACTTACTAGCCAGGAGGGCTGAATATCATTTATTAGCCAGGAAGTCTGAATACTGTTCATTAGCCAGGAGGGCTGAATATCCTTTATTAGCCAGGAGGGCTGAATACTGTTCATTAGCCAGGAAGTCTGAATACTGTTGATTAGCCAGGAGGGCTGAATATTGTTTATTAGATAGGAGAGCTGAATATTGCTTATTAGCCAGGAGGGTTGAATATTGTTTATTTCACCGAACAGCATGAAGCTGACAGTGAGTAAGCCAGGAGACTGAAGTGTGTTTATACAATGATGGTGGGACCCCCTGCGAGGGAGGATTACTGTTTGTTTGAACTTTTCCATTCTTTCTAATAAAAGTGGGCTGCCGCGCCATAAAATGACAGTTCGAACTGGCGCAACTCCTTGTAAGTGCACCTGTTGCTTGAGTTTAGTCACCCCAATCTCACAATATATATATATATATATATATATATATATATATACATTGTAAAATAACAATACTTATCCACCTTACCTCCACATATATGTAATAATTAGCATTTTTAGCAGATTACTTAGAACCCTCCAAATATTATATCGTTTTTGAAAGCCGAGAACATGGAGAATAAACTGGTGGTTGTTGCAATTTTTATGTGGCACAATATTTGCGCAGCTTTATTTTAAATGCTTTAATCTTTACGAAAAATAAATTTTAATGAATTTTAGTGCATACAAACACAATATAATAGCCATTTTTTTGGTGAAATATAAAAGATGGCATTATGCAGAGTAAATAGATACCTAACATGTCATTCTTTTTAATCACATATGAAACGGCGCCAAACTATGGTACAAAATAATCTCCATAGGCGAGGATTTAAAAGCCTTTACAGATTACCAGTATATATATGTAGCCAGTGTTCCCCTTAGGGGTGGCTGGTTGCAGTGGTCTACCTGTCACTCTGCCCTTAATCACACCTTTCCTTTCAGCCAGAGTCACAGAACAGGCCGGTACTTTGTTTCTTTTGGTTTTGTTAGGGGATAACCCAATGAATCAAGGACATGGGACCTTCTGTATACACCTCCGTATATACACTCCTTCTTCCTCCAGCACGGACTTGCTTTAACTCTCACTTTCTACTTGGTTCCTCTCTCCTGCACATGCTTGGTTCTCACAGGTGAGGCCTGAAAGGATATTTATCAGGCCTCCATTACATCTTCCTCCAGCCTCCATGTGGGGAGGCCTGCGTATCTGTTTGCAGGACCTCCTGACCACCCATTACAGGTAAGGGCCATGGGCCCTCAAAGTGTAGCTCAGTACATTGGTGGTAGCTAGGGTTCAATGGACTATTGCTCCCAGCCCATCCTCTTCCAAGCCACCTCAGCCCTCCTGGCTGCTCTGGCCTGCTCCACTGCCCAGTGACACTGCTTCCTCTGACCTCCACAGACTGTCCACTATACACTCCCAGCCTGCTTCAGTACACTTTTCCAGCTCCCAGGGTGGTCACTCACAGACAACAACACCGGTGGATCCTTTAAAGAGCCTTTCCTGTAGCCTCTCTGTTGCTCCCAGCTCCCTTGTGCTGCTCTAGGATGTCTTCTCCACTCCTGGCTGCACCCGAGCCACCAGGCCTCAAGGACAACTCCCCTGACTGGGGGCTCACAGGTGAGGCCTCAGCACCCTCTGCTACATCTCCACTCTTCCACCCAACACTCTCCTCCCCCAGCAGACCACAGTATTGGGTTGGGGATTGGTCAGGGCTCCTTAACATACTTCAGAATGTTACACTTCCTCACCCATCCCCTTTTTTCAGAGCCTTCTGGACCCAAAGGGGAGGAGTAACCAAGAGATGTTCCTTCCTGCAGTCTCCAGCTCTCCCTGAGCCACTCCCCTGCCCAAATCAAAATAACAGGCCTGAATAAATTTGCCCCTCCTAACAAAAATCTACTCTACAAGCACCTATTCACTATGGGGGCGCTACATATATATATATAACTCTTCACAGAACAGCCGCCCTGTAGTAGTAAATCTGCTATGGGGTGGCCAGGAAGTGGTTATTGAAGGTGAAAGTATACAAGTGAAGCCAAAGTATTTCGGGGGACTTTCCTCCCCCTTTTTCAGGGCTGTAATTATTGGTGAATGGTTAAGCTCTGAGAAGATAAATATATTTTGATTACAGCTGCTCTGCAGTATGCCGACATGTGGAGCAAAGGCACCTCTTCGGGGGATGGGGTGTGCTGGTGGGTCTATTGATGCTGGCTGCTAAGGGATCTATTGTCACTAGAAGGATCTATTGTTGTGGCAGGTCTATTGTTGCTAGGGGATCTAATGTTGCTGGGGGGAATCTAATGTTGTGGGGAAGGTTCTACTGTTGAGGAAGAGGTCTACTGATGCTGGCTGCTGGGAGATTAATTATTGCTGGCAGGGGGTCTATTGTTACTGGAAGGGGGTCTTTTGTTGCTGGCTGCAGGGAATTTATTTTACTGCTTTTCTGGTTTTCATTAACACATTCCATACAAATTACTTAGCACCACAAAATGAAACTTGGTTCTGTATTCTATAAAAAGGACAATACTGGGAGGGAAGTAGGGGGTGGAACCAAGGCATGGTGCTTTGAGGTGGGTAGTGGGTGGAACAAAGCATTGGTGCTCTGAGGTGGGTAGTGGATGAAACCAAGGCATGGTGCTTTGATGTGGATATTGGGTGGAACCAAGCCATGCTGCTCTGAGGTGGGTAGTGGCTGGAACCAAGGCATGCTGCTCTGAGGTGGGTAGTGGCTGGAAGCAAGGCATGGTGCTCTGAGGTGGGTAGTGGGTGGAACCAAGACATGGTGCTCTGAGGGGGGTAGTGGGTGGAACCAAGGCATGGTGCATTGACGTGGGTTGAACCAAGGCATGGTGCTTTGACGTGGGTAGTGGGTTAAACTAAGGCATGGGGCTCTGAGGTGGGTAGTGGGTGGAACCAAGGCATGGTGCTCTGAGGTGGGTAGTGGGTGAAACCAAGGCATTGTGCTCTGAGGTGGGTATTGAGTGGAACCAAGGCATGGTGCTCTGAGGTGGGTAGTGGCTGGAACCAAGGCATGGTGCTCTGAGATGGGTAGTGGCTGGAATCAAGGAATGGTGCTCTGAGGTGGGTTGTTGATGGAACCAAGGCATGGTGCTCTGAGGTGGGTTGTGGAAGGAACCAAGGCTTGGTGCTCTGAGGTGGGCAGTGGCTGGAACCAAGGCATGGTACTCTGAGGTGGGTAGTGGCTGGAACCAAGGAATGGCTCTCTGAGGTGGGTAGTGGGTGGAACCAAGGCATGGTGCTCTGAGGTGGGTAGTGGAAGGAACCAAGGCTTGGTGCTCTGAGATGGGTAGTGGGTGTGACCAAGGCATGGTGCTCTGAGGTGGGTAGTGGCTGGAACCAAGGCATGGTGCTCTCAGGTGGGTAGTGGCTGGAACCAAGGCATGTTGCTCTGACGTGGGTAGTGGCTGGAACCAATGCATTATGCTCTGACGTGGGTAGTGGCTGGAACCAATGCATTATGCTCTGACGTGGGTAGTGGCTGGAACCAAGGCATGGTGCTCTCAGGTGGGTAATGGGTGGAGCCAAGGCATGGTGCTCTTAGGTAGGTAGTGGCTGGAACCAAGGCATGGTGCTCTTAGGTAGGTAGTGGCTGGAACCAAGGCATGGTGCTCTTAGGTAGGTAGTGGCTGGAACCAAGGCATGGTGCTCTTAGGTAGGTAGTGGCTGGAACCAAGGCATGGTGCTCTTAGGTGTGTAATGGGTGGAACCATGGTGCCTCCGTATAGGAAGTATCTGCACCTATACTCTGAGAAAAAAAAACCCTGGGTGACACAACATGAAATTTGTCATTATGTTGAAAATTCTCAACACTCCAGAACTTCTGAAAGACAAACGCATTTTAAAAGTTTAGCTAGTTGGTTTTCTTTAACACCGTTTTATTTATCTGGGTCATGTTCCGTACGTATTTGTTGCATATTTTTAATGATCTTAGCTTAACACACCCTAATTATATGGCTGTCTTTAGAAGTGGGAAAAAAAAAAAAAAAAAGTCTTGCAGAATTTTCTAAGCAGCGCAGCTCAGCAAACGCATCCCCGTTGAGCAGCAACCTAATTCTCTAAGCAAATAATAAAATTAAGACACCACACTTACTAAATCACGCAGGGAAGGCTAAGGATTATCACTTTCCAAGGTCATAAAATGTAAGATGTTTAATATGTTAGGGAGATTATTTATACCGGTTTCAAACCGCCTTTTAATACACAATAAACATTGAAGGTGTCACAACAGAATTCCCGTTGTAGATCGCACGCAGCAGTTAAAGGCTGTCAGTAAAGATCTTCCCGCTGTGCTTTTTTATCCTAGCCAAATAAAAAAAGACTAGCCAGCTTGTTACCGCATTCATATTTTAATAGGATTTAAGGGAGGCGAAAATAAGTTGTTATGTGAATTGTGTGTTCCTCCGCCAAGTCGATGTTCACAGAAACAATTAATCCCGAGCCGGAGAACGGGAACATTTTTGGCACAGATAATTTTTTTTCTTTTTTTTTTTTTTGCATGGACTGAGATTTGAAGCTTTACGTCTGACTTTTAGTGAATTTTCTATATAATGTCATTTTAAAATGTGGTAATCCAGTTTTATTTAAATACTTTAGAGAGGGAGGATAATTCTTTTTTTTTTTTTTCGGAAGCCAGCTGGCATTGGGGCCGTTTGAGGTGAACTCTTCAAAGCACCTAAAGTGGAACTCAAGCCAAAACTTTAATTTTATTTTTTGGATAGAATAGGGAAGGCTTAGAACCGCCGTCAAGTTTATATTCCAGTCTGTTGTGAATAGACGTGCACCAATGTAAAATTTGTTGTTTCTTCAGCGGTTTTTTTTTTTTTTTTCTGATGAATCGTTATGATCAAAATTCATTATTCTAAAAAATTTGTAAATTCTGAAACATTCGAATTTGGTTCGTAGATGCGGTTCTCGTTATTATCGACAATTCGTGAATTCGGAAAAATTTGGATTCGGTTTGTTCCATTCGCATAGATGCTGTATTCATTATTATTAGAGTTGAGCGAACCCGAACTGTAAAGTTCGGGTTCGTACCAAACTTTGGGGTGTCCGTGACCCGGACCCGAACCCGGACATTTGAAAAAAAGTTTGGGTTCGAGTTCTGGGTTCGGGTATTTGATCACGCATGTTGAATAGCTGCAGGGCAGCCAATCAACAAGCGTTTCACTGGTTTCCCTAGAAGCCATCACAGGTATGCCTACTAATGGCATGGCTGTGATTGGCCAGTGCATCATGTGACCCAGCCTCGATATGCTCTCTGGGTAGTGTAGGGAGAGGAAGCTGCCGGTGCTGTGAGGGACAGATTGCAGATAGATAGATAGGTAGAGATTAACTACTAACTGACTAACTACTACTACTGCTTTTAGGGACAGATTGCAGATAGATAGATAGGTAGAGATTACTACTACTACTGCTTTTAGGGACAGATTGCAGATCTCATCCTGCATTACAGAAAGATCTGACTGGACTAGGTAGAGTCTACTGCTTAGAGGGACAGATTATTGTTCTAAAATCATCTCCTAGTTCTATAGGGAGAGGTTCCTGCTGTTGCTGTAAGGGACAGATTATTGTTCTAAAAGCATTTTGCAGCCCTCTAGCACTTTCCAGGACTCATTAACAGTCATTTTTGTGCCGAAAAGTTCGGGTCCCCATTGAATTCAATGGGGTTCGGGGTAAAGTTCGGGTCAAGTTCGGTACCGAACCCGAACATCCACGGGTTCGCTCAACTCTAGTTATTATCAATAATTCAGGAATTCTGAAAAAATCTAATTTGGTTTGTTCCATTCGTATAGATGCGGTATTCGTTATTATCGATAATTCATGAATTCGGAAAGATTTGAATTTGGTTTGATCTATTCCTATAGATGTGGTATTCGTTATTATCGATACTTTGTGAATTCAGAAAAGTTTGGATTCGGTTTGTTCCATTCGTATAGATGCGATATTCACTATTAGCAATAATTCAGCAATTCGGAAAAATTCAAATTTGGTTTGTTCCATTTGTATAGATGCGGTGTTCCTTATTATCGATAATTTGTGAATTCAGAAAAATTTTAATTTGGTTCGATCTATTCGTATAGATGTGGTATTCGTCATTATCGATAATTCGGGAATTTGGAAAAATTTGAATTCAGTTTGTTCCATTCGTATAGATGTGGTGTTCATTATCCACTTCACCCCTGGAAGGATTTCTCACTGTAGGACCAGAGCACTTTTTGCGATTCAGCACTGCGTCGCTTTAACTGACAATTGCGCGGTCATGCGACGTTGTACCCAAACAAAATTTGCATCCTTTTTTTCCCGCAAATAGAGCTTTCTTTTGGTGGTATTTGGTCACCTCTGTGTTATTTCTGATCACCGCTATAAATAAAAAAAGAGTGACAATTTTGCAAAAAAAAAATGGTAAGGATGGAAAAAAACGTATGGATATCCGAGCGATGCTTGTAGCTGCAGGCAGCATTCAGATATCCCCACTCAAAGTCCACAACGTCATATGACATCCTTGGGTGGGAAATGGTTAAAGCATTTTCGATACATCTTTTCAAGCGCTGTTTACCATAACTATGTTTGTCGTCAACCATATACTAACTATACATACTTCATTTCTCCATAGAGGCCTCCCCTTCATCTTTTACTACTTTTTGGGTAAGATATTAAAGATGAGATGTTATCCATTGTAAGACAACTTATTTATTAGCTTAGAGCAGTGGTCTCCAAACTGCGGCCCGGGGGCCAGATGTGGCCCTTTGCTTGCTTTTATCTGGCCCTTGGGGCATTATTTCATCCACTGATACCAACAATGAAGCTTAATTCCCCCCACTGACACTAATAAAGGGGTACAATTCCTCCAAATGACACCAACGGTGGGTCCCAACAACATTAATGATGGGGCACAAATCCTCCCAATGACACCATCGATGGAGCACAATTTCTCTCAATGACACTAGCAATGGGTCCCCATGACATCAATGAAGGAGCACAATTCCTCCCAATGTCACCAATGATGGGGCGCTGTTACTCCCACTGAAACAAACGATGCGGCATTATTTTTTCCCACTGACACCGGGACCTTTTCTACTCCCAATGGCCACAGTCTGGCCCCCCTACAGTCTAAAGGACAGTAAACTGGCCCTTTGTTTGGAAAGTTTGGAGACCCCTGGCTTAGAGTGAAGTGAGTGAAATACATCCATGTTTTCTCTTTGTCCTCGAACGTTGTGGTTTACTTACTTACCTTATACTCAAATGTCATATTGGTCTTGTTCTGGGAAAAGGGGACATTTTGGGATTCCACCCATCCTGCCCTTCATCTGAGGTGGCCCCTGTGTCCACCCCCATGATCTGGTGTTGCCCACACTTCCACTCTCAAGGTAGAACAGGCAAGCATTTTCTTTAAATCCTTTGCTTATGAATGGTGATATATATATATATATATATGCGTACACACATAAAAATACTAAACATTTTTGGTCATGAAAATTGGACTTTTCAATTTAATATGATACTTATGGAATATTTTGTATATTTTGAATAGCACCTACCCAATCAGTCCTGAGGAAGCAAGTAAATTGTGCAAAACACGTTGATTATTCAAGCATGGAGGAACTGTGGATGTGATCCCCCATACCAATGCTGATACTACATACATATACCTCCTATTGATGGACTTCTGTATATCCTACAAGTTTGTGTGATTGGATCTCTATCTCCATTCTTGGGATTGGGTATCTGTTTGATCTATTAAGCATAGAGGGTGCTACAATGGGTTTATATATGATTATGTTTTAGGATCTTTTGAATAAAGTTTGTTATACATTTTAATCAATTGCCTGATGTTGTGCCTACAAAGTCCTCCATGTTCTTGAGAAACTAGTTTTCTACTTCCTCTTCTCCCTTCTAAGGCTCCATGCACACTGGACGTTAAAAAAAAAAAAAAGTTCTAAAAACGTTAGTAGCTTTGTAGTGAGTTTTTCAGCTTTTATCAGCGTTTTTTTTTTTTAAGCGTTTTTGAACATTTTTGAGAATTTATGAGCGTTTTTGAGCGTTTTTAAGCTCTCAGCGTTTTTTTGTGATCAGAAGAACGACTCTTAAACGTGATTTTGGGGCGTTAAGACAACAGTCCATAAATGCCACTGCTGATAAACGACAATAAATGCCCGTGTGTGCATGGACACATATGATAACATAGAAGGGCATTTATTTATAAAAAAAACGCACTGTTGCCTAGGGGCGCCCGGCCGCTGGTTTCCCTCTGTGTCTGCATGCTCTGCAGGCTGCAGCATGTAACTAACTCAGTCTCAGGCAGCTGCTCTGTCCGACCGGTAGTGTAATTAAAGGTGCAGCGCAGCAGTGGAGCCAGCGCTAGAGGAAACCAATGCTTCCTTTATAGTGCCACCTCCTGTCACATGGGCAGGGCAGGGGGGGTGGAGTTAGGGGTGGAGCCAATGGGGGCAGAACAATCAGGTTTAGCCTAGGGCAGGGGTGTCAAACTGGCGGCTACAAGTCCCATCATGCCTCTGCTTGTGGGAGTCATGCTTGTAACTGTCAGCTTTGCAAAGCTTCATGGAATTTGTAGTTCCGCAACAGCTGGAGGGCTGCCAGTTTGACACCTGTGGTCTTGGGTGTCAAAAATCCTTGCACCAACCCTGTACCTGATTGGTAGATTGGGGATGTATTCCGTGCATGTTCCCTGATTAGTAGATTGGGGATGCATTCAGTGCATGTTCCCTGATTGGTAGATTGGGGTGGTATTCAGTACACACTCCCTGATTGGTAGTTGATGATGTGTTCAGTGCACACTCCATGATTGGTAGTTGGGGGAGGCATTCAGTGCACGCTCCCTGATTGGTAGTTGGGGGACATATTCAGTGCATGCTCCCTGTTTGGTAGGTTGGAGTTATATTCAGTGCACGCTCCCTGATATGGAGATTGGGGATGTATTCAGTGCATGCTCCCTGATTGGTAGATTGGGGATGTATTCAGTGCACGCTCCCTGATTAGCAGATTGGGGATGTATTCAGTGCATGCTCCCTGATTGGTAGATTGGGGATGTATTCAGTGCATGCTCCCTGATTGGTAGATTGGGGATGTATTCAATGCACGCTCCCTGATTAGCAGATTGGGGATGTATTCAGTGCACGCGCCCTGATTGGTTAATTGGGGTTGTATTCAGCGAATGCTCCCTGATTGGTTGATTGGGGTTGTATTCAGTGCACCCTCCCTGATTGGTAGATTGGGGATGTATTCAGTGCACCCTCCCAGATTGGTAGATGGGGGTTGTATTCAGTGCACCCTCCCTGATTGCTCGGTTGGGGACATACTCAGTGCATGCTGCCTAACTAGTAGTGGTAGCGATCTGAAGCGAGTGTCTTTGAAGATAATGAACTGTAAATGTGTAGGCGTAAATATGAAAAATACACTTTTCTTAGGAATATTTCCCTGGTTGATCTGAATACATTAATGTAACAAAAGTGGGAAGTTCAAAAACTCATTCCGACAGGAGTTGGATAGGCTGCCGCGTTCGGAGGCAGCTAAACGCCTCCTTTGGCGGTTGTATCAATCTCTGCTATGAACGCACAGAAACTGTCCAATTAGCTGCAGCCAGAATCGCCATCCCTGCATGCCAACCGTCTGTGCCCAGTGCCAATCAGAGTCTATCATTGCATGCATTCTTTTGGATGATCAGTGGCATGCTAACCCCAACTACACCTGTCAGCGGGTCTGTGCCTGCCCACTCATGCCCACCCTTCATCGCCCATCTGAAGGAGCCCTGATATTACCAGCTAACCAATGAGCTGCTTGTCCTCAGGATTGGGGGGGGGGGAATAAAAGCCAATTAGCACTGATACATGATGCTAACACAGCTCCGCGGCTTTGTGTTTGTGTAAAAAAGAAAAGAAACAGTCATAACAACACGTCCACTAATTTAATTTATGTGCATGTTATCACTGCTGTGTTTGGAGATTATTAATTCAAATTAATGAATATTGCATGTTTTGCATTGCATAAAATGTTTTTATTACTTAAAGCATGTTTGTCCTCCGGGATTATCTGCCGCGAAACAGGTGAAGTAGAATAGAAATTCAATCTTCTACTCATCTTTTGGTATTTCTTTTTTTATTTGACTTTTAAATGAGTAAGATGTTGACTTTATATTTGCAAGCTAAAGTAGTTCTCCAGACAAAATATTTTCAATTTCTTTTTTTTATGTAAGCATACCTGTCCTGCCGGAAATACAGGTGCTGCTGGTTGCCTAGCTGTGTCTGGTTTCAATACTTTTAAAGTTCTTTCAGACAGGTGGGAGGCTTACTGCCCTTACCACCACAGATCGCTTTTCAGAGAGCGGTATAGAAGCTGCTGAAAGTGATTCAAGAAATACTGTTTTTATGTATTTTTATTTTTTAATCACGTACAATTTTCCTGTAGTTGCACTTTTTATGATATATACATATTATTGGTGGTCAGTGGGAAGAATGTTCCTTACATTGGTGATCAGTGGGAAGAATGCTCCTTACATTGGTGATCAGTGGGAAGAATGTCCCTTACATTGGTGGTCAGTAAGAAGAATGCTCCTTACATTGGTGGTCAGTGGGAAGAATGTCCCTTACATTGGTGATCA
The DNA here is from genome assembly GCA_018402905.1 of Glandirana rugosa. Taxonomy (NCBI): domain Eukaryota; kingdom Metazoa; phylum Chordata; class Amphibia; order Anura; family Ranidae; genus Glandirana; species Glandirana rugosa. The sequence continues at coordinate 836,833 of BLSH010432038.1, forward strand.
GTGGGAAGAATGCTCCTTACATTGGTGGTCAGTGGGAAGAATGCTCCTTACATTGGTGGTCAGTGGGAAGAATGTCCCTTACATTGGTGGTCAGTAAGAAGAATGCTCCTTACATTGGTGGTCAGTGGGAAGAATGTCCCTTACATTGGTGATCAGTGGGGAGAATGCTCCTTACATTGGTGGTCAGTGGGAAGAATGCCCCTTACATTGGTGGTCAGTGGGAAGAATGCCCCTTACATTGGTGATCAGTGGGAAGAATGTTCCTTACATTGGTGATCAGTGGGAAGAATGCTCCTTACATTGGTGATCAGTGGGAAGAATGCTCCTTACATTGGTGATCAGTGCGAAGAATGTTCCTTACATTGGGGATCAGTGGGAAGAATGTCCCTTACATTGGAGGTCAGTGGGAAGAATGCCCCTTACATTCAAGGTCAGTGGGAAGAATGCCCTAAAAGCTAAAAAGATCATTAGTGTGCTTCATCTGATTCCCTCAAGTGGTGTTGGGCCATGGAACTATGCAGACACCATCAAGCATATAGCAGATTGAGGGCTGTCCCCACCAAATTATATAGAGGCAAATTGTAAAATTTAATTCAGAAGGGGGTTTAGCTTGGTGTGTTCTGTATAAAGGAGGCGTAGTCTTTAATTCCAGAATGTCCCATCCTCCCCACGTTTCATCATCTTCCTAAAACTCATAAGTGCTTGGACCCTTTACAGGGGAGACCTATTGTCACACAAATTGGTTTTTTAAATGAGAAATTAAGCTAATGAATGGATGGTCAGCTACAACCTTTGGTATGTTCTCTGCCAAGTTATTTAAAGGATACCAATCACCTTTTTACTGCTATGAATGATGTAGTTTGGAAAAGTGAATATCTCATCATGTAATGTCTCTCAATATGTGCAAATTATGCAAAAAATAAAGTGGAACAATCGTCTATATGAAGTCCAATAGAGAAAAGTGGTCCAATGAAGATTTTTCCAGAAAAAAGCACAAATAAATGACATGGCCACTCACCAGATCCGCATGCTGTCTCGGTTAGGAGAACAGTGAGTGCGCGTAATAGTATCCAGTATATTATGAAGTCATAGCAGTATCTGATCCTCCTTGGTTCCACATATGGTAAAAAATAAAAATAGAACAAACGTAGTGTAATATGCCAAGTGAAAGTGGTGAACACCTACACATTTATCTATGTTATGTTATTAGGCCAACACCACTGTTCATTATTGCTTTTTAAGAGAAACAATAAATATACAGATTACGCTATGTTGTCCTGTTTTATATCTCATTGGGTAACTTTGGTGGTGTCTGGATGGCCGCATATCCCCTTCCCTATATCTGTCGGAGAACCTGAGGCTATCCAGAATCCTTGTCTTGTTTGAGGCTGACCATCTGGACTCATTAGGCTGGCTGAACACATACAGCATTGGTCTGGTGAGTTTGAATTGCACATGGTGGCGGTGTTGTCACTATTGTAAGTCACTTTATGCACATTCACGGGAGACCAATATATAGCTGTTTAAGATGTGTGTTATTCCCTCATTATCCCATTTACAAGGAGCAGATAAAAGGTCCAGAGTTCATTTCAAGTGTGCTATTTGCATTTGGAATCTGTTGCTGTCAACTCTCAATATGAGATCCAAAGAGCTGTCACTATCAGTGAAGCCATCATTAGGCTGAAAAAACAAACCCATCAGAGAGATAGCAAAAACATTAGGTGTAGCCAAATCAACTGTTTGTAACATCCTTAAAAAGAAAAAATGCACTGGTGAGCTCAGCAACACCAAAAGACCACGGAAGACCACGGAAAACAACTGTGGTGGATGACCGAAGAATTATTTCCCTGGTGAAGAAAACACCCTTCACAACAGTTGGCCAGATCAAGAACACTCTCCAGGAGGTAGGTGTATGTGTGTCAAAGTCAACAATCAAGAGAAGACTTCACCAGAGTGAATATAGAGGGTTCACCACAAGATGTAAACCATTGCTGAGCCTCAAAAACAGGAAAGCCAGATTAGAGTTTGCCAAAAAAGCCTTCACAGTTCTGGAACAACATCCTATGGACAGATGAGACCAAGATCAACTTGTAGCAGAGTGATGGGAAGAGAAGAGTATGGAGAAGGAAAGGAACTGCTCATGATCCAAAGCATACCACCTCATCAGTGAAGCATGGTGGTGGTAGTGTCATGGCGTGGTCATGTATGGCTGCCAATGGAACTGCTTCTCTTGTATTTATTGATGATGTGACTGCTGACAAAAGCAGCAGGATGAATTCTGAAGTGTTTCGGACAATATTATCGCTCATATTCAGCCAAATGGTTCAGAACGGAGGGCACTGCACAGTACAGATGGACAATGACCCGAAGCATACTGCGAAAGCAACCAAAGAGTTTTTTAAGGGAAAGAAGTAGAATGTTATGCAATGGCCAAGTCACTCACCTGACCTGAATCCGATTGAGCATGCATATCACTTACCGAAGACAATACTGAAGGGAAAATGCCCCAAGAACAAGCAGGAACTGAAGACAGTTGCAGTAGAGGCCTGGCAGAGCATCACCAGGGATGAAACCCAGCGTCTGGTGATGTCTATGCTTTCCAGACTTCAGGCTGTAATTGACTGCAAAGGATTTGCAACCAAGTATTAAAAAGTGAAAGTTTGATTTATGATTGTTAATCTGTCCCATTACTTTTGGTCCCTTAAAAAGTGTGAGGCACATATACAAACTGTTGTAATTCCTACACCGTTCACCTGATTTGGATGTAAATACCCTCAAATTAAAGCTGAAAGTCTGCAGTTAAATCACATCTTGTTCCTTTCATTTCAAATCCATTGTGGTGATGTATAGAGCTAAAAAGATTACAATTGTGTTGATGTCCCAATATTTAAGGACCTGACTGTATATGCAGTATCTCATAAAAGTGAGTACACCTCTCACATTTTTGTAAATATTTTATTCTATCTTTTCATGTGACAACACTGAAGAAATGACACTTTGCTACAATGTAAAGTAGTGAGTGTACAGCTTGTATAACAGTGTAAATGTGCTGTCCCCTCAAAATAACTCAACACTCAGCCATTAATGTCTAAACCACTGGCAACAAAAGTGAGTACACCCCTAAGTGAAAATGTCCAAATTGGGCCCAATTAGCATTTTCCCTCCCCAGTGTCATGTAACTCATTAGTGTTACAAGGTCTCAGGTGTGAATGGGGAGCAAGTGTGTTAAATTTGATGTTATCGCTCTCAATCTCTCATACTGGTCACTGGAAGTTCAACATGGCACATCATGGCAAAGAACTCTCTGAGGATCTGAAAAAAAGAATTGTTGCTCTACATAAAGATGGCCTAGGCTATAAGAAGATTACCAAAACCCTGAAACTGAGTTTCAGCATGGTGGCCAAGACCATACAGCAGTTTAACAGACAGATTACACTTAAAACAGCCCTCACCATGGTCAACCAAAGGAATTGAGTGCACATGCTCAGTGTCATATCCAGAGGTTGTCTGTGGGAAATAGACGTATGAGTGCTGCCAGCATTGCTACAGAGGTTGAAGGGGTGGGGGGTCAGCCTGTCAGTGCTCAGACCATAGGTTGCACACTCCATCAAAGTGGTCTGCATGACTGTCGTCCCAGAAGGAACCTCTTCTAAAAATTATGCACAAGAAAACCCGCAAACAGTTTGCTGAAGCAGACTAAGGGCATGGATTACTGGAACCACGTCCTGTGGTGTGATGAGACCAAGATAAACTTATTTGGTTCAGATGGTGTCAAGCGTGTGTGGTGGCAACCAGGTGAGGAGTACAAAGACAAGTGTGTCTTGCCTACAGTCAAGCATGGTGGTGGGAGTGTCATGGTCTGGGGCTGCATGAGTGCTGCTGGCACTGGGGATCTACAGTTCATTGAGGGAACCATGAATGCCAACATGTACTGTGACATACTGAAGCAGAGCATGACCCCCTCCCTTCGGAGACTGGGCCACAGGGTAGTATTCCAACATGATAACGACCCCAAACACACCTCTAAGATGATGACTGCCTTTCTAAAAAAAGCTGAGGGTAAAGATGATGGACTGGCCAAATGTCTCCAGACCTTTACCCTATTGAGCATCTGTGAGGCTCCTCAAATGGAAGGTGGAGGAGTACAAGGTCTCTAACATCCACCAGCTCCGTGATGTCATCATGGAGGAGGGGAAGAGGACTCAAGTGGCAACCTGTGAAGCTCTGGTGAACTCCATGCCCAAGAGGGTTAAGGCAGTGCTGGAAAATAATGGTGGCCACACAAAATATTGACACTTTGGACCCAATTTGGACATTTTCACTTAGGGGTGTCCTCACTTTAGTTACCAGCAGTTTAGACATTAATGGCTGTGTGTTGAGTTATTTTGAGGGGACAGTAAATTTACACTGTTATACAAGCTGTACACTCACTACTTTACATTGTAGCAAAGTGTCATTTCTTCAGTGTTGTCACATGAAAAGATAGAATAAAATATTTACAAAAATGTGAGGGGTGTACTCACTTTTTTTCTTTCATTTATACATTGTTCCATGTTCTACAATGAAACTGATGTTTTGACGTTTTTATATGTGATTAGATGTGTGCTTTACTTGTTGATAATTGATCCGTGATCTGTGATCTGTCGGGCCACATGGGTGTTTTACTCCCTCTGGCCATTGATTGGATTCATTTCACAGATTTCCAGATACAAAGAACATGCACACCTGGGGGTAATGTAGTGATGAGTAAGCACGTTTGTGTGAAACGCGTCCACTGAGCACCTTTTTTGATCGTTGTGTGTCATGTTCTCATGATTTTATGGATCTTCAATAAACTTCTTTGATGTTAAATCTCCAGATGTGCCACCACCCCTCTTTGTTTCATTTGGACTTCCCCGGCTGCGGACCAGGCATGCACCCGGAGCTTGTGAGCGGTGTGCACTAAAATCTCTCTACCATCAAATGGGACCTTTGAAGGAACCTTAGGGTTTCACGGAACCCTGGTTGAGAATGGCAGCTCTAGTGCAAGCAAATCAACGATGAATACAGTAACTTGTAAGCTCTGTAGAAGCAATGTAATGCAACTGTGCTTTTCTTCAAGGTGTATCCAAATTAGAATTTAATCCAACACAGTAACACATTGTATTATACTGCACCTATTGACAGTAATAACTGTTCATTAAGCAGGTCTGTGATTAGTGGAGGAGGTGAGACGCTCAATATATGGATGTTATGAAACCATGTACTTTCCCGCAGACTACGGTAGAAATTTACCCAGTAATTACATGATTACTTATCCTAGTTTTCTTTTGTATTTTTAATCCACTTACAATTAGAGCATGAGCTAATCAGGAACGTCTAGCAAGGTTCTATTTTAAAACTGAGTCAATTCAAAAACCTTTGCTTATTTATAACTGTCCAAAAAAAAGAACATACTTTTAATGTAAATCACATCATATTGCATGGATTCTAAGCTGATTATAAAAACTGGTGGAAGATCACAATGAGGAGTTATTTTTCTAAATGAATCCTATACTCCATATGTTGCACCCTCTTAGATAGGTGCTAGGTTAGGTAAGTTTAGTTCTTTAGTTTCTCTTTAATCAGTGGAGCAACTTGTGATTGCTTTGGGCTGCTCCGAGTTTCCCTGGTTGTGGGTTTGACTGCTTCCCCTTGTCTTCTGAAGGGTTCTGGAAGGTAGTAGGCTGGTAGTAGACTAGTAGTCAAATCTACAGCCTGAATATTTATGTGTTCCCAGCCAATCCCTGGAGGAGGGTGCCCAGTAGGTGGCTGGGTGGGTGCATAAATAGTCTGGGGCCTGGATAAGAGGGGCTCTTGGCCAGGAGAAGAAGTTCCCAGCTGTTGCCCTTCTGGGCAGTCCTGATATGTTTTTTTATTTGCTCTTAGAGGTTCCAGCTGTGTTAGCTGAGGGGCACTTCTACTGAACTCTGCTGGAGCTCAGTTGAGCTTCACTACCACCTGTTACTGGCCTTTGGTTTGCTCCTTGACTATGTTTCCACTTATTCCCCACCTGCAATCACTTGTTACTGACCTTTGGCTTGTTACTGACTGCGCTTCTACTTGAACACTACTTGCTTTATCTGCTACTGGACCCCGCCTTGCTCACCTCCTGGTGGGGTGATCCTGAGGACCACGACTTGGTACTAAAACCCAACAAACCCATCTCCACCATCAGAAGCTCTGGTGGACACTAGTTAGTGCTTAGACCCCCCCACTTTGGGTGCGCCTGTGTCATCCACCAGGGTGAATTGCTTCTGTACTTATCCTGCTAGTTGATGGCAGCCTCTCTACTGCTATAGCTACTGGCAGGGCCGGGACAAGGAGTGGGAAGGAGGGATGGCTGCCCTGGGCACTGTGGTGTAATGTGAGGTTCAGGGGCACCACAAGGACATTGGAGGGAGGGGATTTGTGTTGGTGAACTTGGCATGTTCACCTTGGGCTCTGGATGACCTGGTCTCGGCACTGGTTACTGGTCTCCAAGCCTGACCCCTGACCGTGACATTAGGACTGGGGAAACCCCCATAAATCCTTGAAGATTCACAAAATATTTTAGCAAGTGGGTATTAAATAATCAATAAAGAGCGATCTGATCAAAACGCATCGGAAAACAGTGGGTTATCCAAACCATTTGGAAACTCTATAGAGTGTCTCCCAGTCCCACCATTTTTTCCATTAGTTGGGTGCCAAGTCATTTTGTTCTTAATTTGGGCTATAATTGGTTGTGCGGATCACCATGCTTTCGCCATTGTCAGCTTAGCTGCTATAAAGAGTAAATTGAGCAATTTCATTGGGTATTTCATGCAGGGTTTAACACCTACATTAAGGCTGGGAAGAGCCCATGGCCATATCTCCACATGCACCAGAAAGGTGGATCCTGAGGGAAACAAACAATCAGCATAAGTGAGAGATAGGGAGCATTTAGGCAATACCAGCACTAGGGATGGATGAGCGTTTCAGCCCGAGCATAAGGGCCAAACTTTCATTTTTCGGTCGTTCAGTGAACAGCTGAATAAACAGGCCGTTCAACCGTTTGTGATTGGACACTACTGTCATCATGATTTTATCCAATCATGGCTCATTCCCGCCCCACAGTATAAAAATATTCTTTCAATGGCAGCCATTTTCAGTGTCATTTCGGCTGGAGAGAGATATAACAGGGCTCTGTTCAGTGCTATTGGTTAGTTAGTGTGCTATACTGTGCTATTGTGCTTCAATTATCAGTATAGAATATTAGTTTAGTGTCAGTCTAGGGATAATGTGATGGTAGTGAGGAGGACCATCATTCAGCTTTGCATAGTGTGCAGCTAGAGTGGGGACAGCTCAGATAGTTTCACTGTAGTGTAGTGTGACTGTGTCACTAATCTTTACATTAGTGTATAGCTAGAGAAGGGACAGTTCAGATAGCGTCAGTGAAGTGACGGTTGAACACCGTCTATTTGATTGTGTAACTGCAAGTTTAACGCCATTTACTTCTGCGTGCGTTACTGCCAGTTTAACGCCATATAGTTCTGTGTGTGTCACTGCCAGTGTAACGCCATATAGTTCTGTGTACGTTACTGCCAGTTTAACACCATATAGTTTTGTGCGTTACTGCCAGTTTAACGCCATTTACTTCTGTGTGCATTACTGCCAGTTTAACTGCATTTACTCCTGTGTACGATACTGCCAGTTTAACACCATATAGTTCTGTGTGTGTCACTGCCAGTTTTACACCATATAGTTCTGTGTACATTACTGGCAGTATAACGCCATATAGTTCTGTGTGTTACTGCCAGTTTAACGCCATTTACTTCTGTTTGCGTTACTGTCAGTTTAACAGCATTTACTCCTGTGTACGATACTGTCAGTTTAACGCCATATAGTTCTGTGTGCATCACTGCCAGTTTTACACCATATAGTTCTGTGTACATTACTGGCAGTTTAACGCCATATAGTTTTGTGCGTTACTGCCAGTTTAACGCCATTTACTTCTGTGTGCATTACTGACAGTTTAACGTCATTTACTTCGGTGTGAGTTACTGACAGTTTAAAGCTGTTGGCTCTCCAACTTCTGCCTTTCAGCCTGGTGGATTCTGCCCCTTCCGTGAATTTGCCCAATGTGCTGTACAAGAATGGCAGGTTCCCAGCCACTACTACTTTTCACGTAAGGCCGTTCCATCTCTCTGGAAGGTAATGTTCTGGCATAGTTGGGCAAGGCAGTCAGCCATAAAATCCACTTTACTGCTGACACATGGTCCAGCAAGCATGGGAAGGGGCGATATATTTCGTTCACAGCACACTGGGCAACGCTGCTTGTAACTCGAAAGGATGCAAGACAGGGCTCAGTGCTGCAGCTTGTTGTGCCCCCATGTCTCTACAGCTGGTGGCGATGATGCCAGACCTGTGAGCTCTACCCCCTCCTTCACACCCTCCATGCCCTCCTCTGCAGAATTATCCTATGAACATCAACCCCCTAAGCGTTCAAAGGGCTATTCCATGAGTCAGGCTAAAAGGTGCCATGCAGTGCTTCAGCTGGTGTGTCTAGGGGACAGGAACCACACCGCAGCAGAGATTCTTGCTGCTCTGCAGGACAGGCCCAGAGGTGGTTCACACCACGCCAGCTGGAGCCAGGAATGGTGGTGTGCGATAATGGCTCAAACCTCCTGTCCACCCTTAGACAGAGAAAGTAGTCACATGTGCCATGCCTGGCACACATCCTTAATTTGGTGGTGCAGCGTTTCCTAAATACGTACCCAGGGTTAGAAGATGGCCAGAAGAGTCTGTAGCCATTTCAGGCGGTCATACACAGCCAGTGCTCGGTTGGCTGAAATTCAGCGGGAATTCCATCTGCCTGTAAACCACCTAATTTGTGACATGCCCACCAGGTGGAACTTTACTTTGGCAATGTTGCAGCGGCTATACATGCAGCAGAGGGCCATCAATGAGTACCTGTGCGAGTATGGCACAACGTCAGGCTCCCGCCGCCTCTGCTTTTTTTCCCCACGCCAATGGCTGATTATTAAGGATGCATGCACTGTACTGTCACCATTTGAGGAGGCCACAAGGATGGTGAGCCATGACAGTGCATGCATCAGTGACACAATCCCTGTTGTGTTCCTGCTGGAGCAGACTCTGCATGGCATTATGGACAGGGCACTGGAGGCAGAGCAGCAGGAGGAAGAGGAGGACTTCCTTTCCTCTCAAGGCCCACTTTATCCAGACACCATCATTCCTATGTCACAGAACACACAGGAGGAGAGAGGGGAGGAGGATGAGGAGGAGGATTCTGGCACTTTCGTAGACTTTGAAGAAGAGGAAGACATGTGTCAATCTGTAAGTGATAGCTTTCCAACCCCAGTACCCTTGGGAGTAGTACGTGGCTGGGAGGAGGAAGTTCCAGATGCTGTCATCCTGAGTGACCCCGAGGAGTCTGCTTCTCAAGCCTCTGCAAATTTGAGGCGCATGGGCAACCTCATGCTTCAAAGCCTGCGAAAGGACCTAAGAATACGTGGCATAAAGGAGAATGATCATTACTGATTGGCAACCCTCCTTGACCACCATTATAAGGGGAAAGTCTCAGAACTCATCCAGTCCCCACAGACAGTGCAGAAGATAAATCTCTTGAGGACACGTTAAAGAGGATTTTATTCAATGTTTTTCCCGACTCCAGTAGGTTATAGTGTGGTGGAAAGTGTCGTTTTGAGTCTTCTGTTGGTCAAGAGAGGAGCGTTGGAGAAGGGGTCCGCATTTCGTAATTTTTTTAGTCCTCGCCGCCCAGGGCTGTCAGCTTCCACATCCCATCGGCAGCGTCAGCATCACATGGTGGATGATTACCTTGCGGCCAAAACAGAGATGGACAGCTTTCCAGCTGACGATCCACTGGCTTACTGGGTCATGAGAATAGACCACTGGCCAGAACTTGGCCAGTATACTATTGAGTTGTTGGGTTGCCTGCATTCCAGCGTGCTTTCAGAATGGTCATTCAATGCTGCAGGAGGTTTCATTACTGATCATAGAACGCATCTGTCCACAGACTCCGTGGACCGTTTGACTTTTATAAAAATGAATCAGTCCTGGATTACCAGCTATGAAGCCCCTGATGCCGATGTCAGTGATTAAATGTTTTTGAGATGTGCAATCTATGCAGGACTTCGAGGCTGCCTAGTAGAGTTGAGCGGACACCTAGATGTTCGGGTTCGGGTTTTCGTGGAAAAGTTCAGGATCGGTCCGAACTTGACCCCGAACCCCATTGAAATCAATGGGGACCCAAACTTTTGGGCACAAAAATGGCTGTAAAAAAGTCCTGCAGAGTGCTAGAGGGCTGCAAAAGGAAGAAAAGTGGGGGGTAAGAGTAGGACAAGTGCTCTACAAAGAAATGGGGATAGGGAAATAACAATAGTCTGTCCCTTACAGCACCGGCAGCATCCTCTCCCTACACTAGCCTGAGAGCATATGACATGCAGCACTGTGACTCCAGCTCATACAGAGGCTGGGTAACATGATGCACTGGCCAATCACAGCTATGCCATTAGTAGGCATGGCTGTGATGGCTTCTAAGGGCAAACCAGTGAAAAGCTTGTTGATTGGCTGCCCTGCAGCTATTCAACAAGCAGGAAAAAAATACCAGAACCCCGAACCCAAACTTTTTTTCAACTTTTTTTCGAACTTTACAGTTCGGGTTTGCTCAACTCTACTGCCTAGCTTTGAGGGTGTTCAATCATTCATCTGGAAGAATGTTTTTGGTATAGGTTTCATGGGCACAATTAACACCCAAAGACCAATTTTTCAGAACCTGTTTGACAGGTGCCTATCATTGCAATTTTTTTTCCTTCATCAAGAGCATCTCTATAGGGTTACGGTGGGAAGGCGCCACCGACACCCAAAGAGTAATTTTTTCTGCACCTGTTTGACAGGAGCATATCATTGCAATTTTTTACAGCAAGGCCAATTCTTGCTTTCATCAAGAGTACCTTTATAGGGTTATGATGGGAAGACACCACCGACACCCAAAGACCAATTTTTCTGCACCTGTTTGACATGTGCATATCATTGTAATTTTTTTTTACAGAAAGGCCAATTCTTGCCTTCATGAAGACCACCTCTATAGGGTTATAGTGTGAAGGCACCACGACACCCAAAGCCCAATTTTTCCACACCCGTTACTTCTATCCAAAGTCAAAGTGACACCAGAATTTATCCAAAAATCTCTAATCTTGTTCCCAATGCACTACATTGTGGCCTCATCCTGCACACTGGCTCCCTAGCTGTTGCTGAGCAAAATAAAGGAAGCGTGCAGGGAAAATGTCATTTTTTTTGGATTTATAAATGCAATTATTGCTGCAGCAGATTCTTGACATGGTACAGATCTGCCACTTTACAGGTAGACTAAGGGGACCCCCCAGGCACTATATTGGAAGAATTTTTTCATTTTTACGCTTTCACTTTAAAAATCAAAAAATCACTGCTCATTTAAAAATGATGTTTTTCACAAACTTTTTTTCATTGATACTTGTCCCCCAGGGCAGGACCCAGAACTCTATAACCATTGTATGGCCAATTACTTGCATATAAGCCTTCAAAATGGACACTTTTGATTTTTGACGTTCGGGTCCCATTGGCTTTAATGGGGTTCGTTATTGGGTCTGAAATTTCGCGGTGTTCGAAAGTTCTGGTGAGAACTGAACGGGGGTCCGTTCGGCTCATCCCTAACCAGCACTAGAGTGCATTTAATATCTGGGTGACCTGCTAGAGGAAAATACGTTACCCTCACAGCAAAAAATGTAAGAGGTGAAAATTGCTAATTGTGATACCACATCCATGGGGAAGTACAAACAAAAACCAAAAACAGAGGAAAGTTGGGACTTTGTAGGTTTTCACTGGGGTCTCCCAAGCAGAAACATAAAACAGTGAAATATAGGTAAAATCAGTATTTATTCCATTGCATAAAAAATACAACACATATAATAATATAGAATGTAACAATCAATACACATGGCACTGTAAGCATAACTAAACGAAATCAGTCCAGTTCCCGGTCGTCCTCAAATGGGCAACCAGTATAAAGTAAGGGTTCCAAAGTGAAATAAAGCTTCTTTTGCCACAGAAAGATCGCGCCGCGTTTCGCTTCCTCAGGCGATCCGGTAGTTGAATGATAGTCAATCCTAGGTCATTAAATAAGAGAAAGCCCCCTAGCATCCGGAATGTCAAAAATATTGTGATATTGCCTTCTAAGAAAAGGTCCTCCTCTCTGTAGCACGTGTCCAGGGTGTCTAGTCGTGACCTTGGACACGTGCTACAGAGAGGAGGACCTTTTCTTAGAAGGCGATATCACAATCGTTTTGACATTCAGGATGCGGATGGGGTTGGCGCATTGGCTCCCTTCCTATTGTATTTAAAGGGGCCGCTTTCCTCTTTTTCAAACAACCACCCACCGTGAAATCTTTACTTCCAGTAATCCGTGCACTACGTTCAGGGCATCCCAGCGGGAATATATCGGGGGGTTATTTCCCCCCCCCTTCTCTCTGCATGTGGCATGCTACTTTTAGAAACAATCTTTTTGTCCGGTCATCTAGGGGGCTTTCTCTTATTTTATGACCTAGGATTGATTATCATTCAACTACCGGATCACCTGAGGAAGCCAAAAGTGAAACGCGTCGCCATCTTTCTGTGCCAAAAGAAGCTTTATTTCACTTTGGAGCCCTTACATTATACTGGTTGCCCATTTGAGGACGACTGGTAACTGGACTGATTTCGTTTGGTTATGCTTACAGTGGCATGTGTATTGATTGTTACATTCTATATTATTATATGTGTTGTATTTTTTATGCAATGGAATAAATACTGATTTTACCTATATTTCACTGTTTTATGTTTCTGCTTGGGAGACCACAGTGACAACCTACAAAGTCCCAATGTTACCCTCACAGTTCTATGGCTGAAGTGTCCCCTCACTCAAACAAGAGGATTAATAGTCAATGTCAGCCAGCTACTCTGTATAATCCACGCGTTTCAGCCATGACTGCCTTCTTCCTGAAGAAGGCTGTCACTATCGAAATGTGTTAGTTTTTTACATTTGTGTTTTTCCATGTAGCAGATACAGAATTGCACTTTATTGGATTATGCAGTGTGGCCCATGGTCATATCTCCACGTGCACCAGAAGGGTGGAGCCCGAGGGAAAGACTGAAGTTCTGCTTTAACAAACAATCAGCATAGGGGGCAATAGGGAACACTTAGGCAATACCAGCACCAGTGCATTTAATATCTGTTCAACCTGCTAGAGGGAAATACGTTACCCTCGCATTCCAGTTCTCTGGCTGAAGTGTCTCCACATTCGAACAAGAGGATTAATAGTCAATGTCAGCCAGCTACTCTGTATAATCCACACGTTTCAGCCATGACTGCCTTCTTCCTGAAGAAGGCTGTCACTATCGAAATGTGTTAGTTTTTTACATTTGCGTTTTTCCATGTAGCAGATAGAGAATTGCACTTTATTGGATTATGCAGTGTGGCCCATGGTCATATCTCCACGTGCACCAGAAGGGTGGAGCCCGAGGGAAAGACTGAAGTTCTGCTTTAACAAACAATCAGCATAGGGGCAATAGGGAGCACTTAGGCATTACCAGCACCAGTGCATTTAATATCTGTTCAACCTTCTAGAGGGAAATATGTTACCCTCGCATTCCAGGTCTCTGGCTAAAGTGTCTCCACATTCGAACAAGAGGATTAATAGTCAATGTCAGCCAGCTACTCTGTATAATCCATGCGTTTCAGCCATGACCGCCTTCTTCCTGAGGAAGGCTGTCACTGTCGAAATGTGTTAGCCTGTTACATTTGTGTTTTGCTTTGTAGCAGATAGAGAATTGCACTTTATTGGACTATACCGAGCAGCCGACTAAAATTGATTATTACTTCTGGTTGACCGCCTAACTTGTCCCGAATGGGAAAAGTACAACTTCTCTCTAAATTTAAAAATTTATGCTTAGATAAAATATATGACTTTCTGCAAAACACAAAAGAGGCCATCCCTGCAATATTGGCAGAAGCAATAGTGAATATTTATATTTCTCATAAAGATATTTAATAATGCATTATATGACAAAATAAAATGAAAAGTCCGCTTTGGTAGAGTGGAATCCTTTTCCCGGCGGATAACGCGGATCCGCAGAAAGACTTTGCATTAGGTGTTTTATGAAAGTTCCACGTGCTGTAAATCCATTTTAGTCGTTTCCTCTGTCTTTTATTTTTTTATTTTTTTTTTTTTTTTTTTTTATGATGCGCCGGTAAAAAAAAAAAAGTAATAATAATTCTTCGTTTTTGATTGTAGAAGACTTTCTTGTGCAATTAATCGAGAAGTTTTCTTGTTTATTTCTTAGCTGCCCCTCCCAACTAAAGGGATTATGCAAATCCCCCCCAATAATCTTTATATAAGACACAGGCTGTTAGCTGTGCTACACATTGGCTTGGCTTGGAATTAATCAGCAACGCAAGGATGAGCAGGCAGGGCCAATGTGCAGCGAGAGTGCGCAGGCCCCGCTCATTACACTCATCCTTATTCCCAGCGCTGGATGCAAATATTTGCAATTGAATCTCTCCAATCTCCATTTCCCAATAATGTTCGGTGTCGCTCCATTACAGAAACTTATCAATGTGAATTTGATGGCAGATAAAACCCCAAAGAATTTCCGGCGCTTTTCATTTTCTAGACTTTCGAGGGAACTTCAGATGCCCTTTGGCAGTTTCTCAGGTTTCCTCCTCTAGAATTTCACTTTACATTTAGATAACGACTTACCGTCCGGACTCTGGAGGTTCAGAATTATAATCCTTTATTGCGCTCTATAATTGTTTGGGAATGAGTCAGCTTCTGATTTTAAAAAGCTCGAAGGCCCTAAAATTATTTATTTATTTATTTATTTTTTTTTGCTGATTGTTTATGCTACTATAGTCTGGCTAGTCTACATACATTACAGGGCAACTCCACATGGGCAAATAGCAAATAATAAAAAAAAATATATATATATATATATATATATATACATACACACCTTAAAATAAAACTAAAATAATATATATCTATATCTATATATATTTATATATGTATTTGTATTTTGAGGTGTGTATGCATTTTTTTTAAAGATATATATATATATATATATATGCATATATTTAAAAAAATGCAAACACACCTCAAAATAAAATATATATATATATATATATATATACATATAATTTATTTTTGTCTTATTT
>BLSH010432038.1:853266-871608 GCA_018402905.1 Glandirana rugosa
CCATTATATCGCCCATTGAGGTGAAAGTACCCTTTTCTTTTATCGTTTTTTACATATATATATATATGTTTATATGTATGTGTGGGATTTTATTTTGTTTTTATTTAACATATATATATATATAAATAAATAAAATAAAACTCCACACAAACGTAAAAAATTTACAGAAAATTATATATTTATATAGAAAATTTTTTTTACGTATGTGTGGAGTTTTATGTTTATTTATATATTTATATATATCTACATGTCCCACCCGGCAAATATACCTATGTGGAATTATTTTACCCTTACCAACCACTATAATTGAAGGACAAACACCGTGTAATCACCAACCATTCCCATTTTATTAAGGTGTATCCATATAAACGGCCCACCCTGTACATCTATATATATTTATATATTTATTTGTATTTTGAGGTGTGTATGCATTTTTTTTAAAAGATATATTTATATATTAAAAGACATTTAAAAAATGCAAACACACCTCAAAATAAAATAAATAAATATATATATATATACAATTTATTTTTGTTTTATTTTAGGGTGTGTATGTATATTTGTATATATATATATACATTTTTTGCTATTTTCTTTTCCCATGAAAGTGGAGTTACCCGCTATATTACCAAAAGTATTGGGACACCTGCCTTTACACGCACATGAACTTTAATGGCATCCCAGTCTTAGTCTGTAGGGTTCAATATTGAGTTGGCCCACCCTTTGCAGCTATAACAGCTTCACCTCTTCTGGGAAGGCTGTCCACAAGGTTTAGGAGCGTCTATGGGAATGTTTGACCGTTCTTCCAGTGGTCATAGAGTGGTATTTGATTTTATATTTTGTGCAATAAACAAACAAAGAGCGACAATTTTGAAAAAAACAAAACATTTTTTTTTACTTTTTGCTATAATAAATATCCCAAAAAAAACAAAAAAAAAACCAAATTAATTGAATCAGTTTAGGCCGACATATATATTCTTCCTCGTATTTATGGTAAAAAAAATTGCAATAAGCGTATATTGATTGGGTTGCGCAAAAAGTTATTGCATCTACAAACTATGGGAATAGATTTATCACATTTTTCTGTCATTTTTATTATTATTTATTTTTTTACTAGTAACGGTGGTGATCTGCAATTTTTATCGGGACTGCGATATTGCGGCGAGCATATTGGACACTTTTGACACTTTCTTGGGACAACTGACATTTATACAGCGATCAGAGCTAAAAATAGCCACTGATTACTGTGTAAATGTCGCTGGCAGGGAAGGGGTTAACACTAGGGGGTGATCTAGGGCTTAAATGTGTTCCCTAAGCGTCTTCTAACTATGCGGAGGCTGGGCTGTCAGGGGAATGACAGATCTCACTGTTCCTGATCACTGGGAACAGAAGATCACTGTCATGTCCCCTGACAGCAGGGGCGTTGCTAGGTCTACAAAAGATCTGGGGCCATAGCAGCGGAGTAAAGAAAGTCATACTCTTGTGCGGGCATACATATAATATAATATAAATATTGTTACATATCTGAGTACAGATCCTCCTTACATCAGGGTCCCCAGAGAGCACCACTTACGTCATGTTTTGTCTTTTTTTTTTTTTTGGTTTGCTATTTTTTGGGGGTGTTTTTTTTTTTTTTGTTTTTCTGTTCGTTTAATTTCTATTTTGTTTTGCTTTGTCCTTTTGTTTTTATTTTATTATTATTATTATTATTATTTTTTGGGGGTGTTTGTTTTTTGTTTTTGTTTTTTTTGTTTTGTCTTTTTTTTTTGTTTTGTTTTATTGGGGGGGGGGGGGGTTGTTCTTTGGGGGTTTTTTTTCCTGTTTGTTTTTTCTATTTTGTTTTTTTTTGGGGGTGTTTGTTTTTTGTTTTTGTTTTTGTTTTGTTTTTCTGTTTGTTTTTTGTATTTTGTTTTTTTTTGTTGTTGTTTTGTTTTGTCTTTTTGGGTTTTTTTTATTACTTTTTTATAGATTTTTTTATAGACAGTATGTTTGTCCCAAGCAGTATAAATCATTCATCGGAGCGATCGCACAAAGCTAATGGTTATCTAATGTGGAATTTAAACAAACAATTTCTCTGCGCGGCCCGTGTGATGGTCGGAGAGAAGTTTTATTCTCCTAAAATAATATTAAACATCAGTGGAGTTCAGGAAAATTATTGCCACCTTGGTGAAATGTGTTGGAGTTAATTGCAAAAATGAAAGCGGTATTGGGGTAAATATGTGGGGCGGCACAGTGGTGTAGTGGATAGCTTCGCCTAGCAGTAAAAAGGTTGCTGGTTCAAATCCCAACCATGACACCACCTGCCTGGAGTTTGCATGTTCTCCCTGTGCCTGCGTTAATTTCCTCCGGGTACTCCGGTTTCCTCCCAAACTCCAAAAACACGCTGGTAGGTAAATTAGATCCTATCTATATTGGCCCTAGTATATGTATAAATGTGAGTTAGGGACCTTAGATTGGAAGCTCCTTGGGGGTAGGGACTGATGTGAATGTACAATGTATATGTAAAGCGCTGCGTAAATTGACAGCGCTATACAAGTACCATAAATAAATAAATATTAAACCCAAAAACAAACATTATGCTGCAGCTTACCAATTCTTAGATGTGGGGGCTGCTTTAGTTTTCTTTTCCAAGCTTTCTTCCTTTTTGTTTTTTATCTGGTGATCCAGTCAGTAAGCCTGTTGTTTTTCAAAAGCCCAAGCTCTCCAGCAGAGTGTATCAGTTTTACATGGATGAGGCAAACCATTTACCACTGGCAGGGGGTGCTTACAATGATCAGCTTTTATTTATTTATGTAAAACCTAAGGCTCCTTTCACACGAGCGGAGCGTTTTGACGGGCTGTGCTGCTCAGCGGGGGGTCCATCCGTTGATCCCCGCTGAGCCGGCGGATGACAGGACCGTCTCTGCACCACAGAGGTGGAAAAAGCCCCCAAAAAAAAACAAAAACAAATGCAGCCACCAAATCTAACGATTGGTAAGCTGCAATATATTACATTTTTTGGTTTTGGGTTTAATATTGCTTGAAGGTATTTTTTTGAAGGTGGGATAGGCTCTTTCACTTGAACTATTGAGCTCTGTAAACAACTGGCTTTATTTTTCAACAAAGCAGGTAAATGAGGGAAAGAGCGCCACCTGCTGTCTGGAAAATACATTTATACTTTTAATTCATAGCAATGTGTCTTCTGCTTGAAAATGACAGCAATAAATTTATATAATGCATCTATAAAATATAAAATAAAAATAAAGTCATCAGAGATTCATTGTGACAGCTCCACCCCAGGTTTCATTTAGACTGCAGTCGCAGATTTACCGCGGATCTGCCCACGATTTTACAGCGCCGACGCCTGAATGACAAAGCGCGGGACTCGCATTTGAGATGCCATTCATTTGAACGACACCTCAAAACGCGTTGCGGGTCTGCCGCCATTGTCGCGCTGCAGTCGCGGCAACCCGCATGTCACCCCCCCAAAAAAAATAGTTCAGGAGCTACTTTGGGGCGACATGCGTCCCCGCGATTGTAGGGCAATAAAGCGATTGTAGCGCGCTTTATTGCCCGACAATCGCGTTTTGAGGTGTTGTTCAAATGAATGCCATCTCAAATGAGAGTCCCGCGTTTTGTCGTTCGCACATCGGCGCTGTCAATTCGCGGCAAATCTGCCCGCGATTCAAAACGCTGTGATGTGAATGTAGCCTATGTGTGGGTGCCAATAAGATATAATTGAAGCCCCCCGAGTGCTTACTAAAGAACGTCTAATAAAAGGCAACGCGTTTTGCCTGCGAGGGCGCATGTGAATTTGCACGCGTTCCTGACCCGCAAGCAAAACGTTTAGTAGACACTTGAAGGGGGGGTGAAAATAGTTCTTAATGGCGTCATTACGCATTAGCAAAACGACCACGAATGCAAAATCTGCTGCCGCAACGCCATGTGGTTCCACGCGACGCGTTTTAAAAAAGGTTCCGGGACTTCTTTTACCTCGTTTCGTTCATTTGGATGGGCTGTTGTACCCGCGACGTGTGAACCCAGGGTCATCTACACTGGTTTTGGTCTCTGCAGAGCGATCTGCAGTGTATTGCCTTTTCCCTGCCTGCGTTAACCACTTCAGCCCCGGAAGGATTTACCCCCCCCTTCATGGCCAGGCCATTTTTTGTGATTCGCCACTGCGTCGCTTTAACTGACAATTGCTCGGTCGTGCAACGTTGCACCTAAACAAAATATGTCATTTTTTCCCCACAAATAGAGCTTTCTTTTGGTGGTATTTGATCCCCTCTGCGGTTTTTATTTTTTGCACTATCAACAAAAAAAAGACCGACAATTAAAAAAAAAAAAACAAAAAAAAAAAAAAAACAATCCTTTCTGCTATAAAACATCCAATAAAAAAATGTAAAAAAAAAAATCAAATTTCTTCATCAGTTTGGGCCAATATTTATTCTGCTACATATTTTTGGTAAAAAAAAAAAAAAATACCGATAAATGTATATTGATTGATTTGCGCAAAAGTTATAGCGTCTACATATTTTGTTAAAAAAAAAAAAAATCCCATAAGCGTATATTGATTGGTTCGCGCAAAAGTTATACTATGGGATCGATTCAAAATGCAGAGAAGGTGGAGAAGCAGCACAACAAACCAATCAGGTGTGTTGCAGTGCTGCACTGCAAACAATGAGAATACTGATAGGAGGAGGAAGCAGAGTGACCCCATCCCAGTGTTGCCAACCTCCCGCAGCCTTTTTTACTGGCAAAACATGGAAAATTTACCGGAGGAGCACATTTTTTACTGGCAACCTGAAAAATAACTGAACTCCTATTAACACCTTCAGCCCCGGAAGGATTTCCCACTTTAGGACCAGAACACTTTTTGCGATTCGGCACTGCGTCGCTTTAACTGACAATTGCGCGGTCGTGCGACATTGTACCCAAAATAAATTTGCGTCCTTTTTTTCCCACAAATAGAGCTTTCTTTTGGTGTTATTTTATCATCACTGCGTCATTTCTGATCGCCGCTATAAACAAAAGAAGAGCGAAAATTTTGCAAAAAAACCCAAATTTATTACTTTTTGATGAAATACAAATCTAAAAAAAAAATCGAAAAAAACATTTTTTTCCATCGGTTTTGGCCAATTTATATTTTTCCTCATATTTTTGGTAAAAAATATCGCAATTGGCGTTTATTGATTGGTTTGCGCAAAAGTTGCCGCGTTTACGAATGATGAGAATTCCTTTCTGGGGTTTTTATTTTTTTTTAATTTTTTACTAGTAATGGCGGCAATCTGCGATTTTTAGCGGTACTGCGATATTGCGGCAGACATGTCGGACACTTTTGACACTTTTTTGGGACAATTGGCATTTATACAGAGATCGGTGCTATAAAAATGCAGATTACTGTGTAAATGCCATTGGCAGGGAAGGGGTTAACCTGCAGGGGGGGCTCTAAGGGTTAACTGTGTTCCCTGGGCGTGTTCTAACTGTGGGGGGACTGCCCTAGCTGGGAAAAGGGGATGATCAAAGCTTCCATATACAGGAAGGCTGTGATCATTGCCCTTCCCCCTTCAACAGAATGGAGATCCGTGTTTACTTACACGGACCTCCGTTCTTTCAGTGCGGGGGGAGCCATCACGGGTAGCCGGCGGCGATTGAGTCCGCCCTACCAGCTCCCTGGCTCCCCCCGAATACAGTGAGCGTGCAAGCGCGCCCCCGGCGGCGGGCACGCTTACTATGCTAGTTATCGCGGCCGCCGTCCTGTGACGGCGGTTCGCGATAACGAGCCACCTTGCCGCCGTCACGCTGCAGCGGGCGGTCGGCAAGTGGTTAAAAACAAAGACAATTAATATTTAAACACAACATGGAAACACTGACAATACCCCTATCAAGTAGTTTGCCCAGTTTACACTTAAAAAGTCAGCACAGCATGACAACTTATCAGACCCTGATATTTATAGACAGTTGTAAAAATCACTGATTTTTACAAACTGTCAGTAAATTTACTGGCGGTTGGCAACCTTGCCCCATCAGTCTACTGCTTCTCTTTTCACTGCTCAGTCACAGGTTGGGGAAGGGGAATGAGGTCCGTAAGCGTTGTTCAACTGCACCATAGATACAGCAAGTCTCCTGTGTGTGGCAGAGCTGTGTAAATCTCAGGACTGGATAGACAGACACACAAAGGTGGGCAAGACCGCTCCCGTCTATGCACCTCGGTGTTTTTCGTTTTCTGCCCGGTGTTCAGCTTTAAGCATTTCCTATCTTTAGCTCTCATAAACGTTGCACTAAATGAAATATATATATCATCGTGTTTAGCGGAGGTTTAGGTCAGCTGCTTGCACCGTTATCCATAATTTTCTTATAAGCTCCTTGTCCGCTCCCTGCTTTCGTGATTAAGCCCAGATTTATTCTCCAATTTTTACCGCGCCGTCACAGCTGGCGACAGAGCTAAGCAGTCATCTGGATGAAGTTTTCCTTTGATATTAAGGTCTAAACATTTACTGTCTTGTCGATATTTGGCTCGGCTCGGAAATGCCCGCTCCAAAATTTAAGGCTTGGACTGTGAGACAGCGATAGCCCAACAATTACCGCCATCCCAGATTAGTGTTCCCGGTTCACAACCTCTTCACATGTGGGCCATGGGATTTTTATTTTAAAAAGAAATCTATATATCATAGGTGTGCGCAGCCTATTGCATTAGGGCGTGCACCTCAAAGCTCAAACACAATGTGGGTATACTGACGGTATCAGTAGAGCAGTGTAGGTGCCAGTAGGGCAGAGGTTGGTGTCAGTAGGGCAGAGGTTGGTGTCAGTAGGGCAGAGGTTGGTGTCAGTAGGGCAGAGGTCGGTATCAGTAGGGCAGAGGTTGGTGTCAGTAGGGCAGAGGTCGGTATCAGTAGGGCAGAGGTTGGTGTCAGTAGGGCAGAGGTTGGTGTCAGTAGTGTTTATTTGTATTATTTTATTTTTTACAATTTTTTTACAAATATTTTAGGAGCCCCATTAGGGGCTTTGGTGAAATATCAGGGGTTTAAACAGGGGGAATCTGCGCCACACAGAGAGATTAGGGTGTGCCCGGGCACACTTGGCACACCCTGTTCGCACGTCTGATATATATATATATATATATATATATACAGTGTCTCACAAAAGTGAGTACACCCCTCACATTTGTGTAAATATTTTATTCTATCTTTTCATTGCTACAATGTAAAGTAGTGAGTGTACAGCTTGTATAACAGTGTAAATTTACTGTCCGCTCAAAATAACTCAACACACAGCCATTAATGTCTAAACTGCTGGTAACTAAAGTGAGTACACCCCTAAGTGAAAATGTCCAAATTGGGCCCAATTAGCCGTTTTCCCTCCCCACTGTCATGGGATTCGTTAGTGTTACAAAATCTCAGGTGTGAATGGGGAGCAGGTGTGGTAACCACTTCAGTCAGGGGCTTGTTTTTTGGGTTTGTTGATTATAAGTTAAAAATCAGTTTTTTTTTGCTATAAAATTAAAAGAACCCACAAACATTATATATATATATTTTCTAACACCCTAGAGAATAAAATGGTGGTCATTGCAAAACTTTATGTCACACCGTATGTGCGCAGCGGTCTTCCAAGCGTGCTTTTTTTTTAATAAATTCCGTTTTTTTAGTTAAAAAATAAGAAAACAGTAAATTTAGGCCAATTTTTTCCATATTGTGAAAGATAATGTTACGCCGAGTAAAATGATACCCAACATGTCATGCTTCAAAATTGCGTCCGCTCGCAGAATGGCGACAAACTTTGCAGCTTAAAAATCTCCATTGGCGACATTTAAAAAATTCTACAGGTTAGCAGTTTTGAGCTACAGAGGAGTGATTCTAGTGATAGAATTGTTGCTCTCGCTCTAACGATCGCGGCGATACCTCACATGTGTGGTTTGCACACCGTTTTCATATGTGGGTGGGACTTACGTTTGCGTTCGCTTCTGTGCGCGAGCTCGGCGGGACGGGGCACTTTAAATCTTTTTTTTTTAATTATTTATTTTTACACTGTTCTTTAAAAAAAAAAAAATGATCACTTTTATTCCTATTACAGGAAATGTAAACATTCCTTGTAATAGGAAAAAGCATGAGAGGACCTCCTAAATATGAGATCCGGGGTCAAAAAGTCCTCACATCTCATATTTACACTAAAATGTCCGGCTCTCGGACACTGGGGGACGGATCGGATCACCTCCGCCGCTGCCGGCGGGTCCGGTAAGCGGCAGAGATGACCGGAAAGCGGCGGGAGTGGGGGCACCTTTCCCACCCCTGATAAAAGTGATCCTGCTGCGAATCCGCCGCTAAGACCACTTTTATGTTGTTCAGAATCGCCGGCTCTAAAAAACAATATCTGAATGGTGCCTGCAGCTGCAGCCACCATTCAGATATCACTTCTCAAAGGTAGCAACGTCATATGACGTCCGCCCAACGAGAAGTGGTTAAATTTTGTGTTCTCGCTCTCACTCTCTCATACTGGTCACTGGAAGTTCAACATGGCACCTCATGGCAAAGAACTCTCTGAGGATCCGAAAAAGAGAATTGTTGCTCTACATAAAGATGGCCTAGGCTATAAGAAGATTGCCAAGACCCTGAAACTGAGCTGCAGCATGGTGGCCAAGACCATACAGCGGTTTAACAGGACAGAACACTCAGAACAGCGCCTCGCCACGGACGACCAAAGAAGTTGAGTGCACATGCTCAGCGTCATATCCAGAGGTTGTCTTTGGGAAATAGATGTATGAGTGCTGCCAGCATTGCTGCAGAGGTTGAAGGGGTGGGGGGTTAGCCTGTCAGTGCTCAGACCATACACCGCACACTGCATCAAATTGGTCTGCATGGCTGTCGTCCCAGAAGGAAGCCTCTTCTAAAGATGATGCACAAGAAAGCCTGCAAACTGTTTGCTGAAGACAAGCAGACTAAGGACATGGATTACTGGAACCATGTCCTGTGGTCTGATGAGACCAAGATGAACTTATTTGGTTCAGATGGTGCCAAGCGTGTGTGGTAGCAACCAGGTGAGGAGTACAAAGACAAGTGTGTCTTGCCTACAGTCAAGCATGGTGGTGGGAGTGTCATGGTCTGGGGCTGCATGAGTGCCGTCGGCACTGGAGAGCTACAGTTCATTGAGGGAACCATGAATGCCAACATGTACTGTGACATCCTGAAGCAGAGCATGAGCCCCTCCCTTCGGAGACTGGGCCACAGGGCAGTATTGCAACATAATGACCTCAAACACACCTCCAAAGCAAGGTCCATAAAGACATGGATGAGCAAGTTTGGGGGTGGAGGAACATGACTGGCCCGCACAGAGTCCTGACGTCAACCCGATAGAACACCTTTGGGATGAATTTGAGCACAGACTGCGAGCCATGGCCTTCTCATCCAACATCAGTGCCTAACCTCACAAATGCGCTTCTGGAAGAATGGGCAAACATTCCCATAGACACTCCTAAACCTTGTGGGCAGCCTTCCCAGAAGAGGTGAAGCTGTTATAGCCGCAAAGGGAGGGCCAACTCAATATTGAACTCTATGGCCTAACACTGGGATGCCATTAAAGGTCATGTGCATGTAAAGGCAGGTGTCCCAATACTTTTGGTAATAAAGTGTGTGTGTGTGTGTGTGTGTGTGTGTGTGTGTGTGTGTGTGTGTGTGTGTGTGTGTGTGTGTGTGTGTGTGTGTGTGTGTGTGTGTGTGTGTGTGTGTGTGTATATTACGCATAATATACATAAAGTAAATAAAATAATGTGTAATAATATAACTATAATAATATACATCATATAAATATAATAACATTATGTTAGCAGAAGTATAATTTTCATATATTTTGCCTTTCCCCTCATCGACATGCCAATGAAGATTTTAGATAACATTTTTGTGTTTTCGTTACATTATTTATTTTAGACGCAGTGACATCATCACTGGGTCTCTGTGCTTCTCTATGAAAGGCAGGAAGATCATGACTGATGGGAGGGGCCAGCAGGGGGCGGTACATAGATTCCTGATAACATCACAGCTCCCCTCCTCAGTACTCCTCTGAGGAGCCCTCAGTGCTGATGCAAGCAGTGGGAGGAGTTATGTAAATAGAAAAAATACCTTGATGGGTGGGTATCAGTCTGGAGAAGTGGGCGTTCCTAGTTGGGCTTCATTTGCTTGGCTGACACCCTAGGCAACGCCCACATGTGACGCTGAGTCTCAGTGAATGAAAGATTTGATATCGGATGAATGAAAGAGGAGGGCCAGGGATAGTCCAGTTGGGGAGGAAAGGGCTAGATGATGCTGGACATTCTCCTGCCAATGAATGAGGCCTGCTTTTTGTTTTTTTTAAGGGGCTATTCATCAATATCTTCACATATTTTGGCTGGAATTCTGCTTTAACCATTTGCCGACTGGAGGGGTTACACATGCGCACGCGTGTGCCCAGAACCCGGTAGGCACTGCCCATGAACAGGTACGTGATTGAGGAGGGGCGACTTAAATGTGTGCCTAGGGAGTGCTTGCTAACCGTGGGAGAGGTGCTTGTACTGTGGGAAGTCAGAGATCCGTGTTCCAGCTTGGCAGAAGCACAAGATCACTACCTTCCTGCAATCTGCCTTGCATAGGTGGGTGGTGTTTTTTTTTTTCTTGGGGGGGGTGGCAAAAAAACATGGCACCCCCCCGGCACCCCCCTTCCCACAGGAGGACAGTTGGGCATCAATGCCTCGCACTTATCCCATTTCGGTAGCGGGCGGGCGGGCAGGGTGTCCTACAAATGAAGGGTGGCGGCTTTCATCCATCCTCCTCCTTTGGATCACGGCGGATTTCGCCGTGCGTCTCCTACCTCCTCCTAGTTGTCCAATAGGATCGCCTGACCTTTTAGCCAATCGGGTGACGGGTCTCAGACCCGCTTCCTGATTGGCCGGTGAGGAGGATCAGTGTGAGAATAGCGAATATTCATGTCACACAACCGGGTGGGCTCGGAGCGCAGTGCCCACCCTTTTTGAAGCCAATTAGAGCCTCTGGCTATGGTCACGTGCTTAACCCCCCCCCCCCATTGGAATCCATGCGTCAGGCGTCCTGCATGTAGATTGGGGGTCGGACGCATGGATGGGGGGCGCCACTGATAGGCAGATCACCGTTCTGCCTGCATTTCGAATGATTGGCCGAACCCAGGGGACATTGCATCCCCCAGACCCGCTGTGTCCAATCACAGTGTGGCGCGAGTGCACGCCCCAGATGCGGAAGCTCAGGCTCACGTACGCAACTCTGCGCAGAGGAGCCGCCTCCCTGCAGTAAATGTACGCGGCGGCGGTCGGCAAGAGGTTAAAGTAGCGCAGTGCGGAATAGCAAAAAAAAATGGCCTGGTCATGAAGGGGGAGGTAAAACCGTCCGGAGTTGAAGTGGTTAAATTAAACAAATAGAAGACTAAGATGAGGTTTGTTTTTCGTTGTTTTGGATAGCGAATGGACATAAAATAAAAACATAAATCAGCACAAAAAGGACAGAAAGTAAAATGTTGGATAGACGGGGAAAATCCTTTGAAATGCCTCCACCAAAATTTCACAAATTCAGAGGTCGCTCTTGGACTTTCATGTTCCTGAGACTCCCATTGACTTCAGTCCCTTTGAAATCCGTCGGCGGAGGGCGAGACGTCGTCTCCTATCCCGTTGGGTGGGGAAGAGGTTTGTGAATTCACCAACCCCCCCCCCCCCCCTCTGATTTGTGTTTATTAGTGGCATGCGGGGGAACCGGCGGACGGCAGAATTGCCAGCGGATCGTCAAGCCTAATTAAAGGACCCGTCTACTGTGTGCTGGGCGCTGTGTGGGCTGGAAAAGTGACCCCCCCGCTGTGATTGCTTTACTAAGAAGATACAAATAACAAACATTATATAACATGACAAGGAAGGACAAAAATGAATGTAGCATAGAATTTCTACACAATTCACCGCAATGTATCCATTAACCACTTCAGCCCCGGAAGGATTTCACACTTTAGGACCAGAGCACTTATTGTGATTCGGCGCTGCGTCGCTTTAACTGACAATTGCGCGGTCGTGCGGCGTTGTACCCAAGCGACATTTGCGTCCTTTTTTCCCACAAATAGAGCTTTCTTTTGGTGGTATTTGATCCCCTCTGCGTCATTTCTGATAAACAAAAGAAGAGCGACAATTTTGCAAAAAAAAAAACAAATTTCTTACTTTTTGCTAGAATACAAATCCCCAAAAAAAATACAAAAAAACAATTTTTTCATCGTTTTTGGCCGATTTATATTCTTCCTCATATTTGTGATAAAAAAAAATCGCAATCGGCGTTTATTGATTGGTTTGCGCAAAAGTTGCCGCGTTTACGGATGGTGAGAATTCATTTTTGGGGTTTTTACTAATTTTTTTTTTTTTACTAGTAATGGCGGCGATCAGCGATTTTTAGTGGTACTGCGATATTGCAGCGGTCATGTCGGACCATTTTGACACTTTTTTGGGACCATTGGCATTTATACAGCGATCAGTGCTATAAAAATGCACTGATTACTGTGTAAATGCCATTGGCAGTGAAGGGCTTAACCTGCAGGGGGCGCGCTAAGGGTTAACTGTGTTCCCTGGGCGTGTTCTAACTGTAGGGGGACTGCCCTAGCAGGGGAAGGGGAGTGATCACAGCTTAAATATACAGGAAGGCTGTGATCACAGCCCTTCCCCCCTCACAGAACGGAGGTCCATGTTTACTTACACGGACCTCTGTTCTTTCAGTGCGGGGGGGGGGCATCGCGGGTAGCCGGCGGCGATGGAGTCCGCCGCACCCGCTCCCTGGCCCTCCCCGAACACAGTGAGCGTGCGGGCGCGCCTCAGGCGGCGCACGCTCACAGTGCGCGATCTCGCAGCCACCGTCGTATGACGGCGGTTTGCGATATCGAGCCACTTTGTCGCCTGCGGTTGACAGTCGGCAAGTGGTTAACTGACAATTGCGCGGTCGTGCGACGTTGTACCCAAAAAAAATTTGCGTCCTTTTTTTCCCACAAATAGAGCTTTCTTTTGGTGGTATTTGATCACCGCTGCGTCATTTCTGATCGCCGCAATAAACAAAAAAAGAGCAACAATTTTGAAAAAATAACTTTTTTTTTTTACTTTTTGCTCTAAAACATCCGGGAGAAAAAAGTATATATATAAAAAACAGATTTATTCATCAGTTTAGGCCGATATGTATTCTTCTAAATATTTTTGGAAAAAAAAAATCGCAATAGGCGAATATTCATTGGTTTGGGCAAAAGTTATCGCATCTACAAACTACGGGATATATTTAGGGACTTTTATTTATTTTATTTTTTTTTATTGTTTTTATTGGTAATGGCGGTGATCTGCAATTTTTTTAGCGGGACTGCGACATTGCGGCGGACTAATCTGACCCCAAGTGACACTTTTTGGGGAACAGTGACATTATTACATTGATCAGTGCTATAAAAATGCAGTCATCAAGGGGTAAACTGTGTTCCCTGGGTGCTTTCTAACTGCAGGGGGGGGTGGGCTGCCTGGGACCTCACAGAGATCGCTGCTCCCGATGACTGCGAACAGCAGATCTCTGAGGTGTCCACTGACAGAAGGGGAATCCGCATAATATAAAGGGTACTCTAATGGTAACATCTGATGTAAGGGGGTGCTCTAATGGTAACATCTGATGTAAGGGGGTGCTCTAATGTTATCATCTGATGTAATGGGGTGCTCTAATGGTAACATGGTAACATCTGATGTAAGGGGGTGCTCTAATGTTATCATCTGATGTAATGGGGTGCTCTAATGTTATCATCTGATGTAATGGGGTGCTCTAATGTTATCATCTGATGTAAGGGGGTGCTCTAATGATAACATCTGATGTAATGGGGTGCTCTAATGGTAACATGGTAACATCTGATGTAATGGGGTGCTCTAATGGTAACATCTGATGTAATGGGGTGCTCTAATGGTAACATCTGATGTAATGGGGTGCTCTAATGGTAACATGGTAACATCTGATGTAATGGGGTGCTCTAATGGTAACATCTGATGTAATGGGGTGCTCTAATGGTAACATCTGATGTAATGGGGTGCTCTAATGGTAACATCTGATGTAATGGGGTGCTCTAATGGTGACATCTGATGTAAGGGGGTGCTCTAATGTTAACATGGTAACATCTGGTGTAAGGGGGTGCTCTAATGATAACATCTGATGTAAGAGGGGGCTCTAATGGTAACATCTGATGTAATGGGGTGCTCTAATGGTAACATCTGATGTAAGAGGGGGCTCTAATGGTAACATCCGATATACAGTGCCTTGAAAAAGTATTCATACCCCTTGAAATTTTCCACATTTTGTCATGTTACAACCAAAAACGGGAATGTATTTAATGGGATTTTATGTGATAGACCAACACAAAGTGGCACATAATTGTGAAGTGGAAGGAAAATGATAAACAATACAAATAAATATGTGAACAGTGTGAGGGGCATTTGTATTCAGCCCCCTTTACTCTGATACCCCTAACTAAAATCTAGTGGAACCAATCACCTAATTAGTAAATAGAGTCCACCTGTGTGTAATTTAATCTCAGTATAAATACAGCTGTTCTGTGAAGCCCTTGGAGGTTTGTTAGAGAACCTCAATGAACAAACAGCATCACAAAGGCCAAGGAACACACCAGACAGGTCAGGGATAAAGTTGTGGAGAAGTATAAAGCAGGGTTAGGTTATAAAAAATATCCCAAGCTTTGAATATCTCACGGAGCTCTGTTCAATCCATCATCCGAAAATGGAAAGAGTATGGCACAACTGCAAACCTACAAAAAAGACATGGCCGTCCACCTAAACTGACCAGCCGGGCAAGGAGAACATTCATCAGAGAAGCAGCCAAGAGGTCCATGGTAACTCTGGAGGAGCTGCAGAGATCCACAGCTCAGGTGGGAGAATCTGTCCTCAGGACAACTATTAGTCGTGCTCTCCACAAATTTGCCCTTTATGGAAGAGTGGCAAGAAGAAAGCCATTGGTGAAAGAAATCCATAAGAAGTCCGGTTTGCAGTTTGTGAGAAGCCATGTGGGGGACACAGCAAACATGTGGAAGAAGGGACTCTGGTCAGATGAGACCAAAATTTAACTTTTTGGCCTAAAAGCAAACACTATGTGTGGTGGAAAACTAACACTGCACATCACCCTGAACACACCATCCCCACCGTGAAACATGGTGGTGGCAGCATCATGGTGTGGGGATGCTTTTCTTCAGCAGGGACAGGGATGCTGGTCAGAGTTGATGGGAAGATGGATGGAGCCAAATACAGGGCAATCTTAGAAGAAAACCTGTTAGAGTTTGCAAAAGACTTGAGACCGGGGCGGAGGTTCACCTTCCAGCAGGACAACGACCCTAAACATACAGCCAGAGCTACAATGGAATGGTTTAGATCAAAGCATATTCATGTGTTAGAATGGCCCAGCCACAGTCCAGACCTAAATCCCATTGAGAATCTGTGGCAAGACATGAAAATTGCTGCTCACAGACGCTCTCCATCCAATCTGTCAGAGCTTGGGGTATTTTGCAAAGAAGAATGGGCAAAAATGTCCTCTCTAGATGGGCAAAGCTGGTAGAGACTTCCCCAAAAAGACTTGCAGCTGTAATTGCAGAGAAAGGGGGTTCTACAAAGTATTGACTCAGGGGGGCGCCATACAAATGCCCCCCCGCACTTTTCACCTATGTATTTGTATCATTTATCATTTTCCTTCCACTTCACAATTATGAGCCACTTTGTATTGGTCTATCACATAAAATCCCAATAAAATAAATTTGTTTCCCAGGTCTGCCCCACCACATTAGACCCAGAGTGAGGATGGTATATACAGGGATAGAGGATATCCCAAATAGTGGAACGGTGGCCCAAAAAAGAAGTAGATGTCGGATGTAAACACTCTATCTATGTACATTGCAGGAATTTTAACAAACTTTGTGGCAATTGTTTGTTTTTCTGTGTCCACGTGCAAAGTGAATGTGAATGGGAGTGATTTTATAATTATCAATTAGCTGCTGCACCTGCAGGGCTCTAATGGGGAAAGTGGCAGGATCTGCATCCCTTTAGATGTGATTTTCCTTTGGAAGTATCTCACCAAAAATGACATTTTTGTTGCAGGGTCCCCTTCGTCTTTGCTTGGGTTGGACCTCTATGGTGGTGAAAGTGATGCTAACATCATCACCATTCTAAGCATGATTGTACTTTGAGTGCAAGGCCCATTGGGGACACCTCCCATGGGGGTGAGTCTATGACACCCTGCACTTACAGAAAGTAGCACTTGAGAAAGTATCTATAGGGGCTGGGGTTGTATATACCAATAACCTGAACATAAGGGCATCCCAAGATAATATGTCTTTTATTTTGATTTTGTTTTTTGTTTATTTTTTATTTTTTTTTAAATAAGCTGCTCAGGTGTCTTTAAACCAAAAAAATGGAGCTCCCGCTGCAATAGTCACCTCATCTCCAGTGCCGTCCCCCGAAGACTTACCTTTTTTTCCAATCCAGTGCTGGTCCTCTTATGGGTTGATCTCGTGCCGTTCAAGTTCCCTTCTGGAATAAATATTAAAAAATACACTTGCCCTTACTAGAGAATGTCTTTGGAATGATTCCAAGAGCTAAACAAATTAAGAAAGCAGGTAATTATTACTGCACAAAAATGTACATAAATTGTATTATAGAAGACAAAATAAAAAAACAACCAAACTTTGTTGCCCCCCCCCAAAAAATAAATAAATAAATAAATAAAGGTATTTGAATCAAGAATGTAAATTCAATAATTTAAAAAATATCTATATTAATTGAAATGTAAAAATGAATTCATCAATTAAAAAAACAGGATAAAGCAAAAAAAAAAAAAAAAATAATAATAATAAAAACCACTTAAATAGCCTAGCACTTTCTCTCAGATATTGCAGTCCAATATGTCTCTATAAATGCAGGACTATTATTTTTATTTATTTATTTCAAGTACTTATATAGCGCCGTCAATTTACGCAGCTCTTTACGTATACATTGTACATTCACATCAATCTAAAATGCATATTCAGGCTTCAACAGTGTTATTTCTTACTAGACATGTGCAATTCGTTTCGTTCCGAATTCGTTCTTTAACAAATTTTGACAAATTTGTTAATTCGGAAGTATCCAAATTAACGAAAATCTGTTTACCAAATTTTTCCAAATATTCATAAATTCGAATAGCCAAAATATTCGTAAATTTGAAAATTCAGAAATCCGAAAATAAAAACTAACTGTAATAACTTAACTATTACTATTAAATTATAGGTATTGGAATTTCCTTTCAAATTTGGCTATTAGTGAACGTAACGAATATGAATTTATCTGAAGTTACGAATTATCCGAAATAACGAATGCCGTATTTTAAACAAATGGAATGTAACAAATTAATAATAATAAATAACAATAATAATAATAAAATTGTATTATTATTTATCACTTATTTGTTCCGTTCCATTTGTTTAGATGCGGCATTCGTTTATAAAGTTCTTTTTAGCCAACTTTATAAACTATGAGATAATCGCTCTGCCCAATGATGCTAATGGAAAATAAGTTCTTATTGTGACCAGCCTGTGTATAAACAATTCATTATCTACACTTTTGAAGCTGCTGGTTCCATAATATTATATAAGATTTTAGGTCATTAGTCTGATATCTATAGAGACATATTAAACTGTGAGAGGAAGCGATAGTCTATTTTAAGTGTTTTTATCATTTTTATTTCTGTCTGGCAGTTTTTGTCCTTTTTTTATGTATTTATTTTGTGTTTTTTTTATTTAATTTCAGTTACATCATTGCTTTTGGAAATGGGGAACAAAGTTTGGTTGGTTTTTGTTTTCTTATTGTTTTTGTTCTTATTTCTTATATAATATAACATGTGGACATTATTTTTATGTGTAATAATAGTTACCTGCTTTATGAATTTTTTAGTCTCTTGGGAGTTGATTTACTAAAACTGTAGAATGCAAAATTTGGTGCAACTGTGCATGGTAGCCAATGGCGGCCGGTGTTTTTTCTTTTTTCTAAAGCAGCTCCCAGTCCCACTCTCCATCCAGCACTGTGTTCCCTCTCACTCCTCTGTGATGTACAGCGGCTGTAAGGTAGGACAGAGATACCTACAGCTGTGTGTTGGGAGCAACAGGAGATCAAGCTATAGAGGGGCAGAGGACACTTCTGTGGGGGGTGCGAGGATAGTGCTATGCAATGGGGGCAGAGGAGAGGACACTACTGGGGGATGGGTTTGCAGGGGACACTGCTACACTGCTATGGGGAGCAGAGGGTGCTACAGGGAGGGGGATGACATCGTGGGAGACGAGGGGTATCGTCACATCGTC
>BLSH010432038.1:916484-939091 GCA_018402905.1 Glandirana rugosa
ACAAAAAAATATAAAAAAAAACCTAAACATAAAATCGTTTTTCATTCTTTAAACAAAAAAAAAAAACGTTTTAACAACGAGAAGAAAACAAATATCGCCGTTAGTCTTTACTGTGTCGCCACTAGTTTATGGTGGTTTTCTTTCAAGATAAACACCCTTTTTTTCCTGCGTTTGAAACAAACCCATGTTGCAGGGTACTGGCGCGTTAACAGTCAATTTTGCTGCGTCACGGCTTAGCGTTTTTCACGAGACCAGGATTTCACACTTTAGGAAGGCCCCGACTTCACCAATTCCTGCCGCTCCTTAACCACTTCAGCCCCGGAAGGATTTCACACTTTAGGACCAGAGCACTTTTTGCGATTCGGCACTGCGTCGTTTTAACTGACAATTGCGCGGTCATGGGACGTTGTACCCAAACAAAGTTTGCGTCCTTTTTTTCCCACAAATAGAACTTTCTTTTGGTGGTATTTGATCACCGCTGTGTCATTTCTGATTGCCGCTATAAACAAAAGAAGAGCAACAATTTTGCAAAAAAAAAAAACAAATTTCTTACTTTTTGCTAAAATACAAATCCAAAAAAAAATATAAAAAAACATTTTTTTTCATCGGTTTTGGCCGATTTATATTCTGCCTCATATTTGTGATAAAAAAAATTGCAATCGGCGTTTATTGATTGGTTTGCGCAAAAGTGGCCGCATTTGTGGATGATGAGAATTAATTTCTGGGGTTTTTATTTATTTATTTATTTTTTACTAGTAATGGCGGCGATCTGCGATTTTTTAGCGGTACTGCGATATTGCAGCGGGCCATTTTGACACTTTTTTGGGACCATTGGCATTTATACAGCGATCAGTGCTATAAAAATGCACTGATTACTGTGTAAATGCCATTGGCAGTGAAGGGGTTAACCTGGGGGGGGCGCTCTAAGGGTTAACTGTGTCCCCTGGGCGTGTTCGAACTGTGTGTGGGCTGCCCTAGCAGGGGAAGGGGAGTGATCACGGCTTCCATATAGAGGAAGGCTGTAATCACAGCCCTTCCCCCTCTCACAGAACGGAGGTCCGTGTTTACTTACATGGACCTCCGTTCTTTCACTGTGGGGGGTGCATCGCGGGTAGCCGGCGGAGATCGACCCGCTCCCTGGCCCCCCCGAACGCAATGAGCGAGCGGGCGCGCCTCCAGCGGCGCGCTCGCTCACAGTGCATGATATCGTATGAAGGCGGTTTGCTAAATCGAGCCATCTTGTCGCTTCGGCAAGTGGTTAACAACCAGCTATTCTTCACACAGAATTCGGATCGGCCGATACATTTTCAACCAATTTGAATCATTCTGATAATTTGGAATTCATTAGGAAATGAAATGAAACAAACCTTAACGAATTGCGAATCAAATACACGAAACAAAATTAGTAACATGAGGAATTTATCTAGAAATAAAATGAAACAGCATTTTCTGATCTGCACATATATAGCACAGAATGGTCGAAAAAGGGGTTTTCTGGTTTCTGCTGTAGTTTATGTTTGTAAGCAGGTTGTCTATTGTGTGTGTAGTTAGCACCCGGCTGCCCGGGTCAGGGGGAAAGATTTATGTTTTGCTGCTGGTGTGAGCTCGTGCTTTCACTGTGGTCGAGCCTCCTTCCTGTGTTCTATAAAAGGGAAGACCCTAAGGGGGGCTCCGGGAAACACTTGGAGAAACGCATGGGGAAACCTACGCGAAAGACTGCTGGTACCTATAAATGAACAGAAATGCAGCACTCTCACCAAGGGAACCTCCTGGGTATGAAGGTGGAGTCCACAATAGGGTGCTCTAGCTGTTGTGTCCTCCTGACAACACTTAGGCAACAATCGAGATAGGAAAAGCCAGAAACTCCATGTCCATATCCAAGTGTAAACATTTATTGGTACGTGTACAAAGATACAAGGCCGACACGTTTCGGCACACGTGCTGTGACCAAGGCGGTGTGCTGAAAGGCGTCAGCCTTGTATCATGTTACATGTACCAATAAACATTTACACTTGGATATGGACATGGAGTTGCCGGCTTTTTCTATCTTGATTTCTGGTACCTATGGTCTGCTCTGGAAGATTAATTTGACGGAAGAAACCTGGAACATCGACTTCTCTGCTAAAGCACCAAGTTTGGGCTTTCCTCTAAGAGACTTCACCTGCACAGGTAATCTGGGGCAGCCACAGTTGGGTTCAGTTAGGAAAAAGATGTTACTGCATGTTATATGTTCTGCCAAAAGTTCAGTAAAGTCGTTTCAACTGCTCAAGGTCAGATCTGAAGTTACTCAAGGCGTGCATGTGGGGTCCTGGTGCCTCTTCAAGGAGCCAGAGTCTGAAATAGCACATTGGCATCTGTGAAACATCACTGCATTGCAAGGTTAGCCTGTGAGTCTAAGGGGTGAAAAAGTTGTCAAGGGTAACCACAGAAGGAAACAACAATCAGTCATTGGCTTGGTACAGGGTTAGGTGTTGGGTCCTCTGGTAGC
Organism: Glandirana rugosa; assembly: GCA_018402905.1. Taxonomy (NCBI): domain Eukaryota; kingdom Metazoa; phylum Chordata; class Amphibia; order Anura; family Ranidae; genus Glandirana; species Glandirana rugosa. Next base: position 918,973 of record BLSH010432038.1, read on the forward strand.
GACAGGGTTTAGTATTCCGACTCCCTCCCAAGCTGTTTGTCTCCATCTGTCTAAGTGCTCGTGGGATCTCATTTTGTTACTGGGAATGAGGTAACAGAGGTACACTGACTAGTGAAGGGGGCATAGGCTCTGCATGCCCCTGCTAATGCCAAGCATATACCTGTACAAGTGTGTAGGACAAGGGGCAACATCTTCTGGAGGAACTCCGTATACAACACTCTATACAAAGGGTTAATTTCTAAGTTGGGGGACTGCCTGAGTGTTTGATTCTTCACATGACCGCGGCCCCTGCCTCGTTCCAGACATTGGTGAGATTTTACCCCTGTGCTAGCATGTGAATGGCCCCGGACACTTCTTGGCATAGCACAAAGAACCTATACCAGGGGTAGTCCTCACATGTGAACCAGAACTTGGCCCTCAGCGAGTTAACGGGAGATATGTAGGAAAGGTCCATCATCATCATCTGCCTACCCCTATAAGTTTTTGCACCAATTATCCTCTAAAACACTAAAGCTCAACTTCAGTTTCCTTAAAAGAAAAAAAAACTCTTTTGCTGCAATACTTGCTTTCTCTGTGGTGCTGTCCTTCACTCTAGTCTAGTAGCAATTTTCTTCTAGGTGATGCCCAACTATTCCTATAGGCAAAGCTCAGACCCTTCCGTGGGTAATGTTGAAGCTTGCCACTAAATGTTGCACACACTCATTCCTTTTGGTCCATCACTAAAATTAGTAGCCACACAGGGCAATGAAAATGTGGGAAAAGGGAAGAAACTTCAGCAATATCAGGAAATACCAAAGCGTTGACTGGCAGAACAATATGACCACCCACCAAATATTGAGTAGGTCCCCCTTTTGCCACGAAAACAGCCCTGACGCGTTGAGGCATGGACTCCACTAGATCTCTAAAGCTATACTGTGGTATCTACCACCAGGATGTCAGTAGCAGATCCTTTAATACAGTAAGTTGCAAGCTGAGGCCTCCAGTACATCCCACATGTGCTCAATTGGATTGAGATCTGGAGAATTTGGGGTCCAAGTCAATACCTCAAACTCGTTGTTGTGTTCCTCAAACCATTCTTGAACCATTTTTGCAGTGTGACGCGACAGGGCTTTGGCCAGCACTAAAGTGTGTAGGCAGAAGCAAAACACACCTACTGACAAATTATGTTGATCCAAATCCTCTTGTATCTAAAATCTGTGCATCCCCGGTTCTGCTTGCTGTACTCCATTTGATACCAATGCTCCTGAGTTAGAGTGCCCTTTTCTGCACTCAGGCAGTTATGCCCTTCCATTGCCCTTGCAGCTCCTGTTTTAATCTCCAGGAGTGCTTAGACTGGAATTTTGCAGGAGGCCAACCTGGCCATCTTGGGTTCCCTATAGAGGTATTTAACAATACTTAGTAGGATGACCATGTATCCAAAAGAATTTTACTAAAGAACAATCCTAAAGATATTGGCTTGATTGGCTTTTAGGTTTCTTCATTTCATACAAATATGGAAATTGGTTTATTCCGCTATGTGATCATTTAAAAGACACAACAATATTTCAAAGATATTCTCTGAATCTTGGTGCAAGCATAGCCTTCTATGCAGCATTACGGCTATAAATGGTGTAATATCCCTTGGTTGCAGGAAAGGGAAAACCATGGGTTGCAGGAAAGAAAACCACTTGATTGCCCCATCAATACAGTCAGTGTTGATGAGGGAATCCCTCCCGCTGAGCTATTGTGTTTTCCTGGTGTGGTGGTTGGGGATGTGCAGAAAGCCATCCCTGCCAGAAGAACACCCAGTGACTATAGCCACTGCCCATTGGCAATAATCACATGAAAAATCTGACATGCTTGTTGTACCCAATCAAGCAGTCTCTGGTCTAATTCATCCCAAAGGTGTTTTATAGGGTTGAGGTCAGAACTTTGTGCAGGCCAGTCAAGTTCCTCCACCCCAACCTCGCTCATCCATGTCTTTATGGACTGTGCTTTGTGCAGTGGTCCAAATCATTTGGTGGAGGGGGGATTATGGCGTGGGGTTGTTTTTCAGGGGTTGGGCTTGACCCCTTAGTTCCAGTGATGGGAACTCTTAAGGTGTCAGCATACCAAGACATTTTTGACAATTTTATGCTCCCAACTTTGTGGGAACAGTTTGGGGATGGTCCCTTCCTGTTCCAACATGACTGCGCACCACTGCACAAAGCAAGGTCCATAAAGACATGGATGAGCGAGTTTGGGGTGGAGGAACTTGAATGGCTTGCACAGAGTCCCGAACTTAACCCAATAGAACACCTTTGGGATGAATTAGAGTGAGCTTCTGGAAGAATGGTCAAACATTCCCATAGACACTCCTAAGTCTTGTGGACAGCCTTCTCAGAAGAGTTGAAGCTGTTAAGGGAGGGCCAACTCAATATTGAACCCTACGGACTAAGACTGGAATGCCATTAAAGTTCATGGTTCATGTTCACCAATACTTTTGGTAATATAGTGTATGTAAAACATTAAAAATAAATGCCCACACTGTTTGAAATCCAGTAATACACTGAAGAAGAGGGGGGTAGTGGGACTTTGAATGAGGCACCCATATATAAATGTGCGCCTCCATCCCTATTCATTGAAACAAAAAACGTTTTGTCCCAGTAATACACTGTCTCACCCTGCTCTGCACATGCTCAGCTGCTCTCCATTTTTAACACTGTGCCGAAAATCAGTGCCACTATAGCTGACAGCCTAAAGATTTACTGCTGCTCAGGGGCTCTGGGCTACAGCAAAATGGCAACCTCTGGCAAGAAGAAACCAGAGCAATGCAGGAAGCAGTTTACAGCACACACTGATTTTGGTGGCATAATTATTAATGGGGAGTGTATGTTATTTGCTAAAGAACAATATTTTTTTATCAAGTTAAAGCTAAAGTTCTTCTTTAATTCTCTAATAGCATGCATGATTTACTTCGGGACTGTGTTTTCCTTGCAAGGACAAACCCAATGTTTATATGTTTTATCCAGGCAGAAATGAATGGATGTTCTTTATGTATCTCCTTCAACTCTAGTCTTTCCTTGTTATTTTCTTAACGCACGCAAAGCCCCCGTCATCGCTGTAAAGTATAGTAAACATTTATCTACAGCTCTTTGCAATCATTAAAACGATCACCTTGTACTTCCCCGGTTTGATGACCTTCACTCGTATTATAGAAGCGGCTTTGTTGAGTATATTTTTAATACAACATGTCATCATCTAGATATTTTAAATGAATCTGTGTATATACAGTAATTCTGCTGACATTTGCCCTCCTGGGTTCTGTTGCATGACAGACCATATGGAGAGACTTTTAGCAGTCAATGCGTTTGGCATCTGCACCCGCTGAAATGTGGTCACTCTATTGACCTGTACAATGTGTGCTATGAATTTAATAAAAATTCCAACCAAAGAGTTTGAGATTACAGATATTGATTTAAAACCTGCTGAGCTTTTAGCTGATGATGGGAACATTTATCAGAGGACTGCAGCTTAACATTGCCTAAAAAAATCTGAATAAAATGTATTAAAATGTTAACAAAGGGCACAAAATAAGTGCCAAACAAATTCATTATCGTTGATCTATCATATTGCAGAGGCATTTTTTTTTTTTTTTTAGCGCTTTAGTCATGCAAAATGTACCCAAAAATGGGGTCCAGTTTAGCATGCCTTAAATTAATAGTTACCCCTAACTGATACAAGTAAAATACAATATATCAGCGCTTGAACATACAATCATAAAAAATACAAAAGATCAGTCACGGGACCCAGTGACGTGATCGCCACCCGGAAGTTGTCTGGACGCTGCCGCTCGTCTCCCGGGAACGGCTTTCTCCCCTTTCACCTTACATCCATAGGAGCTCTTTGCACATCTGTCCGGCGGACCCTGCACTCCACACCACCCTGGTTACTTTACTCTGCAGGTCCTGCTTAAGTCCTCCAGACCTACTCCTATTAGAAGAGTGTTACTGTGATCCGGATTCACCGCCTACCTGAAGTTTTAATGTAAGTTGCTACAATAAATGTAATTGGTGTTTTTTACTCTAAGTTACCTGGCGCCCTTCTTCCTAGATCATAAAAAATATATGTAAAAAATCATATAGAAGCAGCCTACTCCCATGACGACGTTCTCTTAGTGACGAAACGTGATGTTGGGCGTTAGTAAGCGTCTCGCATCACCGAGCATACCAGGAATCGGGTCCCAGCGAGGCCATCTTGGCGGTTAGCTACCAAACGTGACCAGCATATACGGATTGAAGTGTTCTTAGATGTAAGTTACTATGGTTTTAATAAATTTATATTTTAAACCATCTACACTATGGGAGGCTGTTTTCTATTCGTGTTGAGATATACTGGAGGAGTATAAGGCTGAACCAAGGACCCAGTGACACGATCGCCTCCTGGAAGTTGCGGTTTGTCCGGACGCTGCCGCTCGGCTCCTGGGAACGGCTTTCTCCCCTTCCACCTTCTATCCATAGGAGCTCTTTGCACATCTGTCCGGCGGACCCTGCGGTCCACACCACCATGGTTCCTTTACTCTGCAGGTCCTGCTTAAGTCCTCCAGACCTACTCCTATTAGAAGGGTGTTACTGTGATCCGGATTCACTGCCTACCTGAAGTTTTAATGTAAGTTGCTACAATAAATGTAATTGGTGTTTTTTACTCTAACTTACCTGGCGCCCTTCTTCCTAGATCATAAAAAATATATGTAAGAAATCATATAGAAACAGCCTGCTCCCATGACAACGTTCTCTTAGTGACGAAACGTGATGTTGGGCGTTAGTAAGCGTCTCGCATCACCGAGCATACCAGGAACCAGGGCCCGGCGCGGCCATCTTGTCGGTTAGCTACCCAACGCGACCAGCATATATGGATTGAAGTGTTCTTAGATGTAAGTTACTATGTTTTTAATAAATTTATATGTAAACCATCTACACTATGGGAGGCTGTTTCCTATTCATGTTGAGATATACTGGAGGAGTATAAGGCTGAACCAAGGACCCAGTGACACGATCGCCACCTGGAAGTTGCGGTTTGTCCAGACGCTGCCGCTTGTCTCCCGGGAATGGCTTTCTCCCCTTCCACCTTCCATCCATAGGAGCTCTTTGCACATCTGTCCGGCAGACCCTGCGGTCCACACCACCCTGGTTCTTTTACTCTGCAGGTCCTACTTAAGTCCTCCAGACCTACTCCTATTAGAAGGGTGTTACTGTGATCTGGATTCACCGCCTACCTGAAGTTTTAATGTAAGTTGCTACAATAAATGTAATTGGTGTTTTTTACTCTAACTTACCTGGCGCCCTTCTTCCTAGATCATAAAAAATATATGTAAAAAATCATATAGAAGCAGCCTACTCCCATGATGACGTTCTCTTAGTGACGAAACGTGACGTTGGGCGTTACTAAACGTCTCACATCACCGAGCATACCAGGAACCGGGTCCCGGCGCGGCCATCTTGTCGGTTAGCTACCCAGCGTGACCAGCATATACAGATTGACGTGTTCTTAGATGTAAGTTACTTAATAAATTTATATTTAAACCATCTACACTATGGGAGGCTGTTTTCTATTCCTGTTGAGATATACTGGAGGAGTATAAGGCTGAACCAAGGGCTGTGAGCGTTTGGAGACTGCACGCAGGAAATACCACTGTGAAACATTGCCGGCTTGTAATCAGAGTGGGGAGGATATATATGGAGGTGCTGACATCTGGATAAGGAGTCCGTATACCTGATTAATTGTGCGCATACTGACCCTCTGTAATTGGGGGTCAGTGTCATCTGGTAAGAGGCAGTGTTAGATATAAAAAACATTATATATAACTTTTTCCCCCTTTTTTTATATAAGTGAGTACTTCCCTCTGTTCTCAGCTGCATTAAGAGTTGGGGGTGGAGAAACAGCAGCGCACTGATCTTCCCAGTGAATGGCTGTGCAGGACAAGTCTGATCGTTGGAGGAGAGCAGGCTGAGTTCCCCGCATAGCTAGAGAACTGACCATGTTGTGTTCTCCTGCTTAATGTGGTCGGTTTTTATTGGAAAGCAGAGGGACTGGCAGGAACACCAGGGGCTTCACACAAAGATAGCAATACAAAGAGGACAGGAGACTTCCTCTTACAAATACATGGTGCAGCAGGCACATATCAGGAATATGAAATGCTGGGATAAAAAAAACACTTTAAACACACTTGAAGAAAAAAGCAGGTTCTTATCTTCATTGCTGGTGCAGATTCTGTCGGCCAGCAATTCTTCAGATCCAGCAATTAGCTTCCCTGCACAGATTCACACAGGAAATCTTCATTTTGAGCCAATTAAAGGTTCTCATTTTAACTGAAGCCCTGAAAAGGGGGAAGTTCCTTTGACCCCCGTAATGTGTTGGCTTTTTTTTTTAGTACAATACCAATAAATGAATTTGGACTCTGGATTTTAGTCTGGCTCTCCTTCCTTTTATGCTTATTTTTCTCTTAAAATGGTTCTTCACCCCAGAAAAAATCCTGTAGTTGCTGACCTTTACCACTTGCCGACCGCGCGTAGTATATTTACTGCAGCAGTGCGGCGCTGTCTTGCGAATCGCCATAAATAGTTGGTGATTTATGGACAGGCAGCTAGGGGGCGAGAACATGCCGCTGGCGGCGCACTTTCGTGCCCGCTGCACTCCTGAGGAGTGTGCCCGTGGCTCGGGCGGAACCGATGAGCTGCCAGAGGGAAAGAACGGGGAACCGCCGAAGTAAACACGGCGGTTCCCCGTTCTGACAGGCGGCATCTAAGAGATCTACTGATTCCTGTCACTGGGATCAGTTAGATCTCTGGTGCCCCTGGCAGCCCAGCCCCCTCACAGTTAGAACACGCCTAGGGAACACAGTTACCCCCTAGATCTCCCCCTGCAGGTTAACCCCTTCACTGCCAAGTGTAAAAACGCCAGAAATGAATTATCATGGTTTGTAAAGCCGGCAACTTTTGCGCAAACCAATCAATAAACACAGATTGTGATTTTTTTATATCAGAAATATATGGAAGAATATAAATCGGCCAAAACTGATGAATACATTTGTTTTTTTATATTTTTTTTTTGGATTTGTATTTTAGCAAAAAGTAAGACATTTTTTTCTTTTTTAAATTGTTGGTCTTTTTTTGTTTATAGCGGTGAATACCAAATACCACCAAAAGAAAGCTCTGTTTATGGGAAAAAAAAGACGCAAATTTAGTTTGGGCGCAACATCGCGCGACCGCACAATTGTCAGTTAAAGTGACGCAGTGCCGAATCGCAAAAAGTGCTCTGGTCCTAAGGTGGGAAATCCTTCAGGAGCTGAAGTGGTTAATAAGAGGATACTTGCCTTTCCAGGGTTCCAGCACAGTCCTCATTCCAGGGGCCGGCATGTTTACTTTGGAAAGCCAGGCGTGACGACTTGCAGCTTTACAGCCGGTTTCCAATTGAGCCACGCTGCACTTTGTGAATGGTCCCACAGCTTTCTGGTACCTGTGGCGTGTCCCAGAAAGCTGTGGGGTAAGAGGTGAGCAAACTTCTGCTCTGACTGAGAAGTAGGAGCGGGTACATGTCAAAAACAGATCCCCGCTCCCCCCCCCAAAAAAAGTGCCAAGACTTAAAGAGGAAGTGGAACTTTTCCTTTTGGGTGACATTCCGCGTTAAGCACACTTGAAGCCTCAGTATAGGATTTAAAGTAAAAAAAAAAAAACCTTTGCACCAGGGCCTCCCAACATTGCCCTTTTTACAAGTGTATTACTTTATCTATAAATAAGGGGGATTCCTGCGCTTAGGACTAGTGTGGGACACTGTAAGACTGCTGCCTTCCTATAAATTTCCCACTTGGGGAAACGATACACTACCCACAACGCCCCGAGAGTCGCCTTCGGCTGTCAGAGTCCACTGATTGGTTCAATGTGGTGAGTGTGTGAAGATTCGGGGACCACCCGGCGGAAGTTCTCTGCGCAGGCTGGACTACGGATAGGGAGTTCACATCTACTGTGGCCAAAATACAGGAGGGAGGACTCAAAAGACCCCATTTGCCAAGGCGTGTACCCCTGCAGGGGTGAGAAAATTCTGGTAAGTGGGGACACACACGGGGGAGCACAGAAGTCACCCTGATCCTCTGACAGTTAGAACAGCACTGAAGTCACTTTATTTGGGAACAACTACATCTATTATCACCTTTGTTATTGCACGAATCACTAAAGCCTGGTATAAAACTCTAGTTCATGGAACAACAGGATTAAAGTTACACACAGTAATATGCTTTTGGTGGTGTTGAGACTGATTTAGAACTCCGCTGCATAACCTTCACAGTGTTCAGCCGACTCATATCGATCATTTTACCTGATCCCTTTTATCTATAATTTTTGAGGTTTCAATATTTTATGAATTTTTATGGACACTCTGTGATACAGTGATCTACATGTGATTATACTTCTTCTGTCATCCCTATATTTATTTATATTTATTGAGTTTTCAACTTCTTATGAATTTTTACGGACACCCTGTGATACAGTGATCTACATGTGATTATAATTCTTCTGTCATCTCTATATTAATAATATCTATTCCTTTATTAGCAATTCATCATTTTACTAACATTTTATAGGACATTCATATCCATTCTGTCTTAACTAAAATTGAGTCTTTTACGGATTTTTTACGGATTTTTTACGGACTGTGTTTGTCATAATGTTGAATATGAGTTTAGATTATTACTTTTAATCCTAAAACATCTCCTATACTACTACCTCGTCATTTTGGATAATCATATTATTGTTTTAAATTGTCTTTTTAAGCATTTGATCTACGTTTTTTACGGATCTTTACGGACATTTTTATTAGAGGCCTGACCAATACTTTATACTTACCAATAGACAGCGCCATTCCTACACCATTACTTTATCTATGTATTAGGCAAAAATGTCTTCATCAATAGAGGGTTGGCAGCCATGTTTTCCAAGACCAAGCACCTGAGGGACTCAAGCAATGGAAGAGAGGGAGACATGAGTCGGATAATGGGTGGAGATGAGAATTAAGCCTGGTGTGCGCAACATGGGGGAGATAACTGTGGGGAGGGAGATGAACGGGCAGGTGTGCAAGCTGGTGGTGACTTCTGTGACCAGGATTTCCTACATGAATATCGCCTTAAAGGTAAAGGGACCTTTGTAACAGTGCTGTTATTGTGGTGCTCATTGGGACTTGCCATCTTGGGTGCCTTTATCACTGAACTCCCAGAAAGTACGAGGGTCTACAACTCCCAGCATGACCAGGAATGCGTCCAACCCTGAGGACAGGGACAGAGACAATGCTATTTGTTAGTATACCTAAGGACCGAGATTGAACGCGATACGTATGAGTACTTTCACCTTGCACAGAATGTCCAGGCGCAACATCCTGCCTAGATTGAATGACAATGTGTGTCACAGAATTCATATAGAGAGCATGTGAGCCCATATTCTGCATCAGAGTGAGCCCATTCTTTAAAAAGGAAGTCAAAGTCTCATCTATCATTGGCTTGAGAGGTGGGCCTTTTCACTTGGTCATCAGAGGGTTCACATGAATTTTCAGGAGTAACAAGAGGCTTTGCAGCCATCTAGAGTCCTTACATTCATTGATCACACCAATGTAAGAGTCAGGGACCCAATGCAGACCAACGATACACATGGTCCATTAGTCAGTAGCACCTTGAATTACAGGGATCCTAGTAACAGTAACAGTAGTGTTGTTATTGTGGTGCCCATTGGGACCTGCCATCTTGGGTCCCTGCATCACTGAACTCCCAGAGAGATGAGGTTCTACATCTCCTAGCAAGACCAGGAATGCGTAATCCTGAGGACAGGGACAAAAATACTGCTATTTGCGAAAATACCTAAGGACCGAGATTGAGCTTGCTACTTACGAGTAATTTCACCTTGCACAGAATTTCCAGGCACAACATATCTGCCTAGAGTGATGGCTGAAGGACAATGTGTGTCCCAGAATTCATATAGAGAGCATGTGAGCCCATCTTCTGCATCAGAGTGAGGCCATTTTTTTAAAAAGGAAGCCAAAGTGTCATCCATCACTGGCTTAAGAGGTGGGCCTCTCATACCTTTTGCATGGTCATTGGAGGGTGCACATGAATCTTCAGAATTGGTGAGAGGCTTTATAGCCATATGGATTTCTTGTACTTTTTTTAATATCATTTTTATTGTTTTTAGCAGATGGATATAACAAACAAGCAATGCTTTAGTGGTACAGTTTATTTGATTCCCATTTATACATCAATATAAACATATGTATGAGTTAGTTAAACAATGAACCTGTTACAAGCGATGTAAATTAGTTATTTAAGCTATTGAGAAAGTTTTAGATTATAGTACTGTACTAGCATTGTAACTTATACCTGTACTAGTTTAAAGAGGGGGAACACACATGGTACAGGGAAGGGCAGAGGAGAAGGGAGAGGAGGTGGGGGGAGCACCAGAAAGGAGGTTGTCAGACCACTCATGAGATAGAACGCAATTCAATACTAGATCTTATGGTATATTGACGTATTTAGTATGTTAGTGTTTCCATGGATTCCATAGGTTGCTAAGTTTGGATTGCATTATTTTGGTTTGGGACATAATTTGTTCATATGAGTAATGGATTTGTACTAGGGTTATTACTTTACTTAGTGTTGGTGTATCGGTTGATTTCCATTTTCTTGCTATGAGTAGTCTGGTAGCCATCAGTGGGTGGGTGATTATCAGCCTAAGATGAGAGGGTACTATGTCAATAGTGAAGTTTAGGATTGCTAGGTGTGAGGTTAGAGTGATGTGAAGCTGTATAATATCTTTAATTAGTTGAGTGACTAGGTTCCATATGTTGTGTATTTTGGGGCACGTCTAAAAAGATGTGGTGTAGAGTGCCTGTTTCTCCAAAAGTTTGACAAAAGTCGTGGATACATTTTGGATAGGCAGACAGGTGTTAGGTACAACCGTATTAAAAGTTTCTGAGTCAGTTCCCATAAGGCAGTACAACTGGTGGCCTTGTTCATTGAGCGTAGGGCATTTTGCCATTGTTCATTAGTGAACTGTAAGTGGAGATCTACTTCCCAATCTGTAATAGGTTTGGATTTATTGAATATATTTTTATCTTGTAGGGTTGTGTAGATCAGAGAAATACCTCTATGCTTGGTGTTGCCTGTGTAGAGATAGTTCCAAACGGTTATGGGGATAGAGTAGACCCTTCAAGGTTTGGGTATGAGGCTAGGCAGTGCTGTATTCTGTAGTATGTAGGAAAGTCTGTGCTAGGTATTTTCAGTTGTTCTTTTGCTTGAGCAAACGTCTTATGGTTAAGAGCAGTGCAGAGAAAAGATATGTCTTGTGTTTGTTCTAATAGCCAGTTTGGTAGGATTATGTCAAGCGTCAGTAGATGTAAGATTTGGGGAGGAATATGTGTATTTTTAGTGGGAAGATGCGTCCATCTGTGTTGTAGTAAGGTTTTCCATGCTCTGACTGTAGCTTGGATAGATGAGATGGTGTTCTATTAGTTCCAGCATTATGTATAATGTTGATGATTCCTTGTGTGGTGTCATGTGTTTGTCTTCCTTTAATGGAACCTGATTGGTCTTTATTTATCAGTGTAGGCAAAATACTAACTAGTCTGGAGGCTATTCATTTTGCAAACATTTTTGTATCAATGTTGAGTAGGGATATGGGTCTAAAGTTTTGGGGAGAAGTAGGATCCTTCCCCGGCTTCGGTATTGTTAATATAAATGCCTTTAGCATTTCAGTGGGGAGAGAGGAGGAAGAGGCAGCATCATTACATAAATTTGTTAGATATGGGGTCAGAGGGACATTGAATTGTTTAAAATATTCCCCTATAAATTTATCTGGTCCAGGAGATTTATTCGGGGGTAGAGTTGATATCATTCAAGCTGGTCCAGTCCTCATTGGCTGGATTGATAGCTGGGGAGCCATTGGCTCCCGCTGCTGTCAATCAAGTCCAGTGACCAGGGAGCCAGGGGGTGGGGCTGAGTCCCGCTGTTTTTATGAATACATGCAATAGCAGCACTCGGGAGCGTGCCTGCCCAGGTGATCCCAGTTAAGTGTGGTGGTCACTTGAGAAGAGGAGGAGCCCGGAGTACCACTGGAGGACCCCAGAAAACGGGGTTAGGGGCCAGAACTCTGATTGAGTTCAAAGAATTCCAGTCTATCTTTGATGATGATAGAGTAGATGGAGGAGCTGATAATGGCTGAGTTAGCTCTCCAGATTGTTGTAGTGGGAATGGACGACATGGCATCTACAGTGATGGTGATGGGTGCGTGGTCAGACCACGAGATTGTAGATATGATAGATTCAGAGATTTCGGGCAGGGACCATTTGTCCACTAGAAAAAGGTCAATTCGAGTGTACGTGTTGTGGGGGTGTGAGAAAAACGTGTAGTCATGCTCCATAGTGTGATGACACCTCCATACGTCGTATAGGTCATTATTTCTCATGAATGATCCCATTGATGAAGGGAGCCTAGTTGAACGGGAAAATGAGTCAAGTATGTTGTCTGGTATTATGTTATAGTCTCCAAACATAATAAGGTGACCTTTGCGGAATTTGTTGACTGTCTTCATTAGTTTGTTCAGGAATCTGATTTGACTAGAGTTGGGAGTGTAGAAATTGAGAATTGTGTATCTGGCATTGTCTAAGGTGCAGTCAAGTAGGAGGAATCTGCCTTCTGGATCAACTAAGCAATTGTTATACGTGAAGCAAATGTTATCCTTGATGGCTATGAGTACTCCATTTTTTTTTGTAGGGCCTGAGGCCTTATATATATGAGGAATTTTTTTGTTAGAAACTGGGGTTCCTCATTGAGTTTAAAATGGGTTTCCTGGGTACAAAGTATTTCACATCTGGCGTCAAGTGCTGTACGCCAGAGAGATGCCCTGTTTGTTGGGTGGTTTAAACTCTTGGAGTTAACGGACAGGAATTTCGGCATCTTGAGGGGTGAGTGGGTGAGATATGTGTGGGGTGTAGAAGGTACTCACTGTTAATAAGTGCAGGTGGCTTGGAGATCAAGTATGATATGATTTCTTTCGTGGTGACTTGTGGTTGTAGGACTCACTTGCGGGGTTGCTTGATGGAGTTTTGGTGCTCCTCAGGGTAGGGTTGTAGTAAAGGAGAAAAAGGGAGAGCTGTTACGGATAGAGGTCTTAGTGAGTTGATGTTGCAGTAAACCTCAGGTTCCTAAGAAAGAGGAGTGGGTAGGTAACACATTGCAATAGAACTGTAACTAGAAATGGTAATGTAACAGCCTAAGATAGCAGCAACTTTCAATCCTGGCTGCTAGGTACTGTGGGGTAAAAGTTTGTGAGCAAGAAAAACTGCACGAGCATGGCATCCAGCTGGAAAAAGTGGATAATAATATTGTAGGTTGCAGAGTGCCTTTGGAGAACTGGTAGCTTGGTGGATGATCAGTAACCCCCAGGTGGCGGTGGAGAGTTATTTTTGTATTTTGAACTCTGTGGTGCAGGTGGGTCAGGAATGATTCCACATTTATGGAGAAGTTGCAGCCCTTCCTCCACTGTGAAAATGTGATTTTAAGGTTGTTATGGCGGACCTGACTTTGAGGTCCGCCATTTTGACCCTCATCCATTGCTGATCCTCTCTAATACCTTTTGCATCAATTATGTCATTCAGTAATTTGCCCCATTTGTTTCTCCATGCGGTGTACTTTCTTTCCCACTGAGTGCAATTCAGTAGAGAATTTGGAGAACATTGATGAGAAATCATTGTGTAGGGATGATTGTAAGCTAATAAGCATTCCTTTGAACGTGGTGTCAAGCACCGGTTGGTCAGATGTAGGAAATGAGGCTATGGGTGAGGGAAGGGCCTGGTGCGCGTTGATGTAATCTAGTGTAGGCCTCACCTCAGAATCTTGTGGACCTGCATCCAGTTGTATCCTTGCTTTGGCCGGGCTGTTGTTGGTGGAGGATGTCTCCGATGATGAGGAGGGATGTTCTGCATGGTTTGATGGCGATATTTCCGTGGGTTCTGCATCAGGGAGGTCTGTGTAAGATCCGTCATGTCCTAGTGCAGGGCCATGGGTGCCATCTTGGAAATCCTCCCTCAGCGGCTGTGAGAAGAAATCCATCAGTTTCCTGGGCTGACGGTACTCTTTTCTCTTGCGGGACATATCGAGCGTCGTTCCCTAAATGTTGGGGTCCGTAGCTGGGTGTGTCGTGTTGGGTAATAGCGGCGTCTCTGCTTGAAATCTCCATTCAGTGCAGGAGCCGAGAGATCAGGCGTCCGTCATGCTCCGCAGCTGGCCATGCCCCCCCCCCCCCCGGATTCCTTGTACTTTTATTGATCGTACCAATGAAACAGTCAGGGACCAAACACTGGCCAACGAATTACATAGTCCTCTGATCAGTTGGACAAGAGTAGGACTATTCACACAAGTTGGGCTTATAGTAAGTGATTCTTTGCAGTTGTTTTACATCCATTGTATGTGGGTTTCTTAGCTGTTTAAGTCTAGAAGTACATTTTATACTGCATTTAGCGTAACAAAATTGTCAATATATTTGATCGGTGCAACCTGGGCTTAGAAAAACTACATGTATGGAAAGCACAGTGTGGTCCAGATCCTCAAGAATGGCTTGAGAAAGAGGTGTGGCCCTTGAAACATGGTGTCACACCACCTGAAGTGACTTCCTGTTTCATGACTTCCTGTCCTTGACTGTACACCACATGTGCTGATTCCTGCTTCCTGTCCTGAGGCTAGCTGGTCACCCCAGCTACAACACTCCACCCATTGCAGCAGCAGCTCCATCTTGGGGTTCTGGGTGCCTCCTCGTCCCAGCTGCAGATGCTCTAATAAACATAAAGGAGCAAAAACTTTTTTTAAGGTTCCTGTGTTAGTCATCCAAACTTTTCTTTTTTTTTTTTTTTTTTATTCCTTTGGAAATAAATAGCTATTTATTGTAGAAGAAATAACAGCCTGAAAACCCAGTGTTATCTTTCAAAGCAAAGAGTTATTGATTGGCCACTGACATTACTAATGTGCCCACAGAGCACTTTTAGCATTTGTGAATATTTCTTTTTTTTTTTCATTTCAGCTGACAGATCGATTTCAAATCTTAGTTCGAATGTTAAAAAAAAAAAGACTGAGATGTCTAAAGCCCTATTTATTTATTTGGACACCAGACACGTAAATCTCTAAATAAAAGTGTTCTCTTACTCTATTATTAATATTATTACTTTTAGTTTTTTTTATATTTTAATTAAATTGAATTATATTTTAATAATAATAATTATTATTATCATTATTATTAATCTCTTGCTGCCCATATAATTCCTATGTGCAGCATCAAAGAGGGTGCCCACATGTCAGGGTGCTTGGTGTTATCCTGGACTCTGAGCTCTCCTTTTGGCTCCACATCCAATCACTTTCCAAAAGCTTGCCGCCTCAACCTTCACAACATCTCTAAACTTCGTCCCTTTCTAACCAATGAAACCCCAAAGCTCCTGATTCACTCTCTGGTCATCTCTCGCCTCGACACTGCAACTCCCTCCTCATTGGCTTACCTTTAAATAGACTCCTCCCCCCTCCAGTCCATTGTGAATGCCGCTGCCAGACTCATCCACCTTACAAACCACTCGGCATCTGCTACTCCTCTCTGCCAATCCCTCCATTGGCTGCCACTCGCTCCAACAAATTAAATTGAAAATACTAACAATAAGTTACAAAGCCATGCACAACTCTGCCCCCAGCTACATCACCAGCCTACTCTCAAAATACCAACCTAATCGTCCTCTTTGTTCCTCCCAAGACCTCCTGCTCTCCAGCTCTCTCATCACCTCCTTCCATATTCACCTCCAGGACTTCTCACAAGCCTCTCCCATCCTCTGGAATTCCCTACCCCAATCTGTCAGACTGTCTCCAATTCTATCCATTTTCAGGCGATCCCTGAAAACCTTTCTCTTCAGAGAAGCCTATCCTGCCACCACCTAACAACTGCACTTTTATTTTCTTCATCAGCTCATCCCCCACGGTTATTACCCTTTCGTGTCACTGGACCCGTCCTCATAGATTGTAAGCTCCAATGAGCAGGGCCCTCTGATTCCTCCTGTATTGAATTGTATTGTAATTGTACTGTCTGCTCTAAAGTTGTAAAGCATTGTGCAAACTGTCAGCGCTATATAAATCCTGTATAATAATAATAAGTGTTGAGAGTGAAACATACCCTATACAATTTCACTCTCAGTTGGTTTACATTCTCAAAGAGATTCACACATTTTTAAAGTGCATGACACAACATCATGAAGTCACACACGCACCCACCAGCTGCCAAAATTGTTTTTTAAAAATGATACAATATACCAATCCAAAGTAAAACCTTTTACAGATGATGGCCATCAAGATATCATTTCCCAAGATACTTTTGATAAAAAATGTATTATTATTATTATATATTCTTCTATTGTATGTTTTTATTATTTTAGTTTTATGCTGTTTTATATTATTTATGTATGGAGGGTTTCCCCTTTTGCCCCCTTATAAACCCAGCACTGCTGAGAGCACACTTACTGCATACTCCCAGCACATTGACTGAGCTATCAAAGACGGCTCTTCATCTGTACTAATGATTGGGAACTGGCAGGACAACCCCCCGATCATGTGACCATTGTAACAGCCAATTACAGTGGTCACATGATTAGGCAGACCTTCCCGCCTCTCGGATGTAGTAGCCCAGTCAATTACTTTCGGACAGCTTTATAGCCAAAAGGCAGCTACAGTGCATGCATCCAGTTCTGGGGAGGGTGTCCATGGATGTCCTCCCAGAGCCACACCCAATGCACACCCCCTGGGCTGCCTATCAGTGCCCTGATTATGAGTGCAGCCCCATCAGTGCCAGTCAGTACCCATCAGTGCATCCTATCAGTTCCCATCAGTGCTGCCTATCAGTTGCACCTATAAGTGTCGCTTATCAAGCTGCCTCATCAGGGGCCATCAGTGCCGCCCCCATCTTTTTTGTTTAGCAAAAAATAAAAAACCCAGTGGTGATTAAATACTAGCAAAAGAAAGCTCTATCTGTCTCAAAAGAATGATAAAAATGTCATATGGGTACAGTGTTGCATGACCGTGCAATTGTCATTTAAAGTGCGACAGCCCTGAAAGCTGAAAATTGTCCTGGGCAGGAAGGGGATGAAAGTGCCCGGTATTGAGGTGGTTAAAGGGATACCAGTTTTCAGTGACTTTCTATGCTAAGCATTTCATCGCCATCACATCTAGGCAGCCCATGTGACTATAGTAGGGATGAAACAAAATTTCGTCAGCCATTGCCGAAAGAAAAAAAATAGTCGACAACGGTGTCAATAATCACTCATGCGCAGTAGCGGTGGACCCTCTCCTGTACTATGTCTGCAGTCTCTGACCACCTCCTGTAGTATGTCTGCAGTCTCTGACCACCTCCTGTACTATGTCTGCAGTCTCTGACCATCTCCTGTACTATGTTTGCAGTCTCTGATCATCGCCTGTACTATATCTGCAGTCTCTGACCATCTCCTATACTATGTCTGCAGTCTCTGACCATCTCCTATACTATGTCTGCAGTCTCTGACCATCTCCTGTACTATGTCTGCAGTCTCTGACCATCTCCTGTATTATGTCTACAGTCTCTGACCATCTCCTGTACTATGTCTGCAGTCTCTGACAGTCTCCTGTATTATGTCTGCAGTCTCTGACCATCTCCTGTACTATGTCTGCAGTCTCTGGCCATCTCCAGTGCTATGTCTGCAGTCTCTGACCATCTCCTGTACTATGTCTGCAGTCTCTGACCATCTCCTGTACTATGTCTGCAGTCTCTGACCATCTCCTGTATTATGTCTGCAGTCTCTGACAGTCTCCTGTATTATGTCTGCAGTCTCTGACCATCTCCTGTATTATGTCTGCAGTCTCTGACAGTCTCCTGTATTATGTCTGCAGTCTCTGACCATCTCCTGTACTATGTCTTGGTATGCTGACGCCATAAGTGTTCCCTTCACTGGAACTAAGGGGCCAAACCCAACTCCTGAAAGAACTTGACTGGACTGCACCTCACCCCAATAGTACACCTTTAGGATGAATAAGAGTGGAGCCTGCAAGCCTGACCTCACAAATGCTCTTCTGGAAGAATGGTCAAACATTCCCATAGACACTCCTAAACCTTGTGGACAGCCTTCCCAGAAGAGCTGAAGCTGTTATAGCTGCAAAGGGTGGGCCAACTCAATATTGCACCCTACGGACTAAAGTCTCATACACACGGTGCGACGGTCGTATGAAAACAGTCGTACAACAGTTTGTTGTACGATCATCCAACCATTAAGCATCATACACACGGCGCAACAGTCGTACGGCCGGACGTCCAAAATCATATGTTGACTCATGTATCTCTCGTACTGACGTACACTAAGCGATCGTACGACCAAGCCTAACGTAGTGACGCGCTACGAGCGTATAAAGAGGAAGTTCAGGTGAATGTGATTTGTGAATTAGGAGCGGACACTTACAGGCGTTCCTGACTTCTAAACATGTGTGTTTTGCACAATACAACTTGTTGGAGCAAATTTTCTGTACACACGGTACAACAGTCGTACACTTGCTGTACAACAAAACTCTTCTAGTTTGCTCATCCGACTTCTGTTGTACGACTGTCGCACGTCGGCTGTTTTAATCACGTGTAATAACAGTCGGATGATCATACAACAAGCTGTTGTTAGACCGTCTTCGTACGACCGTCGCACCGTGTGTATGAGGCTTAAGTACGCGCGATTAGAACAGCTGACGTGTGACGGTCGTACAACAGAAGTTGGATGAGCAAACTAGAAAACTTTGGTTGTACGAACAAGCAGTCGTACGACCGTTGTACCGCGTGTACAGAGAAGTTGGTGCAACAAGTTGTACTGTGCAAAACACGCATGCTCAGAAGTCAGGAACGCCCGGAAGTGTCCGTTCTGGGAAACCTACCTTCCCAATTCACAAATCACATTCAGCTGAACTTCCTCTTTATACGCTTGTAACACGTCACTACGTTCCGCTTGGTCGTAAGATTGCTTAGTGCACGACAGTATGCGAGATACAACAGCCAACATACGATTTTGGACGTCCGGTCGGACGACCGTCACACTGTGTTTATGAGGTTGAAGACTGGGATGCCATTAAAGTTCATGTGCGTGTAAAGGCAGGTGTCCCAATACTTTTGGCCATATTATATATATATAAATATTGGGTAGAAGAAGAAAAAAAAGAGAAACTTTGGATCTGGGAAATTACTATTTAAAAAAGAGAAAATCTTTTTTTTTTAGGCTCGAAAACAGATTGCCAAGAAGTGGATGAAGGTTACAACTCCTTCTATTAAATGGATGAATGCAATTAACCATATAATATTGTATGATAAAATGATGTATGAAAATAGGGAAACCCTACAGAAGTACCAAAAAATTTGGAGTGAATGGTGTAGTGTGGAAGAAATCAATTATTGATAAAAGGGTGATAGAAGGGGAGGGAAGGGAGAGATGTGATTAGTATACACAGTATATGGGGTGGAGCTGAAAAAAAAGGAAAAAATAAATTAAATAAGAAAAGTAATAGGGCAGGATGATAGTAACAGGGGTGATTGTAGGGTGAGGTGGGGTAGATGAATGTTGGAACTTGTAAGAGAAAATATAATCTTTATCTATTATTTATACTTTGACAGGGGCGTAGCTACAGGGGTTGCAGAGGTGGCAATTGCAACCAGGCCCCGTGCTCCAGGGGGCCCGTGTGCCTCCCTTGTACACCTGAATAGGAGGGATGGCAGGGGGCAGCATTAAGAGGATCATTTTCCTCCTAATGCAGGAGATTGGTTCCTCTTTATGCTGCCCCCGCCGCCCCTGCTATCCAGGTTACTTGTCTTCTGCTGTTCCCAGGATCCCTGTGTGCTTCCCTGGTCCCCCCACAAAGCTGCTGTCTTCCCCCCTCCTCTCTCCTGCCAGCTGCTGTAGAAGATGGGTCATGATGGAGAGATGGGAACGGGTCTGTAAATTTGTCATTTACCGGCTCCTTCCTTTTCTGAATGGACAGAGTCAGTGATTGGTACCAATTGGTTCACTCATAACAGAATCATAGTAAACAGTTTTTACTATTGCATTT
>BLSH010432038.1:944784-955561 GCA_018402905.1 Glandirana rugosa
TTGTCTCGAAAGAAAACCACCATAAACTAGTGGAGACGCCAAAAATAAAAAACGCGATGTTTGTTTCTCTCGCTGTTAAAACTTTTTCCTTGTTATAAAAAATGAAAAACGATATTATTTATAGTTTGTTTTTTATATATTTTTTTTACTAAGTAGTCAAAACCGGCTAAATATCAGAAGGAGTATAAAAACCATTTTTTTTTAACGTTAGCCGCATATAACTAACCAAACATATTTGATACCCTTAATTAAAGACCGCAAAAATAATAATAAAAAAATGATCATTACCGCCGCTAGACGCTAAAAATAGCCTTGACGCTATAACGCCGCCTGTACAGTCTGTAAAAAATGTGAAAAAACCCTGACATTTAAATTTCTGATCGCTGTATAAATGTCATTGGTCCCAAAAAAGTGTAAAAAATGTCTGACATGTCCGCCGCAATATCGCAGTTCCGATAAAAATCGCAGATCGCCGCCATTACTAGTAAAAAAATAATAATAAAAACGCCAGAAATTAATTCCCATAGTTTATACAAACCAATCAATATACGCCGATTGCAATTTTTTTTTACCAAAAATATGAGGAAGACTATAAATCGGCCAAAACTGATGAATCATTTTTTTTATATATTTTTTGTTTGATATTTATTATAGCAAAAAGTAAAAAATATTGTTCCTTTTTCAAAATTGTCGCTCTCTTTGTTTGTAGCGCAAAAAATAAAAACCGCAGAGGTGATCAAATACCACCAAAAGAAAGCTCTGTTTGTGGGGAAAAAAATATAAAAATTTTGTTTGGGTGCAAGGTCGCACGACCGCGCAGTTGTCATTCAAAATGTGACAGAGCTGAAAGCTGAAAATTGGTCTGGGCAGGAGGGGGATGAAGTGCTCAGTAAGCGAGAGGTTAAATAACAAATATGTTATACTTACCCCCCCTGTTGCAGTGGTTTTGCCCGGATCCTCCACTTCTCGGGTCCCTCTTTGTTGCTCCTGGCCCCTTCCCTCCTGTCGAGTGCCCCCACAGTAGACATGTGCGGTTTGTTTCATCCCAAATTAAAAATTGGACAAACTTTAGTTTTTCAAAAATTCGGACGTATCCGAATTTCCGAAGTACAATAGTACCGAATTTAAACAAATCCGAAATAACGGAAAAAAAATTCATACAAAATTCAAATTCCAATCGTTTTAGAACCGTTTTCGAATACTTTTTGAATTCGAATAGTTTTTAAATTTGAATTCAAAAAGTTTTCAAACTTGAATAGTTATGAAATTCGAATTAGAAAAATCCTCGAATTTGAATAGTTTTCCAATTTCCAAAGAGAACAAAATAGAACAGAAAACAAGGGAATAGAACAGAAAAAAACCCCAATAGACTAGAAAAGAATAGAACAGAAAACAAAATAATAGAATACAACAGCTTTGTTCCACTCCACCACATTCTATTCTTTAATTTTTTGTTATATTCAGAATATCGGATGTGTCCAAATTTCCGAATTACAATAGTACCGAATTTAAACGAATCCAAAATAACGAAAAAAAAAATCATACAAAACTCAATTTCCAATAATCTCCAAATACTTTGAATTCGAACAGTTTTTAAATTCAAATTAGAAAAGTTTTCAAAATTGAATAGTTTTCAAATTCAAAAAGTCTTTGAATTTGAATAGTGTTCCAATTTCCAAAGAGAACAAAATAGAATAGAAAACAACGAAATAGAACAGGAAAAAAAAACAATAGACTAGAAAAGAATATAACAGAAAACAAAAGAATAGAATACAACAGCTCTGTTGCCCTCCACCACATTATATTCTTTCATTTTCTGTTATATTCCCCTCTGTTGTATTCTATCTTTTTCCATTCTATTCCTCCACTTTCCACTCCACCTCATTCTCCCTGGAAATTGGAAAACTGTTCAAATTCTAAAACGATCCGAATTTGAAAACTTTTCCAACTTGATAACTATTCAAAATTCAAAATGATTCGAATTTGAAAACTTTTCCAACTTGATAACTATTCGAAATTGAAAACGATTCGAATTTGAAAACTTTTCCAACTTGAAAACTATTCGAAATTGAAAACAATTCGAATTTGAAAACATTTCCAACTTGAAAACTATTCGAAATTGATTCGAAAACTTCTCGAATCGATTCAAAATCGATTAAACTAAACTAATTCTGAAAGTGAATTAAACAAATGAAACAAATCTAACTAAAGAAATTTATGTATCAAAACAAAGCTAAACACATTTTTTCACTCTGCACATGTCTACCCCACAGCCAGCAGCTTACCATGGGGGCACCTGAGCCGAGCTGCAGCTCCGTGTGTCCATTCAGACACAGAGCTGTCATTCGCCCCGCCCCCTCGCTCTCCTGATTGGCTAACTGAATTTGATTGACAGCCGCAGGAGCCAATGGTGCCACTGCTGTGTCTTAGCCAATCAGGGGGGAGAGTCCCGGATGGCCGAGGGACTCGTGGACATCGCTGGAGACAGAAGGGGCTCAGGTAAGTATTAGGGGGTGTTGGGGTGGCTGCCACACACAGAAGGCTTTTTATCTAAGATAAAAAAAAAAGCCTTCTACCTTTACAACCCCTTTAATTGTCGTTTTCGGAGGTTTAATGTTCCTCTGGGATTTTGTTGTTATTTATGATTTTAGTATCTTTATTATTATTACACAGGATTTATATTTATCGCCAACATTTTGTTCAGCAATGGGCAGTGCAGTTGTAATAAATTTTAGGACAAGGCTATGAGAAGGCCCCTGCTTGTTAGAGTTTACAATCTAAAAGGCTTTACTAATTTGGGGAAAATGGGATGGAGAAAAGATGGGGAGTTCATTTTTTATGTAGAGGTGAGTTTTCGGGGATCACCTAAAGGCATACAGAGCAGGAGATGGCTGAACAGAGCGGGGTGTGCCGGCCCACCTGGCCAATAGACTTTCTGCTGGATGAAGTCAGCGGCGTGCGACCCTCCTTTTCAGACTTGCATCATCTGCTACAGGAGTGTGGGCGGGCTCTGTGCCCTTCTGCAATTATTTAACATGATAAAGAGTGGATACATTTATATAGCCTTACAGATACAGCCGACCCTTTGAGGGCAGCCATATTGCTGAGCTGGTGCGGCCTACAATGAAATTTGAGTTAGACTCCCCTCTTCTAGAGCAGTGGTCTCCAAACTGTGGCCCGGGGGCCAGATGCGGCCCTTTGCTTGCTTTTATCTGGCCCCTGGGGCACTATTTTCATCCACCAATACCAACAATTGGATATAGTTTCACCACTGACACCAATGAAGGGGCAGAATACCTCCAGATAACAACACTGATGGGGCACCATTCCTCCCAGTGACACCAAAGATGGGGCAGAATTCCTCCCAGTAACACCAATGATGGGGCACTATACCTTGCACTGACATCAATGATGGGACACAATTCCTTGCACTGAGACCAAGGATGGGACACAATTCCTTCCACTGACACCAATGATGGGGCACTATTCCTTGCACTGACACCAACGATGGGGCACTATTCCTCTCACTGACACCAACGATGGGGAACAATTCCTCCCACTGACACCAACGATGGGACACTATTCCTCTCACTGACACCAACGATGGGGGACAATTCCTCCCACTGACGCCAAGGATGGGGCACAATTCTTTACACTGGCACCAATGATGGGGCACAATTCCTCCCACTGACACCAACGATGGGGCACAATTCCTTGCGCTGACAACAACGATGGGGCACTATTCCTCTCACTGACACCAATGATGGGGAACAATTCCTCCCACTGACACCAACGATGGGGCACAATTCCTCTCACTGACACCAACGATGGGGAACAATTCCTCCCACTGACACCAACGATGGGGCACAATTCCTTGCACTGACACTAGTGATGGGGTACTATTCCTCTCACTGACACCAACCATGGGGCATTGTTTTTTTCCACTGACGTTGGGATGTTTTCTACTCCCAGTGGCCACAGTCCGGCCCCCCTTAAGTCTTAAGAACAGTAAACTGGCCCTTTGTTTAGAAAGTTTGGAGACCCTTGTTCCATGGGATGGAAGAAGCTCTAGAGAAGTCCTAAAGGTGAGATTGGGAGGAGGTGATGAGGGATCAAGAAAACAGGAAGTCTTGGGGGGAGTGGAGAAGAAGGTTACAGTGATATTTTGAGGTGAGGGTGGTGATGTAGTTGGTAGAAGAGCTGTGGATGGCTTTGTAAGGTGTAGTTGGTATTTAGAATTTTATTCACTGGGCGAGTAGAACCCAGAGTGTAGGCAAGTGAAGGCTGAGAGGCAAGTGAAGGCTGAGGCTGTGGCGGCTGCTCCATAGAGCGCGCCAGTGCGCCGTCTCCCCGCTGGAGTTTCTAAAAAAAAATAGGCCGCCGGTACATGGCTGTCCTGGCTTTTTTGGGTACCTTGCTCTCTGCTGACAGCAATTCCCAAAGCCTATCGTTCAGCCATTAAAGTGAATATATGTGTGCCAGCGAAGCGCACATATATTCACTGATTGGCTCTGGCCTCAGTCACTGTCCTTCAGACAGTGACTGATTGATCAGGAGCGGGGGTGGCACTGGCGGACATGCTGGTGCTAAGTTGGACTGCATGCACACCCGTAATTCCCGCCGGACGGCCGTGTGATCTAGAGCGGCCTGACTCGGCTCCCGTCCCCTGGGCTTGAGGTATGTGCTGCTGTGCTGTGTATTGGCTGGCTGCAATACCTGTGTCCTGGCTGGCTGCAATAACTGCATACTGGCTGGCTGCAATACCTGTGTACTGGCTGGGCTGTAATACCTGTGTACTGCTAGCTGCAATACCTGTGCACGTCTGGCTGCAAAACCTGTGTACTGGCTGGCTGCAATACCTGTGTACTGGCAGGCTGCAATACCTGCTTACTGGCTGGCTGCAATACCTGTGTACTGGCTGGCTTCAATACCTGTGTACTCTCTGACTGCAATACCTGTGTACTGGCTGGCTGCAATACCTGTGTACTGACTAGCTGTAATACCCGTGTACTGGCTGGCTGCAATACTTGTGTACTGGTTGGCTGCAATACCTGTGTACTGGCTGCAATGCCTGTGTACTAGCTGTTTACTGTGATACTGGCTGCAATACCTGTGTACTGGCTGTATACTGTGATAAGGGCTGTAATACCTGTGTACTGGCTGTATACTGTGATACTGGCTGCAATACCTGTGTACTGGCTGTATACTGTGATAAGGGCTGTAATACCTGTGTACTGGCTGTATACTGTGATACTGGCTGCAAAACCTGTGTACTGGCTGTATACTGTGATAAGGGCTGTAATACCTGTGTACTGGCTGTATACTGTGATACTGGCTGCAATACCTGTGTACTGGCTGTATAATGTGATACTGGCTGCAATACCTGTGTACTGGATGTATACTGTGAAACTGGCTGCAATACCTGTGTACTGGCTGCATACTGTGTTACTGGCTGCAATATACCCCACCTGTGAGCCGTCTCCCCGCTGGAGTTTCTAAGCAACAAATAGGCCGCCGGTACATGGCTGTCCTGGCTTTTTTGGGTACCTTGCTCTCTGCTGACAGCAATTCCCAAAGCCTATCGGTCGGCCATTAAAGTGAATATATGTGTGCCAGCGAAGCGCACATATATTCACTGATTGGCTCTGGCCTCAGTCACTGTCTTCCAGACAGTGACTGATTGGTCAGGAGCAGGGGTGGCACTGGCAGACATGCTGGTGCTAAGTTGGACTGCATGCACACCCGTAATTCCCGCCGGACGGCTGTGTGATCTAGAGCGGCCTGACTCGGCTCCCGTCCCCTGGGCTTGAGGTATGTGCTACTGTGCTGTGTACTGGCCGGCTGCAATACCTGTGTATTGGCTGGCTGCAATAACTGCGTACTGGCTGGCTGCAATAACCATTTTCTGGCTGGGCTGTAATACCTGTGTACTGCTAGCTGCAATACCTGTGTACTGTCTGGCTGCAAAACCTGTGTACTGGCTGGCTGCAATACCTGTGTACTGGCAGGCTGCAATACCTGTGTACTGGCTGGCTGCAATACCTGTGTACTGGCTGGCTGCAATACCTGTGTACTGGCTGGCTGCAATACCTGTGTACTGGCTGGCTTCAATACCTGTGTACTGTCTGACTGCAATACCTGTGTACTGGCTGGCTGCAATACCTGTGTACTGACTAGCTGTAATACCTGTGTACTGGCTGGTTGCCATACTTGTGTACCTGTTGGCTAAAATACCTGTGTACTGGCTGCAATACCTGTGTACTAGCTGTTTACTGTGATACTGGCTGCAATACCTGTGTACTGGCTGTATACTGTGATAAGGGCTGTAATACCTGTGTACTGGCTGTATACTGTGATACTGGCTGCAATACCTGTGTACTGGCTGCAATACCTGTGTACTGGCTGCATACTGTGTTACTGGCTGCAATATACCCCACCTTTGATACTGAGCTGTATACTGTGTCCTGTGATGCTGTGCTGTATACTGTGTCTTGTGATGCTGAGCTGTATACTGGGTCCTGTGATGCTGAGCTGTATACTGTGTGCTGTGATGCTGAGCTGTATACTGTGTCCTGTGATGCTGAGCTGTATACTGTGCCCTGTGATGCTGAGCTGTATACAGTGCCCTGTGATGCTGAGCTGTATGCTGTGTCCTGTGATGCTGAGCTGTATACTGTGTCCTGTGATGCTGAGCTGTATACTGTGTCCTGTGATGCTGAGCTGTATACTGTGTCCTGTGATGCTGAGCTGTGTACTCCTGACACAATATGTGGAATAAAGGGGACGGAGTGGGTGGATTCTATAAGGGGTGGGGCTTATGAGAAGTAGAAGGGGTCAAAAGGAAGGGCGGGGCCTGGCACCCCCTCATACTAAAACTTCACCAGCCGCCACTGTTCCAACCTAAAGATGGCACTGTGCTGTCTCTTCAGGCTGGCAGGGGCCCATTTAAGGCTAATTGTCTCCTACTATGGGCTCGAGGCAGCCATCTTTGGGAGGACAGCAATTCTACCGGATACCAAAATCCTGTCAAATTTGGGCAGCTATCTTGACTTCAGGAATCCATAAATAGTAGAATTCTGCATCATTATGGGTGCCCACAGTGTGGGAGTAAGATAGGTACAGAGCCTCCAACTGGTTAGAGAGAGGTACCTTTCATGGATAGAAAGAGTAGGTTTACACTTACAGGGAGTCTCCTTTGTCAGAATCTCAAAATAGGTCTTCCACAGGCAGCTGGATAATTAAAAGAACATTGGGGATCACAGGGTGACCCAGTAATCTGATTTCTACTCCAAGGGAAGTGCTCCTCAGGTATTCTGTGATCTGTAAGTACCAGATATATCACTATTAGAAAGTGCTTTGTGGATAAAAAGCAACCTATTCTGCCTGAAGAAGTATATGACCTGCAACATACTTTATGTGGTGCTATTGCTTTAAATTAAACTTTAGATCAGCCTTTCTCAACCTTTTCAACACCGAGGTACCCTTGAAATAGTTCTCCAGTCTCGGGGAACCTCTGCTAAAATTATAAACCTACAACTCATGATACATTAGTGTGATGGTCAATGGGAAGAATGCTCCTTACACTTGTGGTTATTGGGAAGAATTACCCCCTTACAGATAGCTAAAAAAGATCAATGATGTCATTGGGAATTTATCTGAGAGATAGAAATTTCTCATTGCTCAAGGAACCCCTAGCAACCTTTGGAGGAACCCTAGGGTTCCACTGAACCCTGGTTGAGAAACCATGCTTTAGAACATAGTTTTAGGTGACTAACTGATGTAATGAAAAAAATGGATATTTCCTATATTGCTGTGGTCATTTAATTGCTACCATATAAGCAAAGTTGCAGTATCCATGTGTCTTTCCTCAATTCTTGGGTACACGGATTAAGCCCCACCTACACGTGAAGGGATTGGCAGAGAGGCGCTGAAGACACTGACCGGTTGGTAAAGTGGATGAGTCCGGCAGCAGCCTTTGTGATAGACTGAATGGGGGGTAGCCTGTGTAGAGGTAGGCCAATGAGGAGGGAGTTGCAATAGTTGAGATGACAGGTAACAAGCGACTCTAGGGATCTGCTGCCCTCTACTGTCAGCTGCTAGTATCACACTGCAACATATAATTATGTATGTCCCTTCCTGGTTCTGGGGTTGTTGGGAAAATATCCTGGATGGAGGACGTGGAGAAAGAGAAGGTCTCAGCCACGTGTCCTGTCCATGCTAATAATACCAGATCATAAGAGACAATTATACAATTATATTTTACTAGTTTATCTGGAGCAGCCCAGGGTAGCCTAGGGCATACCAAAACATTTTTTTTAATAAATAGACCCCATGGGGTTGATATCCGATTCCAGGAACATAAAGAATTACCTTCTCAACTACTGGCAATTTTAATATAGAAGACTTCAAAAAAGTGCATCTCCTGCTCGTGTTATTGGCGTATGGTTTATTTTCATAAGCCTGCACACAGGTTTTTGTTTTTTCTAATTACTTAAAATTACCATCCCCTCCTCAAACAATTTTTGAGGCCCGAGCTCTACATTAAGGATATTTGGATGTGGAATATAACATCCCTCCATTGCAGAATAGGTGTCAGGTGACTTGGAGCTGGAGGAAACTCTTGGCCACCACAACTATCGTTAATGACATTGCTTTCATCTTCTCCAAGGGAGGAGGCAACGTGAGATAATTAGACATCAAATCGTGGGCTGACAAGAGATACTTAGCTTTGATGTTCACAAGATCTATCAGTTCCACTAAGCAGAGGCATTCTGCGACATCACAGGAGGTATGAGAGATGCCTCGTAATGTCACTCCTTCATCTGGACCATGCATTACATTTTCAATAAGGTAGTACGTTCCTTTATGCAGTGCTGAGGTTTCACTATATTTCACTTACTGAATATTTGCTGGTCAGAAAAAGTGTTATATATTGCCTGCATGCCCTGGTCTCTTCTGTCATGGTCAAGAGTAGCATTTATCAACCTTTTTTTTAAGTCGCGGCACCCTTTAAAGCAGTGTTCCCCAACCCAGTCCTCAAGGCCCACCAACAGGTCATGTTTTTAGGATTTCCCTCAGATGAATCAGCTGTGGTAATTACTAAGGCAGTGAAACTGATCAAATCACCTGTGCAAAATAATGGAAATCCTGAAAACATGACCTGTTGGTGGGCCTTGAGGACAGGGTTGGGGAACACTGCTTTAAAGTATGCAAAATCTTGAGGCACCCCAGTCTGAAATGTAAAAAAAATGTTACAAATGCAGCGCTGCCCCCTTGGGGGTCGCTTGAAAATTCCATTCCCCCTTGGTCTCCCCGACTCTGAGAATCCTCCACCATGCCTGACACTCTGGGTTCACTCATAGTGTTACCTTTCCCTTAATTTAACACACTTCAGTGAAAAGAGCCACACAAAGTTGAGAGTTTAAATTATTTACTTAAATCTCTATTTTGTTGTTCTCAACCCCTATACTTTCCCTTTTTCTCTTATCCCCCTTAGTTCGGAACATTCTGACTTTCCATATGAGTTCTCCTTTCCCCCACCTCAACTCACTTCATTGATCAGCCCAAATAAATAACAGCAGTTACCGGTCTAATATGACGCCATGAGGATCTACAGCACCTGTTGAAAATATCCCTTGCAACTGTAACCTATTGATAGATTGTACAGGTGATAGTACTATATACCTCACCTTATATATGGTACTCCTCATACAACATCACTAAACATTTTGTTAATGTCTATTTGTATATTTTTTTCTACACTTGAAAGTTATTATGTATCTTGCCGGAATTACTATAGGGGCATGACAACCCCTACTCATATGCCTACCCTATTTCACTGTCTATTACTTTCTTGACGCACTTGCCAATTTGTTATTGTTCTTTCTTTTCAAACAAAATAAAATATTTGAACAAGAAATCTCTATTTTGTTAAAGTGAAACTCCAAATCAAACAGGAATTGTATCACATAAGTCAAGGATTAACAGTTTACTCCTAGATCACACACTTATAAAGGCCTAAACCATATTAGCTGCCTTTAAAACCTTAGTAAATAAAAGGGAGACAACACACGTAGAGTGTAGATCACTACTCCCTCCTATTCACTAGCAGTTCAGTGTTAAGAGTTACACTTTGATTCCTCCAATCGAGTTTACTCAAGATACTTGAATGGTGTAAAATAAGATTACTTAACATAAATCAATATCGCATAGAGATTAAACTAATGATGAGTTGATGAACTATAGGTAAGTTGATACCACTCTATGGAAATACAAATAAATCAGTACTACTCTACAAGAATACAGCTAAACGTATAAAACTTCAATGAACAGTAAAATTGGCTTATTTAAATTCACCTTCTCTATTTCAGAGAGTTCTTAGGAGAATTCAGTAATGCAATAATGACTTAAGAGGATTCTTGAGAGACTTTATCTCTTCCACTTAAATTTATTCGGTTAAAATGACAAGTAACTTCAAAATATGCAAATCGACATAAGAACATCTCATCATGACTAAATAAACATAAAGGTATCTCACCATAGTTGAATGGATATCAAGTAGTTGAGTAGTAATCAAATTAGAGATACGCTATAACTAAATACAATTCATTAGAATAAAATGTGGTAAGTTCATAGAACTCATTTGAGCTAACCTCCTTAGTTTCACATTGAGAATTGTGACTTGACGATCACTTATCCTCCCTCATCACTAGATGTGAGATGCACACAACAGAGGGAAAATAAATGATTCCAAAATTTCCGTCGATTATACCAAATC
>BLSH010432038.1:963520-1005414 GCA_018402905.1 Glandirana rugosa
TAGAGAGGAGACTCGAGTTTAGGAGAAGAAGGACTTTATAGATGAGGATCGTTTAGGAAGTGATTTTTAGTGGGTAGGTTCGGATTTAAGGGGGTTTAAAGAGGAGGATCCTTGGGGGAGAAATTTGGGGGAATTTAGGCTTGGATGGTTGATTTTTAGTGAAGGATTTGCTAGGAGTAGATATTTCAGGAAGAAGAGGATTTGAGCTCAGAGGAGAGATGGGGGTCAAATATTGTGCAATTTATCTACGTTCTGGCCCCCTGCTGGTCACTGCCTCTCTAGGGATGGGCCAGAGTACAATAAATATTCAGGCTGGTTGATTTGAAACTTCTTCCAGAGGCAGGGGGAAGCAATCAAACTCCCAGCCTGTGAGAATCCGAGCAGGCCAAACCAAACAACCTCTGCTCCCTTGTTTACAGAAGGAGCCCAAGCAAAATTTGCCTAGCCACCTACTTTAGGATGGTGCTACAGGTGGCAACCTTAGTTAAGAGTTATGTGTGAGTAGAACAAAAATAGGTGGCAGATCTTACTAATGAGGACACAGAGGTCAATAAAAAAAAAAAACCTGACAGCCTACAAACGGTCCCTCACCCTTCACCTCCTCAACGCGGCCAAAATGAGCATACCGCTCCACTGGAAACAAACATCACCCCCCACCATTGCCGAATGGCTAAAAAGGGTTAGCCAAATTGCCGAAATGGAGGACCTAATTTACCAATCTAAAGACAAACCTGCCAAATTTCATAGAATTTGGGCCTGTTGGAGGCATTTCACAAGTTCGGATGAGTTTCGAACACTCATCGCGCAATAACTATCACTATGCAAGAGCAATGACAGGAGACCAGCCTGATCATAAAAGGCCCTCAACAAACCCCAGATACCACCACCTATCCCCTCTCCCCTCCCCTTCTTGTTATACCTGTCCCTTTCACCTCTTCATAAAACCAAATCCCAACCACTTTTAAGCATTGGAGGCAGACCATCTGTGCTAATTCCGAAACAAACGCAGGATCATGGGGTTTTTTAGTGTGACAACATTATACCCTGACCCACTCACAGATAGATCCCGATTGGGGTTAGTGGGATTTCAGGGGCAACACCTGCGGTCTGATGCCTGTGCATTGCTCACCTTTGAGCCTGCCCAGGTTTACTCACCAGGCTCAAGTTGCCAAAATAACCCCAATCATAGAAACATAGAAACATAGAAACATAGAAACATAGAAACAGAAAATTGACGGCAGAAAAAGACTAAGTAGTCCATCGAGTCTGCCCCTTTTTATTTTTTTTTTATATATTATTTTTATTTATTTTTTTTTACATTAACCTTGTTGTCTGACTATAGATTTATGTTTATCCCAAGCATGTTTGAAGTCATTTACTGTTGACTGTCTCACAACTTCTGTTGGTAGTTTATTCCAATCATCAACCACCTTTTCAGTAAAATAATACTTTCTAAGATTAGTTTTGAACTTCCCTCCAGTTAGTTTGAGGTCCCCGTGTTCTTGATTTTGGTTTCAGATTGAAAAGACCGCCCTCCTGAACCTTATTCACCCCCTTGATGTATTTAAAGGTTTGAATCATTACCCCCCTCTCCCTTCTTTCCTCCAGACTGTAAATATTAAGTTCCTGAAGTCGCTCTTGATATGTGTTATCCCCCAGACCTTTCACCATTTTTGTTACCCGTCTCTGAACTCGTTCTATTTTATCAATATCTTTTTGTAAGTGAGGTCTCCAGAACTGGACACCGTATTCTAAGTGAGGTCTCACTAAAGATCTATATAGAGGAATCAGGACCTCCTTCCTCCTGCTGTGACCCCTCTAGTGATATAAAGATCTATATAGAGGAATCAGGACCCCCTTCCTCCTGCTGGTGACCCCTCTAGTGATATAAAGATCTATATAGAGGAATCAGGACCTTCTTCCTCCTGCTGGTGACCCCTCTAGTGATATAAAGATCTATATAGAGGAATCAGAACCTCCTTCCTCCTGCTGGTGACCCCTCTAGTGATATATAGATCTATATAGAGGAATCAGAACCTCCTTCCCCCTACTGGTGACCCCTCTAGAGCTATAAAGATCTATATAGAGGAATCAGGACCTCCTTCCTCCTGCTGGTGACCCCTCTAGTCATATAAAGATCTATATAGAGAAATCAGGACCCCCTTCCTCCTGCTGGTGACCCCTCTAGTGATATAAAGATCTATATAGAGGAATCAGGACCTCCTTCCTCCTGCTGGTGACCTCTCTAGTGATATAAAGATCTATAAAGAGGAATCAGGACCTCCTTCCTCTGGCTGGTGACCCCTCTAGTGATATAAAGATCTATATAGAGGAATCAGGACCTCCTTCCTCTGGCTGGTGACCCCTCTAGTGATATAAAGATCTATATAGAGGAATCAGGACCTCCTTCCTCCTGCTGGTGACCCCTCTAGTGATATAAAGATCTATATAGAGGAATCAGGACCTCCTCATCCTGCTGGTGACCCCTCTAGTGATATAAAGATCTATATAGAGGAATCAGGACCTCCTTCCTCCTGCTGGTGACCCCTCTAGTGGTATAAAGATCTATATAGAGGAATCAGGACCTCCTTCCTATTGCTGGTGACCCCTCTAGTGATGCATCCCAGAATTCTGTTTGCTTTTCCCACTGACTGGTCACACTGTTTGCTCATTTTGCAATCATCTGAAATAAGCACCCCCAAATCTTTTTCTTCTGAAATCAACCTTTCCGAATTGACCTGAGGAGAAACCGCAACGCCTTGGGTGTTATGAAGTTTGTTTCATCTTTTTCCTATATTGTATTCAATTTCTTGATACCAAATCACTTTTGACCACTTACAGCATGTTGGTGAACCTATTTCTTTTTTCGCTTTGATGTCATGCTTCCTGTATAACAAAAATGTAATAAAAATCATTTGGAAAAAAAAAAAAAAGATAATAAAAAAAAAAAACCTGACAAAGGTTCTAAGCTTCCTCCATTCTTATCAGGAGCTAAACAGTTTTGGCTGTAGTGACTTTAACCTCAAGTAGCAAATGGAATATTTTGGTTTCCATCCTACAGCTGTTCTCCTCTTGGATTGGTCCTGTGATATACAACATTTGCAGCGTTCAGATGGCGGAGACGGCGTTATAAAAAGCTGCTCTCACCATATTGTTTGATTCAGCAGAACAGACATGACTCTGCAGAAAGGAGGAAGGTGATGATAGTTTTGTCATTGCTGGCTAATTGTAAAGTGCAGATTTTCAGTCAACTGTAAATCGCTGCTCCCGGCAACTCTTCAGAACGCGGAGACAGAAGTCCATCTGTTACAGCAGAATCTATGTTCTTTTTTGATCCGAGGATTTTGCTTATGTCGGGATTATTAGATAAGGATGTGGAGGTGACTGCTCATAGTCGGAAATAACTTTGAAAAGTCTCCAAAAATTATTTTAGCTCCGTATAAGTTATGTGGCTGTTTGCTAAATTGGTGCCACAATGCCTCTGATTCAGCACAACCGAAGAACGGTGTTGCCGTTGGCAATAGCAGTCAGTTAGTTTTAATTTTTCGAACCGAAGAGAAACATCGCATCAGCACAAAATGATATGAGACACAATCCACTGGTTCAAACTGAAGGAATTAGGCCTTGTGCACACTGAACGTTTTTCACTTTTACCCCCTTCCTGCCCAGACCAATTCTCAGCTTTCAGTGCTGTCACATTTTGAATGACAAATGCACAGTCATGCTACACTGTACCCAAACTAAATTTTTGTAATTTTTTTTTTCCATAAAAATAGAGCTTTCTTTTAGAAGTATTTAATCACCACTGGGCTTTTTATTTTTTGCTAAAGAAATAAAAAAGACCAAACATTTTGAAAAAAAAAAACAAACATTTTTCATAGTTTGTTATAAAATTTTTCCAAACAGGTAATTTTTCTCCTTCTCTGATGGGCACTGATAGGTGGCACTGGTGGGCACTGATGAGGCGCTGATGAGGCTGCACTGATAGGTGGCACTGATGGGCACTGATAGGTGGCACTGATGAGGCACACTGGTAGGCACTGATGAGGAGGTGCTGATGAGGCTGCACTGATAGGTGGCACTGATGGGCACTGATAGGTGACACTGATAGATGGCACTGATGGGCACTGATAGGCAGCACTGATATGTGACACTGATGATGAGGCACTGATGGACACTGATTAGCAGCACTGATGGTAACTGATAGGTGGCACTGATTGGCAGAACTGGTGGGCACTGATATGTGGCACTGATAGGTGGCACTGATGGATGACACTGATGGGTACTGATTGGCAGTACTGATGGGCACTGATAGGTGACACTGGTGGGCACTGATAGGTGGTATTGGTGGGCACTGATAGGTGGCACTGATTAGCAGCACTGGTGGGCACATATTGGGACCGATGTCCCTGTAACAGAAGCCGATTACCAGCTTTCTTCTATTCTCCTCATGCTGATCGTGAGGCGAAAAAAAGCAGATAACCGGCTTCTGTTACTTCCGTGATCAGCTGTCATTGGCTGACAGCTGATCATGTGGTAAAGGGCCGCTGTGATTGGTCGTTTACCCTGTTCTATGATCAGCCAAGTCTGAAGGACTCGACGATCACAGGGTGCATGAGCAGCACGATCACGGGAGGACGTTTATTGACGCTATCCCGAGACTGGAAACCAATGCTGTAGCCATCTTTTGCCTATAGCACGGGCGAAAAGTGGTTAACTCTGCTCTTAGAGGCATCCGGCAGTTTCTTTAACCTGTAAACCTCCCTGCATGCTGGCCTATGTGTCCATTGTGGGAGATTAGCTCGAGAAGGATCACTTTTCAGAGGAAAAGATTCAGCATGGAGGTCAGTTTCTTTAAAATTTGACGGCTTGCCAGGTTTATTATCACAGGTTTACAAGGTCAAAACACATAAGAAACATAACCAGAAAACAAAACCTCGCCATCCGGCACTAAACTAAACAATTGGGTTCCTCTCTATACAGTGTGGGGCTGTCCCCGACACCCACAAACATAAGCACAGTTCAAACCTTTGTCTTTGAGTCCAAATTAGCACACAGAGCTCTCTCAGCTTTCTTCCTCTGAGATCCAGGATAGAGCTCTCCTCTGCTCTCTTCCTGGTCATTAAATGCAGGTGGAGAGGGGATTGAGTGGACCAGAAAGTCCAGGTCGGAACCAGCCCTGCCACGGTGGCTGGCAAAACCTCTTATTAATCGCCTTAACGTGATCGCATGTGAGGCGACAAGTATCGCCCGTCCATTATGGCGCCTTGCATAACGTCACACCATGCACACATAGGCATTTAGAGGAAGAAAATACCCCACTGCCAGCGTGTCCAGGAGCAGCGACGTTTTGGCAGAAAAAATGCTTGATGCGCCTAAACCCATGTAAGTGCACTACACGCACGATAACACTAGGCGTGTTTAGTGCTTGGCCGGTAATTCAATAAATGATTATTCTGGCCAGTGCAATAAATTGACGCCCAAGCAAATGACATGCCTTAATGCGTTACACATGTGTGCAAGCGTCAAACATTTTTTTGTTCAAATGTTTTATGCTCAAAAATAGGTTACAAGAATGTAAAATGTAAGCTGTCAGCAAACGTCATATTGTATAAAACATGAAATATAAAGTAACCTTCAGATATACAGAGTTAGAGGACCGATGTCATAAGAGGGCGAGCCTCAAGCAGAGAAGGTTGATATAAAATGCAATACAATGCGGGTTGAAGATATACAGTGACTTCAAATGAACCAGTCAAGAGGGACATTCTCAATAAATGGTTCGGTGAAGATACTCAACACAGGACGATAGGAGTATAATATGGCCTTTTCCGTAGGGTGATTCTCAGTTAATGCACTAGGGTAATGGCCGGTTAACATGAGAACCATTCTGCCCCAATCGTCCCAAAAAAAGAAGATGAAGAATGGAGAAAAGTAGGGGCCGTGGCCTCCTCATATTTAAGCCATTAACAGGAGGACTGCACAGACCCTGAGGGGAATAAGAAGTAGAGGACAAGAGTGATCAAGTTAGTCCAGAAAAGAGGAGAAAGAAAGTAGATATGTAGGGTGTAGGGTCATCAGACGGGAAGGATATGGAGGGGATGGGGAATTCCTAGAGAGGACCATAGCCAGTACAACCTGTAGGGTGCAAGTTGTCAAGGGTGGAAGAGGTATGGTTCCACCGTCAAGGTAGAAAAAGTGAGTAATCAAAGTCTGGAGGTAAGTAATGGGCAATCCAAGGCCTCCTGAGTTTTTTGT
Organism: Glandirana rugosa; assembly: GCA_018402905.1. Classification (NCBI taxonomy): domain Eukaryota; kingdom Metazoa; phylum Chordata; class Amphibia; order Anura; family Ranidae; genus Glandirana; species Glandirana rugosa. Next base: position 969,779 of record BLSH010432038.1, read on the forward strand.
AGAAGGACACTTTATCAAGTATGACTGCTTCAGTTTTGGCATGGATCATTGAGTGCCAAACATTTTTTCTGCCAAAACGCTGCTGCCAGGAACAATGGCCAAAGAATCCAGTGTACGTGAGGCCTTTAACTAGAAGTCCTGTTTCAGATTCTTGTTCAGAATTGAATAAAGCCTAAAAAATTCACCTAACAGGCTCCAAATGCTTCTATCTTTAAAGTGATTGTAAAGCCTCAAGGTTTTGGCAGTGTGGGCGGTGCCAAGTCCTGCCGGAAAGTGAAGCAGAGGGAAGCATGAAGAGCTCTAGAATTTCCTGGTAGAGGGCTGTGTTGACTTTGGACTTGATAAACCACAGTGGACCAACACCAGCAGATAACATGACTCCCCAAACCATCACTGACTGTGGAAAATTTTGAATTTCATTTAGAAATCAAGGTCCCAGAGTCTTGAGGAAGAGTGGAGAGGCACAGAATCCAAGTTGCATGAGGTCCAGTATGAGGTTTCCACAGTCAGTGATGATTTGGGGGGCAGTGTCATCTGCTGGTGTTGGTCCACTGTGTTTTATCCAAAGTCAGCGCAGCCCTCCACCAGGAAATTCTAGAGCACTTCATGCTTCCCTCGGCTGACCCTCAGCTTTATGGAGATGCTGATTTCATTTTCCAGCAGGACATGGAACCTGCGCACACTGCCAAAACTACCAATACCTGGTTTATTGATCATGGTATCACTGTGCTTCATTGGCCAGCAAACTCGCCTGACCTAAACCCCATAGAGAATCTGTGGAATTATTGTCAAGAGGAAGACCAAAGCAACCATACAGTGGCGTAACTAGAACCTTCAGGGCCCCGATGCAAGAAACCATGAAGGCCCCTCTGACCCCTGGATGGGACCCTTTCCTCCGAGTCCGATGGCGGAACGCCAGGGCCCGGGCGCAAGTGGGTGGCTGTATATAAAGGAACCGATTTCTCCATTTCTCCCCTGCTTCTGCTCCTCTCCCTCCCAAAGGCATTCAGTGGCTGCAGGAGGAAAATGGAGAGATTGGTTCCTCTATGCCCCCAGGTGAATGGGGCTGCACTGCAACCACTCCACAACACACAGTTGTGGCACAGTGATGATGCATTTGGGGGTTAAAACAGGTGGTCAGGAGGCCACATATTGCCTCTGTACCAGCTGTCAAATGCCTCTGAAAAGTGATCTGAGCATGGATCGCTTTTCAGAGGAACAGCATTTTCTTGCTGGTACTATGAACAAATGGTAAAAACAATTCAACTCTGATTGTACACATATAGGGGGTCAGGATTAAAAGTGCATACATACAAGTGTAAACACACATGTACACACATATACATATATAAGCACACACACACACACATAATACACACACATATATATTTATATCACACACATACTGTATATATAAGCACACACATATATAAACACATATAAATGCACATATACAACACACATACATACATGATGCACTCACACATACATGATACACACTCACACATACACACATACATGCACACATACACACACACATGCACACACATGCACGCACACACACACATGCACACACACGCACACACACACATGCACTCACACACACACATGCACGCACACACACACATGCACACACACGCACACACACACATGCACTCACACACACACATGTACACACACACACACACACACACACACACATGAGCACACACATGCACACACACATGAACACACACACATGTGCACACACACAAGTGCACACAAACACATGCACACAAACGCATACACACACACATGCACAAACACACATGCACATGCACACACACACATATATATAAATACATACAAAGATTGCCTTTTTAAAAAACAACAGCACACTGTACCTCTTCCTGCCGGGTACTGCACTCTAGGGAGAGACAAAGAGCACAACACACACCACACACTGTGCTTTCACTTTATCTCTGTAAACAGTGTGACGAGCTCCCCGGAGCGCAGACGTACAATTCGGCTGAGGAATGTTGCGCGTGGTCTAAGCCGTACGTGACCCCTACATCAATGGCTACTGCTGTGCCCCCTGTACGTCTGCCACTGCAACCATAGCTTCCATAACACCTCAGCAGTGCCACAGGCTGATCGCCTCAATGTCACGCCGCATTGATACAGTAATTCATGCAAAAGAAACCCCGACCAAGTATTGAGTGCATCCTATACTGTACTTGGACAGACTTTTCAATCAGCCAACATTTCTGTATTAAAAATCCATTTATTTATTGGTCTTATGTAAGATTCTAGTTTTCTGAGATAATGAATTTTGGGTTCTCACTCACTGTAAGCCATAATCATCAAAGAAATGCTTGAAATATATCACTCTGTGTGTAACGCATCTATATTATATAGATGAGTTTCACTTTTTGAATTGAATTACTGAAATAAATTAAGTTTTTGATGATATTGTAATTTTTTGAGATACACCTGTATCTGTAGTGATTACTTATCTCTCTCCAAAGCTCTGAGTGCCATTTGTCTCTGGTGCTTCGTTCCTCTGTCATCAGCAAGGTCACTTCTGACAAGGTCTCTGACACATGAGATAACAGCAGCTGACCATTTGTGTTGGGGAAGGAACTTAGCAGGAGATTAGCAGAGAGCTGGTCTACTCAGTTTACAGCTCTGCATGTTCCTTCCTTCCTCTGCCTATGTGGAGTCGGGATGTGTGCCTTTCCTCCAATTAGCTCACACACAGTGTAAACCCAGACTCTGGAGAAATCAAGGTCCCTGTCAGGGCTGGGCTCAGCCCTCCCTTCTCAGAGCTCAGGTTGCTCAGCTGTCAGTTAATTGCCAGTACTCATCATTCCACAGGGACTGACCTGGTGATCATTTCCTGCTCGTCAGCTGGCCCTGCTGGCTATTTAAACTGCCTGGATCATATCTCCTGTGCCTTCACCTTGGTCAACATATCTGGATACTCTCTGCTGAGTTTTGCTGTTAAAGACTTTGCCTGGCTGACTTCCCTTCTGGTTCCTGATCCTGTTTGCTGCCTCTGACTACGCTAATCTCTGGATTCCTGTTTCACTGGCTTGTTCCGACTACCCGCTCAGGTTACCGAGCCCTGGCTATGTTTTGACTACGTTTGCAGTGTTTGTACTATTTTACCATTTTATTAAAAGAGTGATTTTTACTGCACTTCTGTCTCAGTCTGATTCATTGTTCCTGACAGCCCCCATTTGGAAATCAAGGTCCAATACTCTGCTGAATGAGGAAGAAAGATTTCTAACACAATCTGCACTTGAGTGTAGCAAAGGGAAGACAGCAGATATACAAGTAAAACTTATGTAGGGAGATTTGTTTCATCTCTGTGTATCATCTGAGGCTGTTCACTTCACTGGGTAAATGTGAGGGTTTACATCCACTTTAACCGGTTCCCAACCACGTCGCGTACATTTACTGCTGCAGAGTGGCTATATCCCGCGAATCGCCATTTATAAACGGCGGCTTGCTCGTGTACGGCTAGCGGGCGGGAGCGCGCCGCCCCAATCTGCAGCAGTGTGACCGTAGGTATGGCGGATTCGATGTCCGCCGGCTACCTGTGATTACCTGGTAGAGAACAAAAACAGGGTACCGCCGGTGTAAACACGTCGGTTCCCCATTCTGTCAGGCGGCATTTGAGAGATCTACTGATCCCTGTCACTGTGATCAGTTAGATCTCTTATGCCCCTGGAAGCCCAGCCCCTTCACAGTTAGAACACGCCTAGGGAACACAGTTAACCCCTAGATCTCCCCCTGCAGGTTAACCCCTCCAATGACATTTATACAGTAATTAGTGGATATTTAAAGTTCTGATCGTTGTATAAATGTCATTGGTCCCAAAAAAGCATCAAAAATGTCCGCCCCAATATCACAGTCCCGTTAAAATTGCAGATCGCCGTCATTACTAGTAAAAAAAAAATAAATTGTAAAAACACCATAAATAAATGCGGCAACTTTTGCGCAAACCAATCAATAAACGCCAATCGTGATTCTTTTTTACCACAAATATGAGGAAGTATATACAGTGCCTTGCGAAAGTATTCGGCCCCCTTGAACTTTGCGACCTTTTGCCACATTTAAGGCTTCAAACATAAAGATATAAAACTGTAATTTTTTGTGAAGAATCAACAACAAGTGGGACACAATCATGAAGTGGAACGAAATTTATTGGATATTTCAAACTTTTTTAACAAATAAAAAACTGAAAAATTGGGCATGCAAAATTATTTAGCCCCCTTAAGTTAATACTTTGTAGCGCCACATTTTGCTGCGATTACAGCTGTAAGTCACTTGGGGAAGTCTCTATCAGTTTTGCACATCGAGAGACTGAAATTTTTTCCCATTCCTCCTTGCAAAACAGCTCGAGCTCAGTGAGGTTGGATGGAGAGCGTTTGTGAACAGCAGTTTTCAGTTCTTTCCACAGATTCTCGATTGGATTCAGGTCTGGACTTTGACTTGGCCATTCTAACACCATGATATGTTTATTTGTGAACCATTCCATTGTAGATTTTGCTTTATGTTTTGGATCATTGTCTTGTTGGAAGACAACTCTCCGTCCCAGTCTCAGGTTTTTTGCGGACTCCATCAGGTTTCCTTCCAGAATGGTCCTGTATTTGGCTCCATCCATCTTCCCATCAATTTTAACCATCTTCCCTGTCCCTGCTGAAGAAAAGCAGGCCCAAACCATGATGCTGCCACCACCATGTTTCACAGTGGGGATGGTGTGTTCAGGGTGATGAGCTGTGTTGCTTTTACGCCAAACATAACGTTTTACATTGTTGCCAAAAAGTTAGATTTTGGTTTCATCTGACCAGAGCACCTTCTTCCACATGTTTGGTGTGTCTCCCAGGTGGCTTGTGGCAAACTTTAAACGACACTTTTTATGGATATCTTTAAGAAATGGCTTTCTTCTAGCCACTCTTCCATAAAGGCCAGATTTGTGCAGTATACGACTGATTGTTGTCCTATGGACAGAGTCTCCCACCTCAGCTGTAGATCTCTGCAGTTCATCCAGAGTGATCATGGACCTCTTGGCTGCATCTCTGATCAGTCTTCTCCTTGTATGAGCTGAAAGTTTAGAGGGACGGCCAGGTCTTGGTAGATTTGCAATGGTCTGATACTCCTTCCATTTCAATATTATCGCTTGCACAGTGCTCCTTGGGATGTTTAAAGCTTGGGAAATCTTTTTGTATCCAAATCCGGCTTTAAACTTCTCCACAACAGTATCTCGGACCTGCCTGGTGTGTTCCTTGTTCTTCATGATGCTCTCTGCGCTTTAAACGGATCTCTGAGACTATCACAGTGCAGGTGCATTTATACGGAGACTTGATTACACACAGGTGGATTCTATTTATCATCATAAGTCATTGAAGTCAACATTGGATCATTCAGAGATCCTCACTGAACTTCTGGAGAGAGTTTGCTGCACTGAAAGTAAAGGGGCTGAATAATTTTGAACGCCCAATTTTTCAGTTTTCTATTTGTTAAAAAAGTTTGAAATATCCAATAAATTTCGTTTCACTTCATGATTGTGTCCCACTTGTTGTTGATTCTTCACAAAAAATTACAGTTTTATATCTTTATGTTTGAAGCCTGAAATGTGGCAAAAGGTCGCAAAGTTCAAAGGGGGCCAAATACAGCAAGGCACTGTATATATATCAGCCAAAACTGATGAATAAATTTGTTTTGTTTTTTTTTGGATTTGTATTTTAGCAAAAAGTAAGAAATATTGTTTTTTTTTGCAAAATTGACGCTCTTTTTTTGTTTATAACGGTGATCCGAAATGAAGCAGAGGGGATCAAATGCCACCAAAATAAAGCTCTATTTGTGGGGAAAAAAGGACACACATTTCTTTTGAGTACAACGTCTCACGACCGCGCAGTTGTCAGTTAAAGCGACGCAGTGCCGAATCGCAAAAAGTGCTCTGGTACTAAAGTGGGAAATCCTTCCGGGGCTGAAGTGGTTAACTCGCACCTTCAGCCCATGCTTACAGGAAAGAAAATTGCATCACCTATGGCTTGCTTTAGAGTTGCCTTTGTTTATGGGTAAAGCCACTGATTACCATATCAATGCTGACATGGTGGTCACGCGGCTTTGCTCATTTTTTTAAATTTGAGGCTAATTTTGATGACATTTTCAACACAAGCAAAGCTGATACAAGTGCTGAAAAATCAGTTTGAGCAAAATCACTTTTTTTCATCCCTAACAGGAAAACCTGGGGCAACAACCACTCTGCTATCAATTAATTATCATTTTTTTTGTAGGCTAATAAGGAACAACGTGTCATCATGGCTGACTAGCGCCTCCAGCTGTGCTGGGCACGCCGCTCCTCGTGTAATAAATTGAATCTCACACACTTTGGAGAGCAAAACAACGTTATAAATTGATGCTGCAGAGAAATCTCACACCCAGAGCCGCAGCAAATGACTGGAGGATATAAGTGATTTTTGTTCTCCGACACGTTCGGCTTGCGATACGTAGCACAGTTTCCCAGGTGACATTATTGCTCTTGATAAGCTCAGTTTATTACAGGCAGCTTGTTTCGGGAGAGAAAACAGCGGTGCTGACACTGCTAATATTTGTGCAAAGATTTCTTTGTGGCTTCTCCTCTGACAAGCCCGGGAAATGTACATATGTCTCTGTGTCGCAGATGAGCGTTGGATTAGGAGAAGATGACAAGCTCGGGATGGGAGAACATCATGAAATTACAATAATAGCTCCTTAAAACCGCACAACGAGAGAGACAAAAGCTTGCCGGGGCTCTCTGTGGTTCAGAATGGAACCCTTTGTCCTTTTAGGCAGCGATATGGGAATGTGATGAGCTTAATGCACTGAAGGACTGCTTAGCCCACGCAGCCAAGTGGAGCTTTGCTTTGCCAACTTGGCTGGTATAGTCGGTGCCCTCTGTTACCGGAACTCACATGGACACAATGGTGCCAGTGGAAGCTCTATTGTGGAATAATTGCCACCACACTTAAGGACAACTGACAAGTCGATTTCTAATCTAGACAGCTGGATGGCGGAAAGTGAAAAACCTGACAAACGAATGGTTGACGCAAGGCCTAAAAGTCCCACTGGTATATAAATCAATATCTACGCAACGGTACAAAACCTGAATTTAAGACTCCATGATCACAATTAGACAGACAGAATTTCAAAGAATCAAAAAATAGCTGCCTCTCAAAATGTATCACACGTTTTATTGTAGTATTGTTATTATTATTATTATTATACACAATTTATATAGCGCCAACAGTTTGCACAGCGCTTTACAATGTAGAGGGTGGACGGTACAATTACAAAACAATTCAATACAGAAGGGACAGGAGTAGAGTTGAGCGGACACCTGGATGTTCGGGTTCGGCGGGTTCGGCCGAACTTCGCGAAAAAGTTCGGGTTCAGTACCGAACTTGACCCGAACTTTACCCCGGACCCCGAACCCCATTGAAGTCGCAAACATGGCTGTAAAAAAGTCCTGGAAAGTGCTAGAGGGCTGCAAAAGGAAGTAAAATGGGGGTAAGAGTAGGACAAGTGCCCTACAAAAAAATGGGTATAGGGAAATAACTTACAATCAAATAAAAAAAAATAAAAATGGGAACAGGGGGTGGATGTGGAGTAGGAGCCTAGAGGTTGACTAGGCCGTGACAGTGTAGGACCTCTCCCTATAGAACTAGGAGATGATTATAGAACAATAATCTGTCCCTTACAGCAACAGCTGGAACCTGACCCTATAGAAGTAGGCGATGATTTTGGAACAATAATCTGTCCCTTACAGCAACAGCAGGAACCTGACCCTATAGGAGTAGGCAATGATTTTAGAACAATAATCTGTCCCTTACAGCAGTCCTCAAGGCCCACCAACAGGTCATGTTTTCAGGATTTTCCTCAGATGAATCACCTATGGTAATTACTAAGGCAGTGAAACTGATCAAATCACCTGTGCAAAATAATGGAAATCTTGAAAACATGACTGTTGGTGGGCCTTGAGGACAGGGTTGGGGAACACTGCCTAACAGCACCAGCAGGAACCTCTCCCTTTAGAACTAGGAGATGATTTTAGAACAATAATCTGTCCCTTACAGCACCAGCAGGAACCTCTCCCTTTAGAACTAGGAGAGGATTATAGAATAACAATCTGTCCCTTACAGGAGCAGCAGGAACCACTCCCTATAGAACTAGGAGGTGATTTTAGAACAATAATCTGTCCCTTACAGTACCAGCAGGAACCTCTCCCTTTAGAACTAGGAGATGATTATAGAACAATAATCTGTCTCTTACAGCAACAGCAGGAACCTGACCCTATAGGAGTAGGCAATGATTTTAGAACAATAATCTGTCCCTTACAGCAACAGCAGGAACCTGACCCTATAGGAGTAGGCAATGATTTTGGAACAATAATCTGTCCCTTACAGCAACAGCAGGAACCTGACCCTATAGGAGTATGCAATGATTTTAGAACAATAATCTATCCCTTACAGCAACAGCAGGAACCTGACCCTATAGAAGTAGGCGATGATTTTAGAACAATAATCTGTCCCTTACAGCAACAGCAGGAACCTGACCCTCTAGGAGTAGGCAATGATTTTAGAACAATAATCTGTCCCTTACAGCAACAGCAGGAAACTGACCCTATAGGAGTAGGCGATGATTTTAGAACAATAATCTGTCTCTTACAGCAACAGCAGGAACCTGACCCTATAGGAGTAGGCGATGATTTTAGAACAATAATCTGTCCCTTACAGCAACAGCAGGAACCTGACCCTAATAATGCAGGATGAGATCTGCAATCTGTCCCTCAAAGCAATAATAGTAGTAATCTCTACCTAGTCCACAATCAGATCGTTCTGTAATGCAGGATGAGATGTTATTATATATGCAATCTGTCCCTCACAGCGCCAGCAGCATCCTCTCCCTACACTAGCCTGAGAGCATGTGACATGCGGCACTACGTGACTCCAGCTTATACAAAGGCTGGGTCACATGATGAACTGGCCAATCACAGCCATGCCATTAGTAGGCATGGCTGTGATGGCTTCTAAGGGCAAACCAGTGAAATGTCTGTTGATTGGCTGCCCTGCAGCTATTCAACAGGCGGGATCAAATACCCCAACCCCTAACCCGGACTTTTTTTCAAATGTCCGGGTTCGGATCCGGGTCACGGACACCCCAAAGTTCGGTACGGACCCGAACTTTACAGTTCGGGTTCGCTCAACTCTAGACAGGAGGGCCCTGCTCATCGAGCTTACATTCTAAAGGGAGGAGGAGGTGGCACAAAAGGTAATAGCTGCAGGGATGATTTGATGGGGGTGGCTCGGGTACAGTTTTTAGATGGGTGAGGACAGTGGCATAACTAGAACCCTCAGGGCCCCGATGCAAGAAACCATGAAGGGCCCCCCCTGACAGTACCCTTTCCTCTGAGCCCGGTGGCGGAACGCCAGGGCCTGGTCACAAGTGTGTGGCTGCATAGAAAAGGAACCGATCTCTCCATTTTCCCCACACTTCTCCTCCACTCCCTCCCACAGGCATTCAGCGGCTGCAGGAGGAAAATGGAGAGATTGGTTCCTCTATGCTGAAGTTTCTCAATCTGTTTACAGTCAGGGCTCCCTTGAAGGTTACCCCTAGGTGAATGAGGATGCACTGCAAACACTCCACAACTGTGTGCATTGCACACAGTTGCAGCATAGTGGTGATGAATTTAGAGGGTATATATATATGTATATGCACTTACATACATGCACCCACACATATACATACACGCACATACATGAACCCATACACATGCACCCACACATACATGTACCCACCCACATACATATACCCAAAGACATACATGTACCCACACACATGTACCCACACACATGCACCCACTTACATGCACCCACACACACACATGCAACCACACACATACATGGACCCACACACAAGAAGCCACACACATACATGTACCCACGCACATGTACCCACACACATGCAGCCACACCCATACATGCACCCACATTCATACATGCACCCACACACATACATGCACCTACACGCACACACCTACATGCACCCACACGTACACACCTACATGCACCCACACTCATACATGCACCCACGCACATGCACACACATACATTCACCCACACTCATACATGCACCCACACACATACATGCACCCACACGCACACACCTATTCCGGAATAGCTTCAGTCTTTACTGGATCAGTAGCAGCTATCCAAACTGCTGGCAGGAGCTCTATGCCCCCTTGTAGAAAATACCAGCTCACCTGGCTTTCTTAAAAATGTCCCAGAGCAAGGAATTTAGGATAGCTATAACACTGTTCCATAAAAGCATGCTAAACAGGGGCGTTGCTAGGTGTGAAAAAGACCAAGAGGTTTAAGCATTTCAAAGGCCAGGAATTTTGAAATGCTGGAATTCAGGGCCAGCGATCGCGGATGGGTAGGGGGGTACTTCCTCTTTCTCTCCAGGGTTTGGGAGATGGAGAGCTGTAAGCTTCCATGGGACCATGTGGAAATGCTTGGGGACGGTGGCGGACATGGTGGAGTTGCTGTCACATGGTCTGTTTGCTGGGTGGCAGGTGACACTGGCACTGTAGAGGTGGAGGAAGAGGCAGAGGCAGCAGCAGAAGAGGAAGCAGGAGGAGGCAGAGACCTTTCTTGGATTTTGAGGTAATTATTCCAATGCAGCTTGTGCTTTGAATTTAGATGCCTGGTCATGGGGGTTGTGCTCAGGTTGAGAACATTTATGCCTCGCTTTAGGCTCTCATTGCACAGCTTGCAAACCACTCATGTCTTGTAGTCAGCACATTGTCTGAAGAACTGCCACGCCAGGAAACGCCTTTGAGCTGCCTTTGGTGTGCTAGGTCCCTTGGTGCGGTGGGTAGTAGCAGGCGTACTGTCTAGGGGACGGTCGCTCCGCTTTTGCAACCTGCTTCCTCTTTTGCTGTGCTGGTGCCTCTGTGCGACCACCACCTCTTCCTCCAAACTCCACACGTCACTCGCATGACCCTCATTCCATGTGGGGTCTAGGACCTCATCATCCTCCACATTATCTTCCACCCTCCCTTCACCACTGCCCTCCTTGTCAGTCTGCACACTGAGGCAAGCTGCAGCAGTTGGCACCTGTGTTTCATCATCATCAGAAATGTGCTGCGCTGGTGTTTCCATGTCCTCATCCTGCAACAGAAGTGGTTGGGCATCGGTGCACTCAATGTCTTCCACTTCTGGGGCAGGGCTATGTGGATGGCCCACGGAAAGCACACCAGCAGAGTCATCAAAAAGCATAAGAGTCTCTTGCAGGACTTGGGGCTCAGACTGCTTGGCTAATTTACAAGGGGCTGAGGTGAAAGACAGATGGCCATGGGGTTCAGGTGCCAACTCTGAGCTTTCATCAAGGGACCGGGAGGGAGACAATGTGAAGGAACTGGTGGCATTGTCAGCCACCCATTCAACTATCTCCTGTACTTGTTCTGGCCTCACCATTCATTGAGCGGCATTCGGGTCTACCATATAACGTTGAAGGTTCTGTCGGCTACTCGCACCTGAAGAAGGCATTTCACTTGTGCGTGTAGCTGGCACAAATCAACCACGTCCTCTCCTTGCAACAAGAACTTCACCAACACCAGCAGCACCAGCAGCACCACGACCACGTCCCTTATTTGACGCTCTCCTCATTCTGGACACAAATGTACTATGTAGCACTATTTATTAATAATAATAAAAAAAAAGAAAAAGAAATTATTATTCTTTTTTTTTTAAACCAGCAATGTAGATGCACTTTTTATTTTTGTGCAAGAAATGCACAGCAAGGTGCAAATGTACTGTGTAGCTCTATTTATTATTACTACTCCCTAGAGCAGTATGAGATGATTTTAGAACACTAATCTGTCCCTCACAGCAGCAGCAAGAACCTCTGCCTATAGCAGTATGAGATGATTTTAACTCATCTTCCTCCTGCTTGTGACTTAGTCAAAGATCAGTGGGATAAGAAGTGTTCCCAACTAGTTCTGCATATTTATTTGGGGTATCCCATGCCCCCTTTATGCCATCCAAGTTCAATCAATCCTCTATTTAACCATAAAAAGACACTCCCAAAACGGTTGCTGAGCCAGAGAATGAAAGGAAATGTGTTGTGCCTGGCTGTGTTTGCACTAAATATGGAGAAAGGAATCAGTTATTATCAGCTCTGTTAGGGGACTAATCGGAGAAGACCTGGCAGACATGCCGATCCCTGACATGGCTGCTCTAATTTGTGCAAGAATGTGTGCAGGCATGTGCCCATGTGCACTGGCATGTGGTGCGCATTGGTCCAACTGCGTGCACGCCGGCACACCAGCACACGCAAAGTGTGATAGTTACTGGTGCCCAATGGCCTTTATAAGGATAGCAGCTTTGCTCATTAGTTGCTGGATTGCCGTCAGCCTCTTGTATCCTGTGTTCCTGCATTTGCTGTATTATTGAATTACCCATTACCAACCCAGCTTACTTCTGGACCTGTCTTGGCTTCTCTCCTGGCTCTGACCATGCTTGCTTCCATGGACTTGCTTTTCTGTGTATGACCCAGGCTTAATCTTGACTATGCTTCTGCTTTTGTTCCTGATTGACCTCCTGTGTTTGACTCTGGCTCTGGCTTCTAACTTCTGTGAATGCAGCACTCCTTGTCACCACTCTCAGGGGTGATCTACACTCAGCTGCAAGGGGTGCCCTTTCATCACTTAAGTCTCCGACCAGTTACGTGACAAACGACTTCAGGGGTGTGCTACATTATTTGTTTAATAATTCCTAAGCCTTTCTTAACCCATCAGGTACAGGCCTATTTTTAAAACAACAAAAATTGGCCAGATATTTTTTCCCGGTAACAAAGCAAAGAATAGCCATGCAACCAGAGAAAAACTGCACACCGCTCAGGCTTAATAGGTGGATCTGCAGATGATCATGGGTGCCTGCCTCGGCCCGTCGCCGCGTGTCAACCAAGAAAATGAACAAATTGGCCGCACTCCATGGATGAATTCTTGAGCTTGCAATTTATTGTATGAACAGGCACATACAGGTACAGATTGTAGACGCATTTCACTCGATAGATATAATAGCAATGGCCTGGAAACAGTCCTTGGTCCTTTTTTAAGAGTTTAAAGACTGCATGAGCCTGATGTTGGGTAATAAGAAATGTTAAGCATTCCCAATAATTTGCAACCCGAATTTCTCAAAATATGGAAACTATGGCTCAATTATGCCTTACCATCTCTGAATCCGTCTAGTCTGAATGGTCTATAATTTATTTACCTGACTTCTTGGCCGGAGTCTGTGGGGGGTATATCTTATTGTATCCCTTCACTCCTATACTCCACGTTGCACCAGCTCCTATAACAATCTGCACTGCCCATAAGCTTTAGTTACTTGTGTAAGCCTCTGAAGGTAATTGGTCTGGGAGACTAAAACAATGACTGCTTTATACCTTTGCTTATGTTTTAGTGACTGTAAATGGATTTGCTCATTTGTTTTAGCTCCTGTGTGGGTGTTCCAGCTGTTATTCCTTCCTTAAACAATAAAAAGAATGGAATGGAAAAACCATGATCGATATCAAAACATCCCGTAGCACAAAGACTCAATGGTGGTGTGAGGTCAGGCAAGCTGGGTCCTGTAATTGGTGATCAGATTAAGTACAATAAAGTAGGTAAAAGAGTAGTTGGTAACAGATGAGAAGGCGTAGTGTCAGGACCCAGCATCCTCTGCTGTGTCCGATGGTGTCTCCTCTTGCTGAGACACCTGAGATTCTTTGCAGCAGTCTGGACAATTCCTTGAACAATCTTGCCTTGAACTTTGTTTCTCTGGAACCTTGAACCTTTTTTTTCCTTCCGTGAACATTCAATTTTAGCTGTGCCCCTGCACTTCCTATTTTCCAGATTACTGTGCTCTCTCCGGCCAATATCTCACTCCAGCTACCTTTGGTTTCTTTGCTACTGTTAATTACCAGCCTTTGCCTTCTGCTTGATCCCTATCTGCTATATCTGCTACTGGACCTCAGCTTGCTCACCTCCTGGTGGGGCGATTCTGAAAACCAGGTGGCTCCTTAGACTCCACATCACAGTTGAGTCTGTGTTATCCGCCAGAGTGACCAGCTTCTGTACTTATCCAACTGGTCAGTGGAAGCCTCTCTAGCGTTAAAGCTACTGGTCTCTGAGTCTGACCCCTGGCCATGACTTTAGTCCAAGTGCAAGCCAGGGGGGTCGCTACTGGCGGATATCAGGAGCTGGTCAGGGAAAGCCAGGTTGGTAACGGATTGTCCGTTGCAGAGTCACAGATCACATATATGACAGGTATTCTGTTGACTCAAGGCCCAAAAGTCTCAAATATCGGAGTACCATGGGTATATAAATCAAAATCCACACTACAGTACAAAACCTGAATTTTAGACTCAGTGATCACAAAGAATCAAAGAATAGCCACCTCTCAAAATGTATCTCAAATCTAATTGCATAGCACATGTTATGAAGGCTACATTAAAAACAAAACTGAAGAGAAGAGTAAAAAGTATTTAACTTAGACTATGGCTTCCAGTCCCCTCCCCACATGGCCTCACTACAGGATCTGGAGGATTACAACTACACACAACCACCAGAGGCACAATCTATAAATCCACGTATTTATTATGGTGATAGAATTATGGCAAAATGAAAAATGTAAAAATGTGAACACCCCATCCAAATTAAATTTCAGTATGTTTTTGGGGAGTTTATTTAATGAATGGGTGTTTTGGACCTCTTATAAGTCTATCTGTTTTGTAATCTTCTGTCCATCACTCCAAAGTAGGCAAAAGCCAATGTCAGGGCCAAGATCTGAACCCATGGCCTCGGCTGCATCTGGCTCAGCTCTTCTTCCTGAGCCACATGGAATGCTGAACAGCACCTTGTCTGATCCTTTGGATAATCTTGCCTTGTTCCTTGTTTCTAGTGAACCTTGAATGTATTGCTCCTCTCATGAGCTTCCTATTTGAACCATGCCTTTGCATTTCTTGTTTGCCAGATTATCATGTTCCTTTGCGTACCTGCAGCTGTCCTTATCTCTACTACTACTCATTACTGACCTTTGGCTTTTTACTCCATTAAACTTTTGCTTGATCTCAACCTGCAACCACTTGTTGAACTTTAGCTTGTTTATTGACTTCTGCTTGATTCCTACCTACTATATCTGCTACTGGACCCTGGCTTGCTCACCTCCTGGTGGGGCGATCCTGAGGACGGCAACCTGGTACTAACATGCAGCAAAACCCATTTCCACCATCAGGAGCTTTGATGAATGCTGGTTAGTGCCTAGACCCTGTGATCCCCCATCATCTACCAGGATGAATTGTTTGTCTACTTATCCAACTAGTCGGTAGGAGTCTCTCTACTGCTACAGCTACTGGTTCCCCAAGCCTGACACCTGAATCTGACACCCCATTAAGTCCAGTTGGCTCCTTTGCTGACCCCAGGTGTTTGAAATACTTATAATATGCAGAAGTTTCCTTAAAAATAAATAAATAAATATTCCTGCTTGAGTATCTCATGAAATCTACAAGGCTCCCCTTTGTCTTGGCAAGGAGTCTTATTACCCAAATCTAAGGTTTCTCCTATCACATCAGTGAGGTAAAACTTACATTTTTACCTGATATCTGAGACCTAAATATGCTTACGATTTTATTTTTCTTACAACGCAAGGCATGAGGTCCATGACACACGATATCACAAGTTAACTTGAGCTGCAGAAATGTTGATGCAAGCAATACTAAAAAGCCCCATGTTTAATTCTGTTTCAAATTTTCCTAATAAGAATATGTACAATAAGAACAGCACACAATGCTGGCAAAGTGTGCTTTGGGTTCAGGGCAGCACGGCAGCATTAAAGCTTGACTCCAGGCACAAAACCTTTCATTCAAATATATTTCTCAATAGCCATAAAGAATATAAATCCCGTTTATGTGCACCAAATGCCTTTGCAAACCTAAATATCACTTTATAAAAGTAGCAGGGAAATCATCATTGTGCTGTACATAGTTTGTGCAGAGAGCAGAGCTTTGGGAGGGACCCAACAGACTCCACCCACTACATGCTTCCTGCAGAAAAGTACAGGAGGGGCGGAGTCAAGACCAGTCACCCTGCACAAGGAGAGAGAGCAGCAGTGAGCGAGCTTTAGCAAAGGAAGTCTCACACTGGATTACTTCACAGACATGGAAGAAATACACAAAGTACCCCAAGATTCAAGGAAGAATTCTGTCAAGTACCTTAAACAACGAGATCAGACTCTCTTTTATCTCCAGCCCAGGCCCCACTGACAGTAGGACAGAGGGTGCCCAGGGACAGGAGGAACATGAGTGCCAGCAGATGTTGATAGGAGAACTTGCAGCAGGAGATGTGGTCCCTAGGAGACTGGTGCAGTAGCCATGCTCAAGTAGTCCAGCTGAGGTTAAGGAGGCACTCCACTTGCACTTCTAATGCCCAGGACATGTGGCTGGTCAGAGCTCTCAGCAGACTTGCAGCAGAAACACTCAGCAGGATGCAGAGCTGCAACAGCAGACAGTCAGGCAGCCACTCAAACAGGTCAGAAAGCCAAGATCAGGGATAGAAATGTGGTCACAGGCGGGCAGCAAGATACCGAAAAATGAGCAGATCCGAAGTCAGGAACAAGCCCGGTCAGGAACTGGCGACGTCAAGAAGAGAATCCAAGATCAGGTCAGGAGAAAGCCGGGACAGCAACAAAGGAAATACATTGAATGAACGCAGGACACAGGGAACAGCTGAAGACCAGTCAGCACTTTAGCATGGGCAACAGCATCCATCTGGTGCTGACATGCATTGTACATTAGGCTGCGCATTCCTCAAAGCATGTGCGCACCTGGTTACCATTCTGCAGAGAATGCCATGGACATGTGCATTTCTGTGAGCAAGATGTCTTACAGGAATTCCTTGACAATTACACATGATTAATAGATTGAGGAAACAGACCTCTCTCTGTAGTGTGAGAACTGACATTTCCAGTGAAGAAACTACATATCCCACAATACCAGGGTCTCTCAGTCTAGTGCTCTGCAGGTGAGAGCTAAATAGTAATTAGATTGTACGCAGACACAAAGAGGCAGTGCAATTAGCAGAGAGATCACCATGCTGGAAGAGATGTGCTTTTATCACAGTAGCACTTCTCACATTTGTGATGCAACAAGAAGGAAATCTCAAGGCATAGATTGGACGCTTCATGACCCTAAACGGTAAGCTGATCCCTTGGTGCATAGCAATCAAACTGCAGCCACAACAAGTGAGGCCATCATTACAAGGTCAGCATACCTCCCAACTTTCTGAAAATGATAAAGAGAGACATTTTTCAGCACACAACATGTACCAAAGGACACATCCCTGCCCCAGTCCCCGTTACACAAACCACAAAGATCTAATATGCAGAAAATGATTGTCTAAACCACAAAAGCGTAATTTTACCTCAATTTTCCCTTGACGTTGGCTTCTCAAAATAACAAATGTAGTAATATAGAGGTTGGATAGAAAAAAGTTTAGTACAGCATAACACTATTGGTCGTAAAATAGTATATAGTGTGCAGAGATGTACACATCAGACCGCACGAGGGACACAAGATATTTGGGCCCAAAAGAGGGACAGTCCCTCCAAATGAGGAACAGTTTGGGGCTATGGGTGAGGTAAACCATTGTCATATAAGATCTCAGGGAACCCTTGAAATAACCATTGCATTTTGTGGCCATGTCTGTACATTTTTATACTTCCCTTTTATACTACATCCATTGGAACAGTGCCTGTTACAATATTATATTATATAGAGGACTTTTTGTCACCTATGTGATATAAAGTTTTATTGAAAAAAAGTGTAAAAAAAAACTATGAGTAAGCCCTGGTGGGTGGGGCGAAACACGTCAGTAGCAGAACCTTTAAGTCCTGTAAATTGTGAGGTGGGACCTCCATGGATTGGACTTGTTTTCCAAGCACATCCCACAGATGCTTGATTAGATTGAGATATGGAAGATATGGAGGCCAAGTCAATGCCTCAAACTCATCGTTGTGTTCCTCAAACTATTTTTGAATTTATTAGACCAGGCCACCTTCTTCCATTGCTTTTTGCAGTGTGGCAGAGCGCATTATCATTACCATTATAATGCTGAAGGAGGCCACTGCCATCAGGGTATACCATTTCCATGAAGGGGTGTACTTGGTCACCAACAATGTTTAGGTGGTATGGTCTGTGTCAAGTAACATCCACATGAATGGCAGGCCCAAGGTTTCCCAGCAGAACACTGCACAAAGCATCACACTGTCTCCACCGACATGCCTTCTTCTCCTACTGTACACTGGTGCCATCTCTTCCCCAGGTAAGTGACGCACATGCACCCGGCCATTAATATAATGTAAAAGATAATGTGATTCATCAGCCCAGGCCACCTTCTTCCATTGTTCTCATGCTCACATGCCCATTGTAGGCACTTTTGGCTGTGGGTCAGCATGGGCACCCTGACCAATCTGTGGCTACACAGCTCCATACACAACAAATTGTGATGTCCATTTTTCTGCTTCCAACACATAAACTTCAGGGACAATATGTTCACTTGCTGCCTAATATATCCCACTGATTTTCAGCTGTTTTCTTCACTTAACCTGTCAATAGTCATAAAGTTATGGCTGATCAGCAGGAACAGGACAAGGGTGGGAATAAGGGAAGGCTGCCCTGGGTGCAGCGTGTATTGTAGGGGTGGGGGCACCGCAAGTTTCTTCTATTATAAGGCTGACAGGAGTAGTGACAGCAGCATCGCTACATCTGTCAGCACAGCGCTGGAGGAGGCAAGGAGAGGTGGAGAAAGCTGGGAGGAGGTGCGGGCTGTGCTCTCTCTCCCCCTCATCCTCATAAGCTTGCACATAATGAAGGTGGGGCGCAGTTTGGCATCTTTACCCTCTGCACTGTATGAAGGTGGGGCGCAGTTTGGCATCTTTTCCCTCTGCACTGTATGACCTTGTCTTGGCACTGCTTATCAGTGTAGTTCCAATATATGTTTTTAAAGTGTTATATATAAAGATAGATTCCTGATATGTGGCTTCAGCACCATGTACTTGTATGAAAAAGTCTCCTGTCCTCTTTGTATTGCTTCCTTTGTGTGAAAATCTTGGTGTTCCTGCCAGTCCCTCTGCTTTCCTATTAAAAACCGACCACACTCTGCAGGAGAACACAACGTGGTCAGTTTTCTAGCTGTGATGGGAACTCAGCCTGCCCTCCTCCAATGATCAGATTTCCCCTAAACAGCCATTCACACTCAGTGTACTGTTGCTTCTCCTCCCCTTATGCTCTTATGCAGCTGAGAACAGAGGGAATGTGATCACTTACAAAAAAAAAAAGGGGGAAAGGTATTTATAATGTTTTTCTTTTAAATCTATACACAAATGTTTTCCTTTTATTTCTATTTTAAACGGAATGGGTTGTTTTACGAGGTGATCGTTTACAATAACTCTGTGATTTTAGATTTTTGTTGGCTGAACATCTAAAATAAAGAAGACAATTTCAGAAAAAGTCAGGGCTCCTCCAGCAGTTCGGTGACCAATGTCGGAAGTCTGGAGGCTTGGGAAAGATTTGTGACTCTTGATCATTTCCAAGTTTAGACGTGTGAATATCGCGCCTTTCTGACCTACATTCTGAATCATTAGAACACGGAGGAAGAAGGAACATCTTCCTGTTCACAGCCTTGTCCTTGTTATTAGGTCAGCAAACAGCTGGCAAGCCATCTTTCATGGGATGACAGCATTATCGGAGAGTTAGCTGGCCCTTTCCCAAAAGAAAAAAAAATACTAAATTGGAACGTGAGCCTAGCGTGAAGAAATGTTTGCGCTCCCTCACTGGGGCCAGCTTGGTCAGGTTTTGCAAATAGCAAAAGACATAGAGAGAATACTTCTGGATCCACACTCTTTAGACATGGAGACCAAAATAGAAATCTGTCTTCAATAGATATCTGTCTTCAACATGCTTCTTTACGGTGGGTTGATTCCATGTTAATGCAAGCAGTTTTTGTGTTTTACTTTGTGTATTATATTTTGTATTTCTTCGCTTATTTTTGATCATCATTTTACATTCATTGTAGGGTACAACCATTAAGGTCACAGTGTGGTGGTATGAAAGGAACCAAAAAGCCCAGTTCTTAGCAACTTGTTTTTGGGTTTTGCGTTGGAAGTGAAGATGTGTAAGGACCTTTTGTTGGAAGGCAATGCTGTATCTCACACATACAGTATATATTTTAACCCTCCAAGTTAGGCTGTTAAGTAAATTTATTTTTGGGGTTTCTGTTCCAATCACATGAGCAGGGATTGTTTAAATTGTCTAATCAGGACTTCACAGGCTGAGAGTTTGATTGCTTCCCCCTGCCTGTAGTAGAAGCTTCCAGCGTTTAGGGTGGGGAAATTCAAATAACAGAATATTTAGTAGCCAATCCCTGGGGAGGTGTGGCTAGATGGTGGCTTGGTTACTGTTAAATAGTTGGGAGCCCTAAGAAGATGTTTTTTTTCCCACTGTGGGGACGGATCTACATGTTGAGAGGAAGGGTGACTGCTTATCCCTGGACCCCCCTTTCTGGACTGGGCAATGGCTTACTTTGCTGGAGGTTGCACCTCTGGACTGACCATTGCCAGGATCTTGTGAGTAGAGCCTCTTTATCTGCGTTAAAGCTCTGAATAGTATCTACCCATGCTGCCTTTATGCTTATTTGTGCTTATTCTGATTTATGGTCCCCAGCCGTGAACTGTGGATTATTTAAGTATATCTGTATGAGTTCTACTGCTGCTAAGTAAGAGTTGTCCCCTACTAGCCATATATCTAATTTTGGAGTATCCTGCGCCAACCTTGACCCCTCCCCCCCAAGCTCCACTTGCAAATAAACTTTACAAAAGACACCATAGACCAGACTTCCTCAGCCTTTTTACCCTAGGGGAACCTTTGAATTTATTTTTTTAGTCTCAGGGAACCCATGCAAAAATTAATCTAAAAGCAGTGGGAAGAATGCCCCTTTCATTGGTAGTCAGTAGAAAGAATTAGAACGCCAGACAGCTAAATGTTCTTTGGAGTCATACCACTGGTTCTGCCATGCGGCATTGGACCTGGAACCATGAAGGCACCATAAGATGGGAGACCAATTAGCCACAGCTCAAGCAACCCCTAACCACCTCTGGGGGAATTCTAGGGTTCCATGGAACCCTTGTTGAGAATCTCTGCCCTATTGAGCCAGAGTTGATGGACTGTAGCTGTGTGCCTGGCTGCCTTGCACTGTTTAGGAAAGAACCTGTGGAAATTTACTATGACCCCTCCAAGGGTAGTGCTACACTTGCTTTTATTTTCTGTTGCTTAGAAGTTTTAGTTTGTTGCTACCCCAAAATATTTACCCAGGTCTTATGGAGTATGGTCATCTTGTTGCCCATTGGCACTGGCTTCCAACACAGGACATGTATATGGACAACTAGCACCATCTGTCAGCTAGTGATGGTCTCCTTAAGGGCATGACATTCAATGCACATAGTACAATGAGTTCTTTGCGGTTTGCTGAAAAGCGTGCCACAGTGTGCTTCCTGTCAAATAAGAGAATGCTACCGGTATGGCTTTACTCTCCATCTTGATTCCACAGCTTTTGCAAGGCATCTGATCTAACAGCTCAGATCCAGCATTACAAGCATTGTAATCGAACCTCATGGCCAGTCCAATTGCATCCACATCTCCAGCACTGAGGAAGGGGGAAGCAGTTACCCCGAAACGCATTGGCTTTTCTTGATCAATAAAGATCTGGACCTAAACTTCTCAAGTGTAATGGATTTTTGCATTTGTATCCCTTCTTTCTCTCTCTCTCTCTCTCTCTTTAGTTCTTTCTTTCTTTCTTCCTGTTCCTCTATTTCTCCTTGCTCTTTCATCCCTTCCCTCCCGCCTGTCTCTTCCCTCTCTTCCATTTATTCCACCCTCCCTCCCTCCCTCTTTCATTCTTTCTTTCTTTCCTTCCTTCCTGCCTTCCTTCCTTCGCTCCTTTTCTTTCCCTTTCTTCCTTCCAGCCTTCCTCTTCTGCTATTTCTCCTCTCTTTTTACTCCTTTCTCTTTCTCCTTTCTTTACTCTCTTTACTTTCTTTTCCTTCCTTTCCTTTTCTTTCTTTTCTTTTTAACAACCAAGGATTACTAGGATAAGGGTGCTCAGAACTGAAAATACATTATGGTATGGGTACCATCACCCCACAATACATTAAAAAATGGAAAGTTGAGGATTGGGGCAACTAGGGTTTTCTCGGTACTGTCAATAGACACATCAAAACATATCTAATAAAAAATATATATAGCTTTATTTAATATAAATTTTGACAAAACATATCTAAAAACACAAGTATAAATATATAAAGGAGCCTCTGGTCATCATGGCTGGGTGTGGCCTTCAAACTCTCAACATGTTTTCCGCTTCTTCAGGACAGTGCATAAGGCGACAAGAGGATTGTACACTAAAGGTAATGATAGTACACTAAAGGTTATCATTACCTTTAGTGTACAATCCTCTTGTCGCCTTATGCACTCTCCTGAAGAAGCAGAAAACAGCAAAACATGTTGAGAGTTTGAAGGCCACACACAGCCACGTTGACTAGAGGCACCTTATATTTATACCTGTGTTTTGTTTTGTTTTTAATATATTTTATTGAATTTTTCAAGGAGTACAGAGTTCCCACATGGGGATCAAGTCATGAATAAGAAGAAGTACATCTTAAAGTTTTAGGTATAATACATAAGAAATATTACTCTATAACAAAGTGTTAAGGCACAACCGATGAAGAGATCATATTTTACCTTGGAAGAGTAGGGTATACAATCATGTTAAATTATGTTTTGCTTTACTGTGTCTATACTTGTGTTTTTAGACATGTTTTGTCAAAATTGTATTAAATAAAGCTATATATATTTTTAATAAAATATGCTTTGCAGTGTCTATTGACGGCACAGAGAAAGCCCTAGTTGCCCCAATCTTCACCTTTCCAATTAACCAATGATTACTAAATGATTCTTTGTAACATTAATAAAAAATAGGAATACCAAAAATTGTGACTGTCCTGTCCTCACTCCTCCATACATTTTCAATCTCTTTAAGAATCTTTTGACTATTCTGATAAAATGACATCCATTTAACATATATCTTTTTATATCATCAATGTTTATACTGGGTAAATAAATGTTCTTGTCTGTTATTCATGGAAATAAAGGTCAAAATAACGGTACACATCCTATTCTGCTGATCCACTCATTAGGAATCCGGATTCCGGTAATTGTTTTATGGCTTGACCTATCACTGGCAATGGACAGCGCTAACCATCTTCTACCATGTGAGGTTATTGGTGTAGCAAGTGTACATGCAGACAGGTGATTATTACCAACACAACAGAGATAAATATGACATGACATAGAATGTATGAAGGAGCCCAGATGAATTTGTTTAGATCTTTATTTTCAGGAGAGGTATTTTATAATACACAATTGATGCCGGTTTGAAGGCAAAGAGTGGTCAAATATTGATTGGATTTGGATTTCTCTTCTGTTCATTTAATTGCCATTTTGTTGATTGATAAAAATAAAGTATTAACACTTCTATTTCTGAAAACATTCTTCATTTACATCATTCACCTCTAAACTTTTAGAATGCTTGGTCTACAAGTGTCTTACTGTAGCTCCTACCTCACTGAAAACAACCTTCTTGACCTCTTACAGTCTGGCTCTCAACAGTCCACATACCAGCCCTACTAAAGCTCACTAATGATTTACTAACTGATAAAACCAATGGCCACTACTCCATACTCATACTACTGGACCTCCCTGCAGGCTTTGATACTGTTGACCACCCACGCCTTCTCCATAAACTCCACTGCCTTGATCTCCAAGACTCTGCTCTAACCTGGTTCTCCTTCTATCTATCTATCTATCTATCTATCTATCTATCTATCTATCTATCTATCTATCTATCTATCTATCGTTCTATCTATCTATCTATTATTAATCTATCTATCTATCTATCTATCTATCTATCTATCTATCTATCTATCTATTATATCTTATCCTATCTATCTATCTATCTATCTATCTATCTATCTATCTATCTATCTATCTATCTATCTATCTATCTATCTATCTATCCTACCCCTTCAGTGTTACCTACAACTCTGTCTCCTCCTCTCCACTTCCTCTTTCTTTAGGGATCCCCCAAGGCTCCGTTCTTTGACCCCTCCTCTTCTCCATCTACATCTCCTCCCTTGGTCACTTGATAAACTCCCACGGCTTTCAATACTATCTCTACACAGATGACACCCAAATCTATCTCTCTGCTCCTCACCTCACTTCTTCAGCCTGCTCTCGCATTACTTACTAACTGACAGATGAGTATGGATGTTGCACCACTTACTTAAACTAAATCTCTCTAAAACTGAGCTTATAATATTCCCGCCCCCATTGGTGCCCACCTCCATGACTTTTCCATCAAGATCAGTAGTACAACTATCAGTACCTCCCCTCACGCCAGGGTACTGGGTGACTCTGACCTGCCCTTTCAGCCCCAAATCCAATCGCTGTCAAAAGCTTGCACACTTGACCTCCATAACATTTTTAAAAGTATCCCCTTTTTAAAGAATGAATCCACAAAGCCCCTCATTCACTCGCTTGTTATATCTTGCCTTAACTATTGCAACTCCCTTCTCATAGGCCTACCTCTCCATTGGCTATCTCCTCTTCAGTTTATCATGAATGCTACTGTCAGACTCTTCTACATTACCAACTGCTCAGTGTCTGCCACCCCTCTCTGCCAATCTCCACACTAGCCTCCATTCAGTGCCCCCCCCCCCTTCTGCCAATCCCTCCACTAACCTCCATTCAGTGTCCTCCACCCCTCTCTGCCAATCCCTCCACTAACCTCCATTGACTGTCCTCCACCCCTCTCTGTCAATCCCTCCACTAACCTCCATTCAGTGACCTCCATCCCTTGCTTCTAATCCCTAAACTAACTTCCATTCAGTGTTCTTCACCCCTCTCTGCTAATCCCTCCACGAACCTTCATTTGGTGTCTGTCACCCCTCTCTGCCAGTTCCTCCACTAACCTCCATTCAGTTTCTGCCACCCTCTCTGCCATCCCCTCCACTAACCTCCATTCAGTGTCCTCCACCCCTCTCTGTCAATCCCTCTGCTAACCTCCATTCAGTGTCCTCCACCCTTCTCTTCCAATACCTCCACTAACCTCCATTCAGTGCCTTCACCCCTCTCTGCCAATCCCTTCACTAACTTCCCTTCAGTGTCGTCCACCCCTCTCTTCCAATCCCTCCACTAACCTCCATTCCGTGTCCTCCACCCCTCTTTGCCAATCCTTTCACTAACCTCCATACAGTGTCCTCCACCGCTCTCTTCCAATCCCTCCACTAACCTCCTTTCAGTGCCTGGCGCCCCTCTCTGCCAGTCCCTCCACTAACCTCCATTCAGTGTCCTCCACCCCTCTCCCAATTCCTCCACTAACCTCCATTCAGTGTCTGCCACCCCTCTCTGCCAATCCATCCACTAACCTCCATTCAGTGTCTGCCACCCCTCTCTGCCAGTCCCTCCACTAACCTCCATTCAGTGTCCTTCACCCTTCTCTGCCAATCCCTCAACGAACCTCCATTCAGTGGCTGCCACCCCTCTCCGCCAGTCCCTTCACTAACCTCCATTCAGTGTCTGCCACCCCTCTCTGCCAGTCCCTACACTAACCTCCATTTAGTGTCCTCCACCCCTCTCTGCCAATCACTCCACTAACCTCCATTTAGTGTCCTCCACCCCTCTCTGCCAATCCTTCCACTAACCTCCATTCAGTGTCCTCCACCCCTCTCTTCCAACCCCTACACTAACCTCCATACAGTGTCCTCCACCCCTCCCTGCCAATCCCTCCACTAACCTCCATTCAGTGTCTGCAATCCTTCTCTGTCAGTCCCTCCACTAACCTCCATTCCGTGTCTGCCACCCCTCTCTGCCAGTAGTTCCTTTGGGTTTTGATTGCCCAACTAACTAAATTCAAAATACTAACAATAACATACAAAGCCATTCACAACTATACCCCATCTTGATATACCAATCTTGTCTCCAAATATCACCCAAACCGTCCTCTCCGCTCCTCTCAAGACCTCCTGCTCTCTAGCTCCCTTGACTCCTCCTCCCATGCTCATTTCCCGGACTTCTCCACAGCCTCTACCATCCTCTGGAACTCTCTACCTCAATCTGTCTGGCCATCTCCTAGTCTGGCTGCCAGGCGATCCCTGAAAACTCATCTCTTCAGGGAAGCCTAGCATGCTTCCAACTAACTGAAATTGAATCATCTTCCACAGTTATATAGTTACAGTATCTTACAAAATGACACTTTGCTACAATGTAAAGTAGTGAGTGTACAGCTTGTATAACAGTGTAAATTTGCTGTCCCCTCAAAATAACTCAACACAAAGCCATTAATGTCTAAACCGCTGGCAACAAAAGTGAGTACAACCCTAAGTGAAAATGTCCAAATTGGGCCCAAAGTGGACACCATTATTTTCCAGCACTGCCTTAACCCTCTTGGGCATGGAGTTCACCAGAGCTTCACAGGTTGCCACTGGAGTCCTCTTCCACTCCTCCATGATGACATCACAGAGCTGGTGGATGTTAGAGACCTTGCACTCCTCCACCTTCCGTTTGAGGACGCCCTACAGATGCAATAGAGTTTAGGCCTAGAGACATGCTTGGCTAGTCCTCAGCTTCTTTAGCAAGGCAGTGGTCGCCTTGGAGGTGTGTTTGGGGTCGTTATCATGTTGGAATACTACCCTGTGACCCAGTCTCCGAAGGGAGGGGATCATGCCCTGCTTCAGCATGTCACAGTACATGTTGGCATTCATGGTTCCCTCAATGAACTGTAGCTCCCTGTAGCACTCATGCAGCCCCAGACCATGACACTCCCACCACCATGCTTGACTGTAGGCAAGACACACTTGTCTTTGTTCTCCTCACCTGCTTGCCACCACACACGCTTGACACCATCTGAACCAAATAAGTTTATCTTGGTCTCATCAGACCTCAGGACATGGTTCCAGTAATCCATGTCCTTAGTCTGCGTGTCTTCAGCAAACAGTTTGCAGGCTTTCTTGTGCATCACCTAGAAGAGGCTTCCTTCTGAGACGACAGCCAAGCAGACCAATTTGATGCAGTGTGCAGCGTATGGTCTGAGCACTGACAGGCTGACCCCTCCACCCCTTCAACCTCTGAAGCAATGCTGGCAGCGCTCTAACATCTACTTCCCAAAGACAACCTCTGGATATGACGCTGAGCATGTGCACTCAACCTGCAATGGCTAATTGGGCCCAATTTGGACATTTTCACTTAGGGGTGTACCCACTTTTGTCAGTTGAGTTATTTTGAGGGGACAGCAAAGTTACACTGTTATACAAGCTGTACACTCACTACTTTACATTGTAGCAAAGTGTCATTTCTTCAGTGTTGTCACATGAAAAGATAGAATAAAATATTTACAAAAATGTGAGGGGTGTACTCACTTTTGTGAGGTACTGTATGTAGTTAACTTGATTGAAAAAAGCACAAGTCCATCCAGTTCAACCAACATAGAGAAAAAAAACCCCAAAAACTAAAAAGCAAAAAGAAAACCGCCATATACACAATCCCATACCCACAGTTGATCCAGAGGAAGGCAACCACCCCCCAATAAAGTATGTTTCAATTTGCTCCAGCGGGGGGGGGGGGGAATCCTTCCTGGTCCCCCAAGAGGCAATTGGATATTCCCTGGATCAACTTTACAGATAAATATTCGTATTCAGCAGGGGTGGCCTGTGCATTGTGGGTGCTCAGGTGCCGCCCCCCTCATCCCTGCCACCGCCACCCCCTATCCATGCACCCTGCCCCTTTCAGGGGTGCATGAATTACAATTGTGGGGATGGAGCGGGGATGTGTCTTTTGAAGCACAGATTAGAGCCAGAGGCTCTAATAGGCTTCAAAAGAGGGTGTGACGATAGCGAATGAATTTTCGCAATTTTCACACTAATTCCCCACCACTCAGGAGGCAGGTCTTGAGACCTGTTTCCCGATTGGCCAAAGTATCAGGCGATCCTATTGGATGCCTAGCTTTGGAGGATCAAAGAGGAGACGGAAGAGGCCCCGGGAGGAGCGTACACCGGAGCTGCTGCCTGCACCGGAGCCCTAGATTGGGTAGGCTGGTGATGCCTGTCAGCCGTGCACCACGGACTGGGCGAGGGGTTGCTAGGCTGTATGTTTTCCAATCATGCACCACGTGTCGGGCGGGGAGTGCTGGGCTGGATGTTTTTCAATCTCGTGCCACGGGCCGGATGGGGAGTGCTGTGCTGGATGTTTTTCAATCACATGCCACGGCCCGAGTGGGGAGTGCTGTGCTGGATGTCTTTCAATCACATGCCGCATGCTGGGCGGGGATTGCTGGGCTGGATGTCTTTCAATCATGTACCACAGCCCAGGCTGGATGTCTTTCAATCAGGTGCCGCGTGCTGGGCAGGGAGTGCTGGGCTGGATGTTTTTCAATCACGTGCCACATGCCGGGTGGGGAGTGTTGTGCTGGATGTCTTTCAATCACGTGCTGTGTGCCGGGAGAGGAGTGCTGTGCTGGATGTCTTTCAATCACATGCCGCGGGCCGAGCGGGGAGTGCTGTGCTGGATGTCTTTCAATCACGTGCCGTGTGCCGGGAGAGGAGTGCTGTGCTGGATGTCTTTCAATCAGGTGCCATGTGCCGGGAGGGGAGTGCTATGCTGGATGTCTTTCAATCATGTGCCATGTGCCGGGAGGGGAGTGCTATGCTGGATGTTTTTCAATCAGGTGCCGTGTGCTGGGAGGGGAGTGCTGGGCTGGATGTCTTTCAATCAGGTGCCATGTGCTGGGAGGGGAGTGCTGTGCTGGATGTCTTTCAATCATGTGCCATGTGCCGGGAGGGGAGTGCTATGCTGGATGTTTTTCAATCAGGTGCCGTGTGCTGGGAGGGGAGTGCTGGGCTGGATGTTTTTCAATCAGGTGCCATGTGCTGGGAGGGGAGTGCTGGGCTGGATGTTTTTCAATCAGGTGCCATGTGCTGGGAGGGGAGTGCTGGGCTGGATGTCTTTCAATCAGGTGCCGTGTGCTGGGAGGGGAGTGCTGGGCTGGATGTTTTTCAATCACGTGCCATGTGCTGGGCGGGGAGTGCTGTGCTGGATGTCTTTCAATCACGTGCCACGGGCTGGATGGGGAGTGCTGGGCTGGATGTCTTTCAATCTCGTGCGGGGAGTGCTGGGCTGGATGTCTTTCAATCATGTAGCGCATGCTGGGCGGGAAGTGCTGGGCTGGATGTCTTTCAATCACGTGCCACGGGTCAGGCTGGATGTCTTCCAATCAGGTGCCGTGGGCCGGGCGGGGAGAGCTGGGTTGAATGTCTTTAAATCATGTGCCACGGGCCAGGCTGGATGTCTTTCAATCAGGTGCCGTGGGCCGTGCGGGGAGTGCTGGGCTGGATGTCTTTCAATCACATGCCACGTGCTGGGCAGGGAGTGCAGGGCTGGATGTTTTTCAATCATGTGCCACATGCCGGGCGGGGAGTGCTGTGCTGGATGTCTTTCAATCACGTGCCACGTGCTGGGCGGGGAGTGCTGGGCTGGATGTCTTTCAATCAAATGCCACGGGTCAGGCTGGATGTCTTCCAATCAGGTGCCGTGGGCCGGGCGGGGAGTGCTGGGCTGGATGTCTTTCAATCACGTGCTGCGTGCTGGGAGGGGAGTGCTGGGCTGGATGTTTTTCAATCTCGTGCCACGGGCCGGACGGGGAGTGCTATGCTGGATGTCTTTCAATCAGGTGCCGTGGGCCGGGCGGGGAGTGCTGGGCTGAATGTCTTTCAATCACGTGCCATGGGCCAGGCTGGATGTTTTTCAATCTTGTGCCACGGGCTGGATGGGGAGTGCTGTGCTGGATGTCTTTCAATCAGGTGCCGTGGGCCGGACAGGGAGTGCTGTGCTGGATGTCTTTCAATCACGTGCCACGGGCCAGGCTGGATGTTTTTCAATCTTGTGCCACGGGCCGGGCGGGGAGTGCTGGGCTGGATGTCTTCCAAACACGTGCCGTGGATCAGGGGGGTGGATGTCTGTTAGTTGCACACCGTGGGCCTGGGGGTGGGATCCTGCCAGTGCTGCCCGGAGGGGGGGGGGGGTGCCTGTTTGCCCTTGTTTGCCCGCTTCCCCCCCCCAAGGAAAACCCCACCAGCCGCCATTGGTATCCAGTTATATTTTGTACATTTAGGACCTTTTGTACCACTTGCCCCACCCTATTAGATTGTAAGCCCTTAAAAGCAGGGCCCTCTTAACCCTCTTGTATTGTATTGTAGCTGTACTGCCTCCCTTTATATTATAAATCATTCTGCAATCTGTTGCCGCCATATAAATCCTGTGTAATAATAATAATAATACTGGTAGTAATGACATGTTTATTGTATCGGTCTATTGATGATTTCATGATATACGGAGGAATATTCTGCGGTCTTAGATCCGGCGTCCGCCTTCTCTTATTTCCTCTCCACGATGTAAATATTTTGCAGTGTTGTTTTCCTGTCGGCGCCTCCAGCCATTCCATTGTGAACACAAAGTTTCATTTTTCAATAAATTTCAGCTTCGGCGTTCCTCGCTGAACCAGCGTTGTTAATATAAATTTCCTCTCCGCATGCCCCGAAATCCGATCTATTTATATAATCCGAATACCGACAAGGATTGCTGGAAAAGAAGCAGCAACACATAAAGGAAAGGTGTGCGGCTCGCCGGGGCCGGGAAAATTCTCGGTTCTTTTGTGATGGAAACATTTTTTTTTTAATGCGCATTGCGGCTTCTCTTCAGCGGGATGTCCCCGCACGCGGCTTTTATGACAAATAATAGAACGCAATTTACTTTCAACTTGAAGCTGTTGCAAGGTTTTGTTATACGGTTCTATGTTCTGTGGATTTGGGATGCTTCAAGTGGACCACTTATTAAATAAACAATAAATTCCTGACGTTGCAATATACGGCCACAGGAACATTTTGCACGTAAGCTCCGCCTGTTTATTATTAAAAACCCTTCCCTCCAGTCTAGTGAGGCTGCCTAGGCTAAGATGATGTCATCAGTCTGCTGCAGGCAAGAGGAAAGCGTTTCCCCAGTCTCCCCTCTCCAAGCGATCAGACTGCAACATTGTAACATTGCAGCCAGGGGCGTTGCTAGGGGGTGGCTATTGGGGCTATAGCCCAGAGTCTGGGGCCCATAGCCCCGAGTCTCTTACCGGGTGGGTGCAGTTCTGCAATTAGCAGGTATGTCTCTCTGGGGACCCTGATGTAAGGGGAATCCACACATAACAATATATATATATATATATATACACACACACATGTATATTATATACATGTGTATGCCCGCTCAGGCGTATGACTTTCTTTACTTTGCTGCTATGGGCCCTAGCCCCAGATCTTTTGTAGACCTAGCAACGCCCCTGGTTGCAGCAAGTTGCAAAAGTGAGAGCCAAGAAATGCGCAGGCACCAGGATTTCCATTGATTGAGCAGCTCAGTGATGCAAAATGTATAATTCTGAGTCACGATTAACCACCTGCCTACCGGGCACTTTCACCCCCTCCCTGCCCAGGCCAATTTTCAGCTTTCAGCGCTGTCACATTTTGAATGACAATTGCACGGTCATGCAACACTGTACCCATATGAGGTTTTTATATTTTTTTCACACAAATAGGGCTTTCTTTTGGTGGTATTTAATCAGTGTTGGGTTTTTTATTTTTTGCTAAAAAAAACAAACAAAAAATGACCAAAAATTTTGTTTCATAGTTTGTTATAAACATTTGAAAACAGGTAATTTTTCTCCTTCATTGATGGGCACTGAAAGGCTGCTCTGATAGGAACTGATAAGGCGGCACTGATAAGCACTGATGAGGCAGTACTGATGGGCACTGATATGTAGCACTGACGGTTGGCACTGATGGTTGGCACTGATGGGTGGCACTGAAGGGCAGTAATAGGTGGCACCTATCAGTGCCGCTTATCAGTGCCACCTTCTAAAGCACTGCGGCGCTTTAACTGATAATTGCGCGGTCGTGCGACGTTGTACCCAAACAAAATTGATGTCCTTTTTTCCCACAAATAGAGTTTTCTTTTGGTGGTATTTGATCACCTCTGCGGGTTTTATTTTTTGCGCTATAAACAATTTTGAAAAAAGAAACATTTTATTTTACTTTCTGCTGTAATACATCTCCAATAAAAAATATATATAAAATCTAATTTCTTCATCAGTTTAGGCCGATATATATTCTTCCTCATATTTTTGGTAAAAAAAATTGCAGTCAGCGCATATTGATTGGTTTGCGCAAAAGTTATCGCGTCTACAAACTATGGGACAGATTTAGGGACTTTTTTCATTGTTTTTACTGGTAATGGTGATGATCTGCGATTTTTAGTGGGACTGCGACATTGCGGCAGACAAATCGGACCCAAATTACACTTTTTGGGGACCAGTGACATTATTACATTGATCAGTGCTATAAAAATGCACTAATCAATGTAAAAATGACAATCGTAGGGAAGGGGTTAACACTAGAGGGCAATCAAGGGGTTAACTGTGATCCTTGGGTGTGTTCTAACTGTAGGGGGGATGGGCTGGCAGGGACATGGCAGAGATCGCTGTTCCCGATCACTGGGAGCACTGGGAGCAGAAGATCTCTGACATGTCATCTGGCAGAACAGGGATACGCCTTTTTTCGCATAAGCAGATCCCCGTTCTGCCTCTGTACAAGGCGATTGCGGGTCATCGAGCCAGCCATGCTCCTGCGGGGCGCAGCGGGTGCATGTGTGCCCGTTATCTCTCATGCACGGACCGACTTACAGCTACGGAGATTTGCGCAGGAGAGCTGACCTGCCGCCGTATAACGATGGTGGCTGGTCGACACACAGAGCAATACATTGTTACCATAGTAAATCTGTATTACTCTGGGGAAGTGATCAGTCTTTTTTTTACACATTATGATTGCTTATAGTAATGAATTCAATTGCTATAAGCAAGCATTATACTAAATTAAATTGAATCCTTCAGTTTGTTTTGTTGTAATTAGTTGTGACTGGCCACAGCTAAATAAATGGTACAGATGGGCTGTGATTGGCCCTGTCTGTACCATGTGATCACAGTGACCAATTACAGCTAGCAACACATGCCCCATCCAAGAGGATACCATGTGACGTCCACCTGGATCGACAAAGACCCGCCAGATCGTCATTTTGCTATAGGCCTGGGCGGGAACTAGTTACTTTTGTCAACATTTGTTCCATATACTGTGATGCTGGGGCTGTATACTGTGTCCTGTGAGGCTGAGCAGTATACTGTGCCCTGTGATGCTGAGCTGTATACTGTGTCCTGTGATGCTGGGTCTGTATACTGTGTCCTGTGATGCTGGGGCTGTATACTGTGTCCTGTGATGCTGAGCTGTATACTGTGT
The DNA here is from genome assembly GCA_018402905.1 of Glandirana rugosa. Classification (NCBI taxonomy): domain Eukaryota; kingdom Metazoa; phylum Chordata; class Amphibia; order Anura; family Ranidae; genus Glandirana; species Glandirana rugosa. The sequence continues at coordinate 1,003,336 of BLSH010432038.1, forward strand.
CCTGTGATGCTGAGCTGTATACTGTGTCCTGTGATGCTAAGCTGTACACTGTGTCCTGTGATGCTGAGCTGTACACTGTGTCCTGTGATGCAGAGCTGTATACTGTGTCCTGTGATGCTGAGCTGTATACTGTGTCATGTGATGCTGAGCTGTATACTGTGTCATGTGATGCTGAGCTGTATACTGTATCCTGTGATGCTGAGCTGTATACTGTGTCCTGTGATGCTGAGCTGTATACTGTGTCCTGTGATGCTAAGCTGTATACTGTGTCCTGTGATGGTGAGCTGTATACTGTGTCCTGTGATGCTGAGCTGTATACTGTGTCCTGTGATGCTGAGCTGTATACTGTGTCCTGTGATGCTAAGCTGTATACTGTGTCCTGTGATGGTGAGCTGTATACTGTGTCCCGTGATGCTGAGCTGTATACTGTGTCCTGTGATGCTGAGCTGTATACTGTGCCCTGTGATGCTGGGGCTGTATACTGTGTCCTGTGATGCTGAGCTGTATACTGTGCCCTGTGATGCTGAGCTGTATACCCCCCCCATCCAAAAACTTCACCAGCCGCCACTGATCAGAATTGACACAACTGTGTCACCTCTGAGTGGCATCTCAATCTCAAAAGTACAGTGACCTTGGATGATACCTGAACAAATATGGTGCCATCCAACTGGGGAAAGAAGCAGGCAAAGGCATTGCCAGGGGACGTACTGTGATCTCTGTGAAAGGTGATACATACCTAATAACCTAATGCTAATAAATAGATTGGGTAAAAAATAAAAAAACAGCTCTACTACCTCTACTACATTGGTTGATTGAAATAAAACGTCATCACTGTGTGTTCACCATTCAAGCCCCCTGACTGCCACCTTATCTTCATGCTTTTCTGAGCTCCCAGGCCCAGATACCGGATAATACAGAATAAACTATATATATATATCTGTATGTATTTATTATTTTCTATTTTTTATTATTATCATTTCTTTTTTTTAATGTGTGTTTATACAGTATACACCCAAGAATGAAGTTAAAAAAAAAATAGAAACAAAGTGTGTACAGAAATAACATAAAAATCAAGCACATACAATATACAACACTGAAAAAATTACACTTTGCTACAATGTAAAGTAGTGAGTGTACAGCTTGAATAACAGTGTAAATTTTCTGTCCCCTCAAAATAACTCAACACACAGCCATTAATGTCTAAACCGCTGGCAACAAAAGTTAGTACACCCCTAAGTGAAAATGTCCAAATTGGGCCCAATTAGTCCTTTTCCCTTAGTGTTACAAGGTCTCCGGTGTTAATGGGGAGCAGTTGTGTTAAATTTGGTGTTATCACTCTCACTCTCTCATACTGGTCACTGGAAGTTCAACATGGCACCTCATGGCAAAGAACTCTCTGAGAATCTGAAAAAAAAGAATTGTTGCTCTACATAAAGATGGCCTAGGCTATAAGGAGATTGCCAAGACCCTGAAAATGAGCTGAGGTTCCACTCAGAACAGCGCCTCGCCATGGTCGACCAAAGAAGTTGAGTGCACATGCTCAGCGTCATATCCAGAGGTTGTCTTTGGGAAATAGATGTATGAGTGCTGCCAGCATTGCTGCAGAGGTTGAAGGGGTGGGGGGTGAGCCTGTCAGTGCTCAGACCATACGCCGCACACTGCATCAAATTGGTCTGCATCGGCTGTCATCCCAGAAGGAAGCCTCTTCTAAAGATGATGCACAAGAAAGCCCACAAACAGTTTTCTGAAGACAAGCAGACTAAGGACATGGATTACTGGAACCATGTCCTGAAGACCCTACTGTCGGCTACGTCTGGTTAAACTACGTCACACGCCGCATACCAGACTCGTGACTGTCCGAGTGGGGGGTGGGGAAGTTGGAGACGTCGTTACGACCGTCGTGAGTATGTAGATAAAGGGTTTCTGTTGGAGACCTATACTGCGACTCGTACACGTGAGTTGAAGAAACCAGCTGGTACCGCTCCGCGACAAGACTCACCTTGGAGTCGAGTAAAAGTCCCAGAACCGTTAGAGGAATATCGGATCCGGTAGAAATACATCTCGTTGTTAAGAAAAAAA
>BLSH010432038.1:1062349-1072349 GCA_018402905.1 Glandirana rugosa
TCCTCCATCCCTCCCTTCCTTCCTTCTCTCTCTTTTCTTATGTTTTCATTTGTTTTCTTCCTCCCTTCCTTCCTTTCCTTCCATCCTACTGAGCTTTTTTCCTTCCTTTTTCCTCTCTTTCTATTTTCTTTCTTTTCTTCCTCTCTTCCCTTCTATTTTACTTCTCTCCATCCTTTTCTGCCTTCTTTCCTTCCTTTGGTCCCTTTTTTCATCCTCCATCTTTCCTTTCCCTTTCCTTTCCTTTCCTTTTTTCCTTTCCTTTCCCCTCATTTTCCTTCCATTTCTTTTTCCTCTCCTCTTCTCTCCTCTCCCCTCCCCCCTTCTCTTCTCCTCTCCTCTTTCCTCTCATTTCTTCTCTCCTCTACTCTCACCTCCCTTTCCTTCTCATCTCCTTCATTCACACACTTTATGAGGACTGGGAAGAGGTAATTCTAAAGTTTGACTGCTTTGGGTTCTTTTATTGATGGGAAGTGTCTGTTCCTCATAAAAGTCAACCGTTTTGTTGCCCAATCCCAACACCTCTCTTTTCTTCTCTGGTTCTTCAAGGTTGGACTAAAACTTAATCTGGAGTGCAGCATTTTTTACAGTCAGAGCTGAGCTTCCTTTATTTATCACCCAGATAATAGAATAATAAGGGCACAGTCCTAGAACCACAATACATTTCCCCCGAATTGCACGTTAGATATTAATGATGCGCAATGTGGGCAATATACATCTTCTAATCTGGAATTAAGTCTACAAAAACATCTTTGTTACCTTTATTCATAGATACCATTGCTTTTACTGCCTCTGTAAATGGACGCCGGGCCTATTACTTTTACTTTTTTAATTAAGCCAGGTACAAGTTTCCCCGTCTCTCCTGTAAGTAATGTTAACATGAAGCATGTTCCTTTTTAATTGTCTGAACTCTGCTGGGCATAATTGTGAAGGAACAACCGCAGATGCTCATTACATTCCAGCTCTAGGTATTGATTGTGTTCTCCTTCTTTACTATTATACACTTTTCTGCATTGATTAAGAGATTATTATGCATATGGCGAATGGAGATAGTGGATTATTAAGGCTTGTAATGAACCCAAGGGCTAATCGAGCTGAATTTTCTTTATCCCACTGGAGTTTTACTTTACAAACCAAACAGTCAAAACTGAACTTTGAAAAACACTAAAATATATTCATTACAATGTAAAACGCAAACAGAAGTCGCAATCTATAAAATGCTGCTGCGGTTGGAATGTTCTATTTAGTTTTCCTATAAAAATAGGGGAAACAAAAGTAGAAATAGTTACCAGTGAACTTCAGTTTTAGGAACTGATAGAACATATACAGTAAGCCGTTTTGAAATACAGTATAGAATGACAAGAAAGAGGGGCGCCAGCTAAGTGTAGAAGTTAGTAGCAAGTTTGTTTAAAAAAAAAAAAAAAAAAAGACAAGTGGCATCTCACTATGGAAGTAAAACAAATCTCATATAACTATTCACCATGTTCCCACTGCAGTCTGTGATGACAGATTCGTGGGTTGGAGCCATTCCTACAGATGGCTAGATGCTCCAAAACGCATACCCATGCCCCTCGCTGTAGATCGACCCTGCTGTGATGTCATCTTTGTGGGGGCATTCCAAAGTGGCTCCTGAACATCCGGTTTCGGTCCTCAGAATTCCTCCACCAGCCCGCGGCTGTAGGAACAGCCCCAGCCCAGGAATCTGTCTTTCTTTTCTTTCTCAAAATTCACAGATATGACTTTAATCTGAAGTGTGGAGATGCCAATATAATTGTAGGAAAGACCGCTCCAGATATATTGGTCCCCGAAAAATACCTTAAACTGTCTCCGAAGGTGCTGGCTCAGTATGCACTGGGAACACGGGTGATAAAGAAATCCGGATAGCCGCATTTCATTCAATGCTTTTATTGAAGTATCAGGTCCATGCAGTACAAAAATGGGGAACAAAGCTGACGCGTTTCACACCCCCTATGGGTGCTTACTCATAGCTACCATAGCTATGACTAAGCACCTATAGGTGGTGCGAAAGGCGTCAGTTTGTTCCCCATTTTTGTACTGTATGGACCCGATACTTCAATAAAAGCATTGAATGGAGTGCGGCTATCTGGAGTTCTTTTTAACCCATGCCAATATAGTTGTACTACAAGCTCTCATTTGACTTTTTCCTTACAATATTAAGTAGTTTCATTGTTTTATTATTTATTGTTGCATTGGTACCTGCCCTCTCTGAACCTACTCTGTGCCACTATCCCAATTCCCATTGCAATACAGTGTAACCTCTCCCATCCATCCCTCCAACACCATACCCATCCACACTTTATCTAAGACCCTTTTTACTTACCAAAGTCTACCATCCTGTGACCTTCTGTGGCTCCCTTTTCCGGAAGTGAAGACTGGTGACCCAGTGTGGCAGCCAACTTGTCTTGTTTCCGCCTCTCATGTTATGATGTCATGATACCCCCTCGGAAGGCTTCAGGGTCCAGTGAGGACCCCCTTCTGACAGCCAATGGGCAGACAGGATTGTAGGCTGCTACAAAACACAAGCAGATTGGGTGCTGAAAGACTGTCTCCCCATCATAGTGCCATGATAACAGCTGAAGCACAAGAGGTTGGTAATAGGCACAAAAAAAGCAGGGCAGCCACAAAGTGTCCACAGGGATGGCGGGGAAAGAAACCAAACTACTGCCAGGCGCTCATGCTATAATGCACCGGAATGTAAACTGTCCATGGGTTATATGCGTGGGGTTAATGATAGTGATGATTGGAAGTCCAGATTCGGGTAACATAAGTAGCTAGAAGTCAAATAAAACACAGTTTATTTCAACAATGATGCAGAAATAAAACAGCAAGAGGCCTGAGCTGAATGTAGAACAGCATTACCAGAGGTGGATCCCGTCCTGCAGCAGCAGAGGATGATGAGGGAAAACCTGCGTGTACCGGGAGATCTGGATGGAGAGCAGATCTTGTGTGAGAAAGCAGGGGCGTAACGATAGGGGTTGCAGGGGTTGCAATTGCAACCGGGCCCCATGGTCCAGGGGGCCCATGTGCCTCCCTTGTACACCTGAATAGGAGGGATGGCGGGGGCGGTATTTAGAGGACCCAATCTCCTCCATTTTCCTCTATCCAGTTTACTTGTCTTCTGCTGTTCCCAGGGCCCCTGTGTGCTTCCCTGGTCCCCCTGGGGCCTGCTGCAGAACTTGTGAAAGGGCCCCACTGCAATAATAAAGGGACCCACAATAGGAGTAAAGGGCCCCAGGATCAGTGGGAAGAGGGAAGGGCCCTGGTCAGGGGGCCCTTCATAATTTCTTGCACCGGGGCCCTGAAGGTTCTAGTTACGCCTCTGTGAGAAAGCTTCCCACCGCAGCCAAACAGTGGGGAAGCACAGGTCACCGGAAACAGTGTGGCATGAAACAGAGGCGTAACGAGAACCTTCAGGGCCCCGGTGCAAGAAATAATGACCCCTGGCCAGGACCCTTCCCTCTTCTCGCTGATCCTGGGGCCTTTTACTCCCATCACAGGTCCCTTTATTACGGTCCCGCAGCGGGACCTTTCACAAGTTCTGCAGCGGGCCCCCTTTCTTCAGGCCTCCCCATGGTGGTGAAATCCCAGGGCCCGGTTGCAATTGCAACCTTTGCAATCCTGATAGTTCCCTCACCATTTCATTTTATTTCTTTTACAATTTTATTTTTATTATTTTTTAAAAATTTTTTAGGAGTTCTGTTGGGGGGCTTTGATGAGATATCAGGGGTCTAAACAAACCTCAGCCCTCAATCTCCATCTGTGTAGCCTCAGCTGCACAGAATGAATCGACAGGGAGTACCGAGCCTCCCATTCATTCAGAAATGGAAGTATAGTAAAAACAGTTTACTATGCTTCAGTTATGAATGAACCAATTGGTACCAATCACTGACTCTGTCAATTCAGAAAAGGAAGGAGCCGGTAAATGACAAATTTACCGACCTGTTCCCATTTCTCCATCATGACATCTTCTACAGCAGCTGGCAGGAGAGAGGAGGGGGGAAGACAGCAGCTCTGTGGGGGGACACAGGGACCCTGGGTACAGCAGAAGACAAGTAAACTGGATAGGAGGGGCGGCAAGGGCAGCATATAGAGGAACCAATCTAAATGTTCCCCCCCCTCCATCCCTCCTATCCAGGTGTACAAGGGAGGTGCACTGGCCCCCTGGAGTATGGGGCCCGGTTGCAATCGCAACCCCTGCAACCACTATCATTACGCCCCTGGCTTGAACACAGGGATCAGCTGTTCCACCAACAGGAAGCTAAACAAACAGGAAGTGAAGTTGGTGGCCAGGACTACATGTTTTGGGACCCCTTTTGTCAAATTCTGGCTTGGTAACCCCGTTGTCCGGCCGTGGTGGGCAGCTTTCTCACACAGGATCTGCCCTCCATCCAGATCCCTCGGTACACGCAACTTTTCCCTCATCATCCTCTGCTGCTGCAGGACGGGATCGGATCCACCTCTGGTAATGCTGTTCCACATTCAGCTCAGGCTTCTTGCTGTTTTTATTTCTGCTTCATTGTTGGAATAAACTGTGTTTTATTTGACTTCTGGCTACTTATGTTACTGGGCTCTGGACGTCGGATCAGCACTCTCCTTAGCCCCACACATATGGCCCATGGACAGTTTATATTCTGGTGCAATATAGCATGAGTGCCTGGCAATGATTTGGTTGTGAAGGATTGTAGACTGGTGGCCCACTGCAACAGCTAACTGATGACCAGACCAGATGATAGGCACAGGACCAAGGATCCACGTGAGAAAATGGGAATTTTAGGTAGATATAAGAAATTGTGCATGAGAAACCATCCCCTGAGGTCTTCTGGGAAACCAATAATTTCATTCCTGGGGTCCAATCCAACTCTTACTGGTTCCTGCTGACCTCTGCATCACTTCAGGACACAGTATTAACACAAAGGAAACAGCGAGAGCATAAGGGGGCCCCGAGGATGGACACTTCCAAAATTTTCCAGCAGACTAAAGCTGCCCAAACATCAGAAACATTTTGTATCTTCCAATTGGCCCAACTGGCGCTCATTTTTGACCGTAGTGATGAGAAAATTGAAAAATGGTTCTAGTTTGAGGAAAATCATAGATATTTCTGACCCCCCCCCCCCCCAACTTTTGGCGCATTTTTTTTTGGGGGGGGGGGAGGCAACTACTTCATCTTAACAGGTATCTGCTCCCACTAATGCTCAAAGTGCCTAGGGAATCCAAGCGGATGTTTCACCCCCAATCCGCAACCTTCTGGAGCAGGTCCATTCACAGGGTGCAGCGTGGCTCAAACATGTGCAGTGGGAACCCAGCTGTGAAGCCGCAAGGAGTCATAGCCGGCTTCCCACAGTTAACATGCCAGCATCAGGCACCAAAAGACCCGTGGAGGGCCAGTCCTGGTGAGGACTGTGCTGAATCCCTGGACTGGTGAGTGTCTGTTTATTAAAAGTCAGCAGCTACAATATTTGTAAATGCTGACTTTTAATTTTTGAAAGCCTGGCTGAAGCTCCTCTTTAATACTTCTAGGATTTAATTGTAATAGAAGGTCTGGTTACAATTTTAGGGACATTCATATGAAATTACTTAATTTTTCAGAATTTCCATACAAACGTTTGAATGAACATCTAACTATGTATACGGCCAGCTTTGGGGGTGAGAATTTTTTTACAGACAGAGTACAGTTTGTCACAGGAGGAATGGCTTGCATGGAGAAGCAATATACAGTAGCAAAGCTTCACTAAAAAACTAAAAAAATATTTTTGGCTGGGTTGACATTGTCTGTATCTCCTGTGATAGAACTTAAAGTCACGAGGTCCCCTTGCAAAAAGTTGCTTGGACCAGCTCCTGCTCATATCACAACCCAACACTCCTTTCTTCTCGCACCTAGCGCTACTTGTTTCCATCTTATCAGTCTACAATGTATTCCTTTTAAATTGAGCATCGGCAGTCTTAGATTATTGCAGAGTGTTCCCAAAATTTAAATTCCTCCAAAAAAATTGATGTTGCTATCAAGCCTAGCTTTGGGATGGAGACCCCTCCTTCACTGCAAGGGTTACATCTAAGGGGTATAGGAAGCTGTGGTATTACCCACTTCATTGCTCTCTCTGGCAGGCTCCAGCTCTCCTCTTCCCCTGATGGTCTGGGTTCTGGGAAACCTCTACACTGTGTACAAAGACTACAGAGTGGGCCATTTATATGGATACACCTTAATAAAATGGGAATGGTTGGTGATATTAACCTGTTTGTGGCACATTAGTATATGTGAGGGGGGAATCTTTTCAAGATGGGTGGTGACCATGGTGGCCATTTTGAATCCAACTTTTGTTTTTTCAATAGGAAGAGGGTCATGTGACACATCAAACTTATTGGGAATTTCACAAGAAAAACAATGGTGTGCTTGGTTTTAACATAACTTTATTCTTTCATGAGTTATTTACAAGTTTCTGACCACTTATAAAATGTGTTCAATGTGCTGCCCATTGTGTTGGATTGTCAATGCAACCCTCTTCTCCCACTCTTCACACACTGATAGCAACACCGCAGGAGAAATGCTAGCACAGGCTTCCAGTATCCGTAGTTTCAGGTGCTGCACATCTCGTATCTTCACAGCATAGACGAGTGCCTTCAGATGACCCCAAAGATAAAAGTCTAAGGGGGTCAGATCGGGAGACCTTGGGGGCCATTCAACTGGCCCACGACGACCAATCCACTTTCCAGGAAACTATTTATCTAGGAATGCTCCGACCTGTCACCCATAATGTGGTGGTGCACCATCTTGCTGGAACTATGATGTCGGTGATAGGGAATTGCTGGCCATCAAGTCGGCTTTGGAGGAATGGCGGTACCTCCTGGAAGGAGCAGCTCACCCGGTATTGGTTTTTACTGACCATAAAAACCATAAAAAAACCATATGCTGTGAAGATACGAGATGTGCAGCACCTGAAACTATGGATACTGGAAGCCTGTGCTAGCATTTCTCCTGCGGTGTTGCTATCAGTGTGTGAAGAGTGGGAGAAGAGGGTTGCATTGACAATCCAACACAATGGGCAGCACATTGAACACATTTTATAAGTGGTCAGAAACGTGTAAATAACTCATGAAAGAATAAAGTTACGTTAAAACCAAGCACACCATTGTTTTTCTTGTGAAATTCCCAATAAGTTTGATGTGTCACATGACCCTCTTCCTATTGAAAAAACAAAAGTTGGATTCAAAATGGCCGACTTCAAAATGGCCACCATGGTCACCACCCATCTTGAAAAGTTTCCCCCCTCACATATACTAATGTGCCACAAACAGGAAGTTAATATCACCAACCATTCCCATTTTATTAAGGTGTATCCATATAAATGGCCCACCCTGTAGAGAGCTTCCTACTTAGGGCTTCCCTTTGTCAGAGAACTTCCACCCTCTGGCATCCTAACAACCAGTGACTCATCCCTGCCCAACACATTCAACTGTTATTGAGGGATTTACACTGTTGGAATGCCACCTGCAGACCCCCACAACCACCAGGCCAGGGTTGTGGTGACGAGGCCCTTGTGTGCTCATCAACATGGGGACAAGCTGCTTTATGAAGGAGGTGCCTCCTGGCAGGGTACCACTTAAGGTTGAAGGCATGTGGACTGATATGGTTTGGGGTGGACTGGTGCTCATATCACAACCCAACACTCCTCTCTTCTTACACCTATCACTACTTGTTTCCATCTTTCCAGTCTACGATGAGCATTGGCAGTTTTAGATTATTCCAGAGTGTTCCCAAAATTTAAATTCAACCAAATAAATTGATGTTGCTGTAAAGTCCAGCTCTGAGATGGAGACCCCTCCTCTTCACTACAAGGGTTACATCTGAGGGGTATAGGAAGCCGTGGTATTACCCACTTCATTTCTCACTCCACAAGGCTCTAGCTCTCCTCTTCCCCTGATGCTCTGGATTGTGGGAAACCTCCACACTGTTTACAAAGACTAGAGAAATTCCACTGCTAAATGTGGCAGCTTCCTACTCAGGGAACCTGTTTGTCAGGGAAGCGGCACCCTCTGGCGCCCTAACAACCACTGACTTATCCCTGCCCAACACATTTAACTGTCACTGAGGTATTTACATTGTTGGACCCCCACCTGCAAACCCCCACAACCAGCAGGCCAGGGTTGTGGTGAAGAGGCCATTGTGTGCTCATCAACATGGGGATAAGCTGCATTACGAAGTAGGTGCCTCCTGGCAAGTTACTCCATCAGGTTTAAGGCATGTGGCCTGATGTGGGTTGGGTGGTGGGGGGGGGGTCAATGGTGGGTACCATTTTCCTAACAAACAGGAGCCCTGAGTAGAAAGCTGTCACATTTAGCAGTGGTAGTAATACCAGTGGTAAATGTTTCACTTCCCACTGTGGCCAGAGGTCATCCCTAGCATGGGAATATTCATACACTGTGTACAATGTGCAGAGGTCTCCCTCATATTATTTTCCCTTCTGCAGTGGTGGCCCATCCATAAGGGGCGCCGGACGCATGGATTTCAATGTTTTTTTTTTTTTTTCTAAAGCACATGATTATAGCCTGAGGCTCTAATTGGCTTCAAAAAAGGGTGGGCTTGGGGTGCAGAGCACTGCACCCTGAGGCCACCCAGTTGTGTGACAATAGCGAATAAATATTCAATATTGTCATATTGTCTTCTTGATTCTTCTCCTGGCCAATCAGGAAGCGAGTCCCAAGACATGTTTGGCCAGGGAGTCTTAGAATTCCCTGGCCATTCGTGCCTCAGGACATACTCTCTGTTCAGCTGGAAGGAGAAGCAATGGCCCTGGCTCTTCCTTTCCCCTGCCTCCTAAATCAAGATCTGTCTCTGACGGGGGGGGGGGGGGGGTTGTGGGTGTGGCGGACTGCCACCGCCTTCTCGTCTGTCTAATGCCCCAGCAGAATGGTGGAATGTTGCTTGCGGCGATTGTCCTCCCGTCCATCTGTTGGGGGGGCGTTAGTTTGCCCCCCCCTCAAAATATTTAGCACCAGCCCCCACTGCCCTTCTGGTTGAATGTTCTTAACCTTTACAGTTAGGCTATTTTCTTGGTCCAATGTTCTTTAACTCCTCTAGATAAATGTTCTTAAAGTATTGCTAAACCCAGTAATATGAAAATAGTTCATCTGCCCGCTCCACAGTTCCCACAGCTTATAAATCTTTAAAAAAACTGCCACAAAATACCCTTTGGAATGATCTACATACCATGGTTTCCTGATAACCTGCACAGTTTGTCCATAGCTGTGTTCAAGTAGGAGGAGATTTCCACTACAGCCTCTATACACGCCCACATGTGTGATGTCAATATCACGTGACCTGAACAGTTCAACTGAAACAGGAAATGCTCTATCCAGCATAAGAGACCAAAGTGAGCATGTGCAGCTTTAACCTGCTGTGTATTATATGGACTTGCTCAGATTGACAGTGCAGGGGGGGAAGAATCTATGCATACAGGATAAAACAGCCTTTTTACACAATATAGAGGATTAACCCCTTAAGTTCCACAGTGAGTATAACAAGCATGCTATTCTGCATATACAGACTGAGTGTACTGTTGTGAGTTTTATAACACTTTAAGGCTATTTTCTCTTAGGATCAAATGCTACATTCGCACTGCAAAAGGCAGCAAAATAAAAACTGACATTTCACACATATCGCAAACATTATGGATATTATTTGTGACTTTTGCAAGAAATTTATAAAGCAAATTTTTTTATACATAGAGGGTGACCCCATTGTGTTTACTAGACTATACCTATTCTGGTGGCTGGGTGCTATTTGTATAGGTGAATCAATTTACAGATATGTTGCATTAAGGTCCTTTGAACAAGCACATGATAACAACTACGGGATACAATAACCAACAAGGAGGAGAAGTAAAACCATTCGCTTCTCGTAAGCTCCTCAGACGTCTGCCCTGGGCAATAATTGATTGCGGAGCAACGTGTCCATAGGGGTCGTTATTGCAGTCAATGCAAGTCACCG
>BLSH010432038.1:1077349-1082448 GCA_018402905.1 Glandirana rugosa
TCAAAGCAATTAAAAACAACTTCACAAATGCCCACTCACATGTTCCTATGCTGATATGCCAGCACTGACAGACCCAGCGTGTGTGAATATGGCTAGCTCATCCCCGTGCAGCGTGCATTCCACCTCTTCGTGCGTTCCACCACTTGGAGTATTGGAACCAGAAGGGCCGGATGTGATGCCAAAGAAAGGCGTGGCTTCAATGCATTTCGTGTCCCACATGACATGTCATTAGGAAGTAAAAAAACAAAAAACAGATGGTCCCCGGCCATCTCTATGACCCTCGGAGGCCAGGAGCGATGACGTCACTTCCAACACCTGCAGATGTAAACACTGCCGTTTTTTTAGCTAGGAGGCCTGAGATCGATTTTTTTTTTATCTCATGCTTTCCAGCATAGAGGAGAAATCTGGGGACTTATAGACCCCAGATCTCTCCATAGAGGGGACCTGTCATGCCCTTTTCCTATTACATTCCTTGTAATAGGAATAAAAGTGATACAAAATAATACATTTAAGTGAAAGTATAAAAATAGAAAAAAAAAATAAAATAAACAATAAAAAATAAAAAGTGCACCCACCCCCTTGTAATCGCATGCAGAAGCAAACGCATAAGTAGGACACGCCCACATATGTAAACGGCATTCAAACCACACATGTGAGTTATCGCAGGGAATGTTAGAGTGAGAGCGATAATTCTAGCACTAGACCTCCTCTGTAACTAAACATGTAACCTGTAAAAAATTTGAAAGCATCACCTATGGAGATTTTTAAGTAAAAAAGTTTGGCGCCATTTCCCCAAGTGTGCGCAATTTTAAAGCGTGACATATTGTGTAACATTATCTTTCACATTATACAAAAAAATTGGGCTAACTTTACTGTTTTTTTTTTTTTTATATCATGAACGTGTTTTTTTTCCCCAAATAATCGAGTTTGAAAAATTGCTGCGCAAATAACATGTAAGGTAAAAAATTGCCACCATTTTTCCCTAGGGACTCTGCTAAAGATATATATATATATATATATATATATATATATATATATATATATTATTATTATTATTATTATACACGATTTATATAGCGCCAACAGTTTGTGTAGCGCTTTACAATGTAGAGGAGGGACAGTACAATTTACAAAACAATTCAATACAGAAGTATATATAATGTTTGGAGGTTCTGAGTAGAGTTGAGCGAACCCGAACTATAAAGTTTGGGTTCGTACCGAACTTTGGGGTGTCCGTGAACCGGACCAGAACCCGGACATTTGAAATAAAGTTTGGGTTCGGGTTCTGGGTTTGGGTATTTGATCCCACCTGTTGAATAGCTGCAGGGCAGCCAATCAACAAGCGTTTCACTGGTTTGCCCTTAGAAGCCTTCACAGCCATGCCTACTAATGGCATGGCTGTGATTGGCCAGTGCATCATGTGACCCAGCCTCTGTATAAGCTGGAGTCACAGTGCTGCATGTCACATGCTCTCTGGGTAGTGTAGGGAGAGGATGCTGCCGGCGCTGTGAGGGACAGATTGCAGATATTATATAACATCTCATCCTGCATTACAGAACGATCTGATTGTGGACTAGATAGAGTCTACTGCTTAGAGGGACAGATTATTGTTCTAAAATCATCTCCTAGTTCTATAGAGTCAGGTTCCTGCTGTTGCTGTAAGGGACAGATTATTGTTCTAAAATCATTTTACTTCCTTTTGCAGCCCTCTAGCACTTTCCAGGACTTTTTTACAGTCATATTTGTGCCGAAAACTTTGGGTCCCCATTGACTTCAATGGGGTTCGGGGTCAAGTTCGGTACCGAACCCAAACTTTTTCGCGAAGTTCGGCCAAACCCACCGAACCCGAACATCCAGGTGTTCGCTCAACTCTAGTTCTGAGTAATTTTCTAGCAAAGAAAAATATGATTTTTATATGTAGTAGAGGAATGCCAGAATCGGCTTGGTCTGAAAGTGGTTAATATAGTAATTGTCTATAATCGCTAGCCCCATCTAGCGGCCACAATATGCTATATTCACTGATTGAGGTATTTCAGGAAAATACCACATTATGGGCACTAGATGGAGCTGATGAGCATAGGAAATCAATGTATTAAAGCGGAGTTCCACTGTGTTTTAAGTTTAAAAAAAAAAAGTGTAGCTGCTGACTTTTAATAAACAGACACTTACCTGTCTCCCGGTCCAGCAATGCAGCCGGCACAAATCTCCAATCTCTCCCCCTCCCCTCCACGGCGCAGTCATTCCTACTGTGGGCACCTGACCGTGACAGGAAGCGGCTTCATGGCCGGGCACACACTGCGCATGCACGAGCGGCGCTGCGCTTTTTGATTGGTCCCGAAGTCTTCTAGGACTTGTCCTGCATCCCAGAAGTCTTCGGGAGGGAGGGGGAAGGAGACCTTCCACTTCCGATCGCCTAAGGTCAACGGAGCGGAAGTACCCATAAAAATCGGGTATCCGCACCCCCCTCCTCCCCAAAAGTGATGTTTCAGTATCAGGAGCTGGGGGGAAGGTCTTAAAGCAGAAGTTCCACTTTTGGGTGGAATTCTGCTTTAAAAAAGAATTCCAGGAATAAAATGCTGAAATCAAGAGTTGTCCCTTGCGGTACTAAGTTCTGCCACTAGGGGTACTCAGACTTACAGAGTGAAGCATCTCAAACCACTTTCTGTGAGCCCAGACTGTCATGAATCCTGGGGGTAGCATCATCACATTGAGGGCCTGGTATAGTTTGGGGGGGCACGGCATTTTTTCACATTGTTGTATTGCTTGCAATGTTTTTTTTTTTCATTCAGCTGTCAGCCCGTTGACAGTCAAAGACTCATCCGTTGTTAACCACTTGCGACAAAGTGGCTCGATATCACAAACCGCCGTCATACGACGGCGGCTGCGAGATCGTGCACTGTGAGCGTGCGCGCCGCCGGAGGCGTACCCGCGTGCTCACTGTGTTCGGGGGGGCCAGGGAGCGGGTGCGGCAGACTCGACCGCCGCCGGCTACCCGTGATGCCCCCCCACCCCCCGCACTGAAAGAACGGAGGTCCATGTAAGTAGACACGGACCTCCGTTCTGTGAGAGGGGGGAAGGGCTGTGATCATAGCCTTCCTCTATATGGAAGCTGTGATCGCTTCCCTTCCCCAGCTAGGGCAGCGCACACACAGTTAGAATGCCCAGGGAACACAGTTAACCCTTAGAGCGCCCCCTGCAGGTTAACCCCTTCACTGCCAATGGCACTTACACAGTAATCAATGCATTTTTATAGCACTGATCGCTGTATAAATGCCAATGGCCCGAAAAAAGTGTCAAAATGGTCCGACATGTCTGCCCCAATATCGCAGTACCGCTAAAAATCGCAGATCGCCGCCATTACTAGTAAAAAAAAAAAAGTAAAAAAAACCCAAGAAATTAATTGTCATCATCCGTAAACGCGGCTACTTTTGTGCAAACCAATCAATAAACGCCAATTGCAAATTTTTTTTATCACAAATATGAGGAAGAATATAAATCGGCCAAAACCGTTGAAAAAAAATGTTTTTTTGTATTTTTTTTTTTTGGATTTGTATTTTAGCAAAAAGTAAGAAATTTGGGTTTTTTTGCTTCTTTTGTTTATAGCGGCGATCAGAAATGACGCAGCGCTGATCAAATACCACCAAAAGAAAGCTCTATTTGTGGGAAAAAAAGGACGCAAATTTCGTTTGGGTACAACGTGGTATGACCGCGCAATTGTCAGTTAAAGCGACGCAGTGCCGAATCGGCTTCCCGGCGTGCTCCTTCTCTGAGCCCCGATTAAAGTACAGTGTTATTATGGTAACATTATAGTTCTTTGGTCATGGTGTTTAAAAAAAAAAAAAAAAGTAAAAAAAAAAAAAAAATTATTATTATTATTATTATTATTATTTTTTTTTTTTTAATACTGTCACCAGTCCGTGTCCCTGATCACTGCTGCACCAGTTATATGATGACCCTGTACTGCATTGGTGACAGTATGTAAAAAAAAAAAAAAAAAATATATATTTTTTTTTTTAAATTTCTTCATTTTCCAAAAAATGACAAAAAAAAAAAAAAACAACTTTAAAAAATCCGCCATAGCTCTTACTAAACACCTTGGACTGTCTACTTTCCAAAAATGGGTAATTTGGAGGGTATTTGTGCTGTTCAGGCATTTTTGGGCCTCATGAAATGATATTGGCTGTCAGTACATCGATCGATTTTCAGATATACAGGGTGGGCCATTTATATGGATACACCTTAATAAAATGGGAATGGTTGGTGATATTAACTTCCTGTTTGTGGCACATTAGTATATGTGAGGGGGGAAACTTTTCAAGATGGGTGGTGACCATGGCGGCCATTTTGAAGTTGGCCATTTTGAATCCAACTTTTGTTTTTTCAATAGGAAGAGGGTCATGTGACACATCAAACTTATTGGGAATTTCACAAGAAAAACAATGGTGTGCTTGGTTTTAACGTAACTTTATTGTTTCGTGAGTTATTTACAAGTTGCTGACCACTTATAAAATGTGTTCAATGTGCTGCCCATTGTGTTGGATTGTCAATGCAACCCTCTTCTCCCACTCTTCACACACTGATAGCAACCCCGCAGGATAAATGCTAGCACAGGCTTCCAGTATCCGTAGTTTCAGGTGCTGCACATCTCGTAAATCTGCAAAATGCAAAAAGCACTAAAAATGCTTAGGTGTGAATCAGGCCTTAGGGTCATATTTAACCACAACAGTACCTGGCACGAAAACCCCCTTCCTGTCCAGGCCATTTTTCAGCTTTCAGCGCTATCACACTTTGAATGACAATTACTCAGTCATGCAACACGAAAAATAAATATCGTGTTTTTTATTTGGGGGAGGATCACTAATTTATGGTGGTTTTCTTTCGAGATAAACACACTTTTTTTCCTGCGTTTAAAGTATACCCATGGCACAACGTACTGACTCATTAACAGTAAGTTTCACACTATCGCGACTTTCGACTTTTTACCGGACCTGTCCTTCCCCCAAAAGCACGGTCCATGACAACACCAATTTATACTGGGATTCCGGACTAAGTGTGGATTCGTAAAAATCACGAAAAACGTAAAACGTCTAAATGCTCTA
>BLSH010432038.1:1091216-1104326 GCA_018402905.1 Glandirana rugosa
TGTTGTGTTAGTACATTTAGGACCGACAGACACGTCAAGAACACAAGTGTTGACAGACTGTGTCTAGTCGGTGGATGACGTCTGAGAGTGAAAGACTGAAGATGTTTCAATGTTCCAACGACAGATTAGTGACCCCCCTCCCCTCTACTCTGACTCCTTTACAAGGGGGGAAGGCCCCCCCCCCCCCCCCCCAGTGATCAGACAGCAACCTTGTAACTTTGTAGAAGTCAGAAAGTGAGAGTCTGCAGTAGGTGGCTGATCTGTGTCAGACAGTTGTGAACACAAGAACTGCACAGACAGCCAGGATTTACATGATTGTGTTGTCTCGGAAGTAAATGGTTACCACGGATGATGCCTAAAAAAATGTGGTGCTGTCCATCTGGAGAGAAAAGCAATGAAGGCATTGTCAGGGGGAGTGTGATCACTATGAGAGGGAATAAATACACTCACTCATTGCTTACATGGATGTACTTTAATGTAAGATGATAGGTCCGTCCTATGACCATGTTACACCCGTATTCAGGATGTAACATGAAACTTGGTCAGAGCCCTCCACCCTCCACCCTCCCCCTTCTTTGCAACTTACAGAACTTGGGGGTTGTTCTCCCTAGCGGATCCTGCCATTATTAAATTCAGTGCGACTGTTTGTGGCCCCGCCCCCACAGCTACGCCATTGTTTTGCAGAGATCGGTGAATGACAAAAAAATACAAGTCCCATCTGCCACCCCAGCAGAGGAACTCAGAGTTCTCAATGGAGCACAAGGGAGGTGAAGTCACAGCACTTCTAGTCCATTAAAACTTCCTGCAGCTCCATAACTGAAGGTCTCCATTCCTCTGTACAGACCTGAGCTGGAGCAATAGTCTGCAGGAGCCAGAGCATTACACCCCCCATCCACTGATTGTAGCTGCAATGCTTTGTGGACTCTAAAATACACAAGAAAAACCCCCAGAAATGAACACACATTTTTCTTTTTGCAATAAGAGTGTATTTATTTATATATTTATCTGCAAAAGGTGGAATTCTCCTTTAAGAGTATATAGAATATTAATAAACCTTCCAGTGAACTCCAAGGACCGCACAGAACACACGGCGGTTCCTAATCTTCAGGACTGTGATTACAAACCCGGTCTATATATTCTAATCTGTAAGGAAGATTATCTGACATGACATTTCTGAATAATATTCCGTGATTTATTCGTTAGAGCCGATTTGATGCTTGCGTGCCATTTCCTAATCCGAAGATGATATAAACAGCGGATTAATAAATGGCAAAGTCTCTAAAACAATTCTACCGTTCGTCCGGAAAGACGAGAAGATTTCTTCTTTTATATCCACTATTCCAGGTGAGCGAGGGGAGAAGAGCAAAGAAAAGTTGTACAACCCCCATCAACCAATCACATTTCAGGATCTACTGTATATATATATATCTACACAATGACATCTTCCTTCCTTCTTTCCATCCATCTATTCTTTCCTTCCTTCTCTCTCTCTTCCTTTCTTCTCTCCCTCTCTTTCCTCCTTCTCCAATCCTTTCTTTCCTTCCTGCCTCTCTCCTTAATTTCCTTTATTCCACCCTCCCTTCTCTTTCTTCCTTTCCCTCTCTTCCTCCTTTCCCTATATTTCTCCCTTTCCTTCCCTTTCCCTTTCTCTTTCTCTTTCTCTTTCCTTTCCTTTCCTTTCCTTTCTCTTTCTCTTTCCCTTTCCCTTTCCCTTTCCCTTTCCCTTTCCCTTTCCTTTCCTTTCATTTCCTTTTCCTTTCCTTTCCTTTTCTTTCGCTTTCTCTTTCCTTTCCTTTCTCTTTCTCTTTCCCTTTCCCTTTCCCTTTCCCTTTCCCTTTCCTTTCCTTTCGCTTTCTCTTTCCCTTTCCTTTCCTTTCTCTTTCCCTTTCCTTTCTCTTTCTCTTTCCCTTTCCTTTCGCTTTCTCTTTCTCTTTCTCTTTCCTTTCCTTTCCTTTCCTTTCCTTTTCTTTCACTTTCTCTTTCCTTTCCTTTCTCTTTCTCTTTCCCTTTCCCTTTCCCTTTCCTTTCCTTTCCTTTCGCTTTCTCTTTCCCTTTCCTTTCTCTTTCTCTTTCCCTTTCCTTTCGCTTTCTCTTTCTCTTTCCTTTCCTTTCATTTCTTTCCATTCATTTCCTTTCCTTCTTCCTTCCCTCCATCCCTTCTTTTTGTCCTTTTTACTAGCCTTCATTTCATGCATCATCTCTTCTTCTCTCTCTTCTGTCTGTCCTTCCCTCTTTTCTTATCTTTTGGTTTCCTCCTTTCTTTCATTCCACCCCTTCATGTCTTTCCTTCCTTCCTTTCTTCCTCCCTTCCCTTCTTTCTTCCCTCCACCCTTTCCTTCCTTTCTTCTTTCTGTCCTTCTGCCTTCCCTCCCTTCCTTTCTTTTTTCCTTGCTTAAATCCCCTCTTTTGTCCTTTATCTTCCTTCTGTACTACTCCCTTCCCTTTCCTTCCTCTTTCCCATTGTGCCTCTTCTTTCTTTCTTTCTTTATTTATTTCTTTCTCTTTCTTTCTCCCCCCTCCATTCTTTCTGCCCTTCTTACTAGCCTTCCTTTCATGCTTTGTCTCTGGTTCCCTCTCTCTATTCCTTCCTTCTGTTTTTCTTTCCTTCTTTTCTTATCTTTTGTTTTCTTCCTTCCTTTCTTTCATTCCAACCCCTTCACTTCTTTCCCTATATCTCCTCTCTCTTCTTTCTCTTCTTCCTTCCTTTATTCCACCCTTCTCTTCTTCCTTCCCTCCACCCCTTTCTTCCTTCTTTCCACCCTGTCTTCTTTAATTCCCTTTATCCCTCTCTCTTCCCTCTCTTCCTTTCTTCCTTTCTTCCTTTCTTCCTTTCTTCCTTTCTTTCTTTCTTTCTTTCTTTCTTTCTTTCTTTCTTTCTTTCTTTCTTTCTTTCTTTCTTCCTTCCTTCCTTCCTTCCTTCCTTCCTTCCTTCCTTCCTTCCTTCCTTCCTTCCTTTCTTTCTTTCTTTCTTTCTTTCTTTCTTTCTTTCTTTCTTCCTTCCTCCCATCATTCCTTTCACCCTCCCTCACTTCCATTATTCCACCCTCCCTATCTCTTCTCTTCTATTTTCTTTTTCATATTGCTGCATTCCCATCTCTGGTCTCACTTTATGAAATCTCTCAGTGTTATGGATCTTCTTTGCCCGGCACTTAGTAACAGAAAAAAACCCAGGCCTTCTGACACAGTCCTGGCGATCGGCAGTCTGGTGTACCTGGATCTGTTCTAAAGCCCAGAGTGATTCCATTGTGGTTGTCTCCCACCTCAACAATGAGTTCGTGTGGTGCCACTTTTGGGAAAAATCCCAGAATGGATGGATGGATGGATGGATGATAACCACTTTGAATCCCTCAATTTAAAAAAGGCTGAGCACCTCAGTTTCCATAAACTGTACTTGTATCCAATCTAGATATTCTCCCTCATACAATGGACAATGACATTCAAACCAAAGGGAAGAGCACAGAAATGCCGATAGTGAAGAACTTTCTAAAACCGTTTATTAAAAAGTAACATTATGAACTTACAAGTAAGCAACAAGCCAAGGACATAACAGAAGTGCCCGTCGGCTCGCCAGGCAGACATGATGACATCATCTCCTCTGCTTTTAGAAAATATATAAAATTCTGGAGAGGTTACAAAAAATGATAGCAAAAAATGTAGATTTTACCTTGACTGCAAAAAAAAGTGAAAAATAATGCTCTAGAAGGGAACTAGTTAACAATGTTGTAGCCATTTTACTGCATTGCCATCCTGTTGAAGGAAGGGAAAATCACTGGGTATTTTTATAGAAAAGGCAAATTGCATTTCATATGATGGAGCCCATCTCATGGCAATATGATGTTGCACTGTAACAATTTAAATAGTCGAATAGCATTAAATAGTATAAGTCTACATATGGGAGCGAATAAAGGGTAAATCTGCTTAGCTGAGTGCATTCAGCATCAGTGGATTAGAGATGGGAGCTCATTGCATTCTATATATATATATATATACAGTATCTCACAAAAGTAAGTACACCCCTAAAATCTGTGTAAATATTTTATTCTATCTTTTCATGTGACAACACTGAAGAAATGACACTTTGCTACAATGTAAAGTAGTGAGTGTACAGCTTGTATAACAGTGTAAATTTGCTGTCCCCTCAAAATACCTCAACACACAGCCATTAATGTCTAAACCGCTGACAAAAAAAGTGAGTACACCCCTAAGTGAAACTGTCCAAATTGGGCACAATTATCCATTTTCCCTCCTGAGTGTCATGTGACTCGTTAGTGTTGAAAGGTCTCAGATATGAATGGGGATATGAATGATATGAATTTGGTGTTATCGCTCTCACTCTCTCATACTGGTCACTGGAAGTTCAACATGGCACCTCATGGCAAAGAACTCTCTGAGGATCTAAAAAAAATGATTGTTGCTCTACATAAAGATGGCCTAGGCTATGAGAAGATTGCCAGGTCCCTGAAACTGATCAGCAGCATAGTGGCCAAGACCATACAGTGGTTTAACAGGACAGGTTCCACTCAGAACAGCACCTCGCCATGGTCGACCGAAGAAGTTGAGTGCACATGCTCAGTGTCATATCCAGAGGTTGTCTGTGGTAAATAGACGTATGAGTGCTGCCAGCATTGCTGCAGAGGTTGAAGGGGCGGGGGGTCAGCCTGTCAGCACTTAGACCATACGCCGCACACTGCATCAAATTGATCTGCATGGCTGTCGTCCCAGAAGGAAGCCTCTTCTAAAGATGAGGCACAAGAAAGCCTGCAAACAGTTTGCCGAAGACAAGCAGACTAAGGACATGGATTACTGGAACCACGCCCTGTGGTCTGATGAGACCAAGATAAACGTATGTGGTTCAGATGGTGTCAAGCGTGTGTGGCGGCAACCAGGTGAGGAGTACAAAGACAAGTGTGTCTTGTCTACAGTCAAGCATGGTGGTGGGAGTGCCATGGTCTGGGGCTGCATGAGTGCTGCCGACACTGGGGAGCTACAGTTCATTGAGGGAACCATGGATGCCAACATGTACTGTGACATGCTGAAGCAGAGCATGATCCCCTCCCTTTGGAGACTGAGCCACAGGGCAATATTATAACATGATAACAACCGCAAATACACCTCTAAGATGACCACTGCCTTGCTAGAGAAGAAGAGGGTAAGGGTGATGGACTGGCCAAGCATGTCTCCAGACCTAAACCCTATTGAGCATCTGTAGGGCATCTTCAAACAGAAGGTGGAGGAGAGCAAGGTCTCTAACATCCACCAGCCCTGTGATGTCATCATGGAGGAGAGGAAGAGGATTCCAGTGGCAACCTGTGAAGCTCTGGTGAACTCCATGCCCAAGAGGTTTAAGGCAGTACTGGAAAATAATGGTGCCCACAAAAAGTATTGACACTTTGGGCCCAGTTTGGACATTTTCACTTAGGGGTGTACACACTTTTGTTGCCAGCGGTTTAGACATTAATGGCTGTGTGTTGAGTTATTTTGAGGGGACAGCAAATTTACACTGTAATACAAGCTGTACATTCACTACTTTACATTGTAGCAAAGTGTCATTTCTTCAGTGTTGTCACATGAAAAGATATTATAAAAATATTTACAAAAATGTGAGGGGAGTACTCACTTTTGTGAGATACTGTGTATATATATATATATATATATATATATATTCAAAAGTATTGGGCATATGCCTTTACACTCACATGAACTTTAATGTCACCCCAGTCTTAGTCCGTAGGGTTCAATATTGCGTTGGCCCACCCTTTGCAGCTATAACAGCTTCACCTCTTCAGGAAACTATGATGGCCACACCAGAACCTTCACTTTTTTCCGCTGCAACCACTGGTGGGTCAACTTGGCCTTGTGCTTAGGATCAATGTCCTGCTGGAAAGTCCAAGAGCGTCCCAGGCACACTTTTCGTGCAGAAGAATTCAAATTGTCTGGCAGTATTTTCTGATAACATGCTGCGTTCATCTTGCCATCAATTTTCACATTATTCCCCATGTATATAGAGCTCATATATCCCCAAAACATCAGTGAGCCACCACCATGCTTCACAATGGGGATGGTATTCTCCTGAGCATACTTCTTTGTATCCCGAATAATTCTTCCGGCAGTTTTAGCTGCAATCTTTCTTGTTCTACCTGACCTTGGCTTGGTATCAAGAGATCCCCAAATTTTCCACTTCTTAATAAGTGATTGACTAGTACTGACTGACATATTCAAGGCTTTGAATATCTTTTTATATCCTTTTCCAACTTTTTAAAGTTTCATTATCTAGATGCGTAGGTCTTTTCACAGTTCTTTTCTGCTCCCCATGGCTCAGTATATAGTCTGCTTGGTGTATCCACGTGAGAGCTAACAAACTAAATCACTACACAGACACTAATTGCAATTTAAAAAGCTACATGTGGAAAACCCGGGCCAGACTCCGCTTCAGGGCAATCCAAGTGAACGTATGAGAGGCGACAGGTAGCGACCATCTATCACTTCGCCTTGCATATCGTCACATATCCCCCCGCCCCCTCTGCTCAAGGCCCTAGGGTTGAGCAACTGTCCTGACCATACAGTGGACCTGGGAAAGGGCATCCACATTATTTTGGAGCCTTCCCGCCCGGTGTTCAGCTGTGAACTTAAATGGCTGTAGGGCCAGGAACCACCTAGTCGCCCGACTATTTTTCTCCCTGTTGTCACACATCCACTTCAGGTGGGCATGGTCAGTGACTAGCCTAAATTGTCTTCCCAGTAGATAGTACCTTAGGGCCTCTAAGGCCCACTTGATGGCCAAGCATTCTTTTTTGACAATGGCATAATTTATTTCATGCTTTTTGAGCTTTCTGCTCAGGTACACAACCGGGTGCTCCTCACCATCTCTGACCTGGGGCGGTACAGCCCCTAGTTCCACTTCAGAGGTATCTGTCTGCACGACAAAATCTTTTGAGAAGTCCGGGTCTTCAAGTCAGGTCCGTCAAAGGGTGGCAAAGTCGGGACTGAAGCGCCTGTACTACCCAGTGGTCCCCAGGAATGCACCCACCTGCTTCTTAGTCAGCGGTTAAGGCCACCCTTGGATTGCCTCAAGTTTATTGGTCTGTGGCTTAACCAACCCCCGACCAATAATGTGGCCAAGGTATTTGGCCTCCTCCAAGCCTATGGCACATTTCATGGGGTGGCCGTGAGCCCTGCTCTACTTAGGGAATCCACTACTGCCTGTACCCCGGGCAGATGCAATTCCCAATCGGGGCTATGAAAAGGAAAGAACTGAGGGAAGAGCGAGAGCTCTGTGAGCACATTTAGGAGAGCACCGTCACAAGAGTCCCCCTGGTGGTGTTTGAAGATATCTACCAGATCGACTCTTATGGACTTTTGCAC
This sequence comes from Glandirana rugosa, assembly GCA_018402905.1. Taxonomy (NCBI): domain Eukaryota; kingdom Metazoa; phylum Chordata; class Amphibia; order Anura; family Ranidae; genus Glandirana; species Glandirana rugosa. The sequence goes on from BLSH010432038.1 coordinate 1,098,579, forward strand.
AACTTCAAACACTTGATTTTATTTTATTTTATCTGAGTTTGTTCTGAGCACTTATTTCAACACGGAAACAATCTTTGATATTACATGTGATTTTATGTGATTGAAGAACTGTTTTAGCCATCCATGGACTCTCTATTTTTATTATTGCACTAAGTCACTTTATTTATGGCATTGTTCCACTTTTGATGTGCATTTATATATTTTTACAATTTATGGCACAATCCACAGGCACTTAGTCACGTTTTACATATGCACTTTAAATTGATTTATATCACAGATTTTATGTAGAGTTTGTGCAACAGAGACGTTTCCTCTACATAGGCTTTTGCCACACACTTTGAAGATGATTTTAGAACAGTAAAATGGCTCCATGCGGCTGCAATAAACTTTTCCCACACACTTTGAATATGATTTTAGAACAGTAATATGGCTCTATGCGGCTGCAATAGGCTTTTCCCACACACTTTGAAGATGATTTTAGAACAGTAATATGGCTTTATGCGGCTGCAATAGGCTTTTCCCACACACTTTGGAGATGATTTTAGAACAATAATCTTTCCCTTAAAGCAACAGCTGGAGGCTTTCCCTGTACAACTTGGAGATGATTTTAGAATCTAAAATCATCTCCTAGTTCTATAGGGAGAGGTTCCTACTGTTGCTTAAAGGGACAGATTATTGTTTCTTGCACAAAATTAAAAAGTGCATCTACATTGCTGGTTTAAAAAAAAACAAAAAAATTCCAAAATAAAAAAAACAGTGTTGGCTCCTCCTCCTCCTCCAGCGCCACTTTCACCGCCTCCTCAACCTCCAACTCCACATCCACCTCCATTTTTGATTTTTTTAATGTGATTTTAGCTTAAAAATTATTTTATGTTATTTCCCTATCCCCATTTCTTTGTAGGGCGCTTGTCCGACCCTTACCCCCATTTCCCTTACTTTTGCAGACCTCTAGGACTTTCCAGGACTTTGTTACAGCCATTTTTGTGCCTAAAAGTTCGGGTCCCCTTTGATTTCAATGGGGTTCGGGGTCCGGGTCAAAGTTTGGGTCAAGTCCGGACCCGAACCCGGACTTTGTCCCGAAGTTCGACCGAACCAGCAGAACCCGAACTTCCAGGGGTTCGATCAACTCTAGTCACAACACTACCAGAATCAAGCAGTGTAGTGACTGGCTTCCCATCAACAGAAATCAGAAAGGGTCACTTTTCCATGTGACCCTGACGTGTTGCAGTACATGCGACCTGTGCAAAAAGAGATATGCGTCTTTTCATATAAGCATTATCACACTACATTGGCTCATCATTCAAGGGACAATTGGCAGCAATATGTCCTAATGCATGACAATGGTAGCACTGTATGTGCTCTATACCCAGTCCTCTCAAGGGCCCCCAAGACCTTCCTGGCTTCTTTGGCCAGTCTCCAGGTCTAGAGCCCATAGTCTCTTTAGCAGTCTTAAAAACTTCCCAACGCCCTTCAACCCTGAAACAGTCTTACCGGGTCCGCTGGGCGATCTTTCACCACTAGATACATTGGAGTGGGTGGCAGACAAGTGCAACAAGTCCTCGGCAGCACTGTATCTCTCCATGAGGTCTGCCAGTTGGTTTGCCGTTTTGGGGTCCCCATGGCTGACCCACTTCCTCAAAGTAGCTGGGAGTCCATGACTGCACACTCCACAATCTGAGGGCCTGGCAAAGTCTCTGGCTGTAACCACTTCCTCGTGAGATGGATCAAGTTAAACATTTGGGAGCGGAGTGGCTGGTCCATGCGGTAGGTCCACTGATGCACACGTTGACTGCCACGGCGACACCCAGGCATGCGAGTATCTCGGTTTTTAGAGACCCATAGTCCTGGGCCTTATCGGGTTCCAAGTCAAAATAGACTATTTGGGGCTCACCTGTCAGAAAAGGTGCTAGTAGTCCTGACCATTGTCCTTTTTGCCATCCTTCCATAGGTGTGCGCAGCCTATTGCATTAGGGTGTGCACCACAATTAATTTTTTTTACAATTTTTGTTTTTTATTATTTTTTTTTACAATATTATATATTTTTACAATTTTTTTTAGGAGCCCTGCTGGGGGGCTTTGCTGAAATATTGTGGGTTTAAACAGACCCCTGATGTCTCACTTTTGAGACAGAGAAAGAGACTGAGGACATAGATTCCCCAGTCCCTCTCTCTGCAGCAAGGGAGCAGGGGGAATACGCAAAGTACAGGGTGATTAGGGTACGCCTCCACATCATCTGCAGGTGTCATCTTCTGCAGGTGGTAACTGGTACAGATCAACTTTTGTTCTGCTGTCACAGGAGGTGCGGACCCCTTCTTGAACTCCTTCTTGAACTCCAGCAAGGCCTGCAAACTTGCGATTCAACTCCCACTGAGCCGCAGTGGCTTGTAGCAGGGCCTTCATCCTCTCCTCCATTTTGGAAAGCTGCCCGCATCCTCCACCACGTGTGGGAGATTAGCTTGTGAGGATCACCTTTCCTGGGAAAAAAGGCAGCTTGCAGGCAAACTTTCTTAAAAGTCTGGCGGGTTGCCAATTTTATTGAAAAAGGTTACAAGTCATAAAACAAACAAAATAGCAAAAACAATTCCTTACCGTCCGGCGCTCAACTAAACGAAGCAGGATACCTCTCTATACGGTGTTGGGCTCGTCCCAGACACCTCTAAACAAAACAAATGCAAACCATTTCTTTGAGTCCTTAAAGCAAACTATTCTCAAGGTGTAGCTCTCTCAGTGTAGTGATACCGAGTCCCAGGCCAGAGCAACACTGTGGTCTCTTTCCTGGGCATTTAACCACACCTGAGACTGGACTCCAGTGGACCCAAAAACCAGGCCCGGGTTTTCCCAGCCACCCTGGCAGGGCTGGTTCCAGGTTTTCGGATCCATTGGAGTCCAGTCTCCGCTTCAGGGCAATATAAGTGAACGTATGCGAGGTGACAGGTAGCGACCGTCTATCACTTCGCCTCACATATCGTCACTATATATATATATATTTAAAAAAGAAGTTCATTTTTCCTTTAAATCCTTGTTGAATATTTGCTGTAAAAAAAAATCTATTTTCTGCATGATGTGAACTTGGGGTAGGCACCTCGGCTGTATTCCCACAACGCTTGTGCACTTGTCAGAGTCTGGAATAATGAGTTTGATTGACAGCATGATTGCAATGTTCCACTGTAAAAATGAAGAGAGATGGGACTTGTCACATGTAACATGTATTTGCTATATTTGTCTCTGGAGTTAGACAAAAAAATATACTGTATCTCGGAGCAGATGATTTAATAAATTGGCTTTAAAAGTCTGCGGAGAAGTCACAGTGCCATTTGTTGCCAGTAAAAAAAATTTGTTGTTAACTCTACAGAAACATTGTGAGAAAAAGTCTTATTTACAGCCCAGCTGGTGATGTATTTTTGATTGTAGCACTAGTGTTATGAGGCTCACCATAGACCGGAGAGAGTGGTTACATCTGTAGCACAATCCTATTGTGGCACCAACACAAATGTTCATTTTCCCATAGAATGCATCCTGTTTAACATGGAGCAGCTGGAACGGAAGCAATCCAAATACCTAACATAATATATATATATATACAGTGGGTAAAATAACACTTTTTCTAAGTAACTATATTTCTAAAGGTGCTACTGATATTACAAGTCGGTAATAATCCATGCAATCCATACATACAAAGACACCAAAACAAATAAGTTCAGAAATGAAGTTCTGTGTAATAAAATGGAAGGACACAGGGAAAAAGTATTGAACCCGCTAAATTAAATGTATTTAATACTTGGTACAAAATCCTTTGTTGGTAACGAGAGCTTCAAGACGCCTCCAATATGGAGAAACGAGTCTTATGCATTGCTCAGGTGTGATGTTGGACCATTCTTCCACACAGTCTTCAAATCTTGAAGGTTCCAGGGCCTCTTCTATGAACTCCGATCTTTAGTTCTTTCCATAGATTTTCTGTTGGATTCAAGTCAGGCGATTGGCCCAGGCCATTCAAGCAGCTTTATTTTCTTTCTTTGAAACCAATTCAGAGTTTCCTTGGTTTTGTGTTTGGGATCATCGTCTTGCTGAAATGTCCACCCTCGTTTCATCTTCATCATCCTGGTAGATGGCAGCAGATTTTCATCAAGAATGTCTGGGTAAATTTTTCCATTCATCCTTCCTTCAACAATATGAAGTTTGCCAGTATTGTATGCTGAAAAACAGCCCCACACCATGGTGTTCCCACCTCCAAACCTCACTGTTGGTATGTGGGGTGTTTTTGGGGTGATGTGCCATGTGACCTCCAAACATGGTGAGTATTATGGCATCCAAAGAGTTCCATTTTGGACTCATCTGACCAGACTATATTCTCCCAGTATTTCACAGGCTTGTCTAAATGTTGTGCAGCAAACTTTAAACGAGCTTCAACATGTTTACTCTTCAGCAATGGAGTGTTGCGTGGTGGGCATGCATATAGGCCATGGTTTTTTTTTTCTTTTTCTTTTTTTTTTTTCTTTTTTTATTCCACCTCAGTATGCTGCCAGTCCGCTTTAAATCAGCTTGACTCTTTCTTCCGAAAGCTGGCTTGCTTACATCATTGTGGTTTCTTTCCCTCGTTTTTGTTTTTTTTGTTTTTTTGTTGTCTGCTTTTAAAGTCTTAGTTCTTTTATTTATACAAAATCTTTCTACATGCCCTCTTCCCCTTCTTCCCTACCCCCCTCCCCCCTCCAGATCTTCCATTACTGTCCCTTCTCCACACCTAATATCTCTAGATATTTTTGTGATTTTTTTAAAGCTCGCCCACATTTCCCATTTTCCCTTTCTTTGGGTGGACCCATCTGCTTCGCTATCAGAATCAATATTCAAATGCTCCAGGTTTGCTATTTCTTCCACTCTGTAGCACCATTCCCTTAGCGACGGATGTTCTTTCTTTTGCCAGTTTTTTGGTATTAGATTCTTGGCTACATTTAGGAGTGTTGGCACTAGCGTTTTTGTGTACTGTTTCGTGGGCTTTTCTTCCAAGTGGAATAGGCACACCCAGGAGTCTAACTTTATTTCTTCTTGAGTTATTGTTTTTATTAACTCTATTACCTTTCCCCAGTATTCTTTAATGGTTGGGCAGTCCCACCATAAATGTGCCATTGTCCCTTTTTTATCACATCCTCTCCAGCATTTTCCTGTCTTGTCCTTTTGGAATTTTACCTCTCTAGCTGGTGTCCAATACCATCGGGAGATACATTTATAGTTTATCTCCCATGTTTTGCAGTCTATAGCTGTCTTATGTGCCTGCATCATTATTTTCCCCCACTGTTGGTCTGTCCTTCATATTCCCAGTTCTTCCTCCCACCTGTCAATAAATGGGGGCCGTTCCTCTTCACTCAGTTCCTGCAACACTTTGTACATTTCGGACACCCCTCCTTTCTTATCCCCTCTCATACATGCTTTTTCTAGTATCGACAGATCACTCCCTTTCCGCAGTGGTTTTGGTAGGTAGTCCACAAAGTGTTTCAGTTGGAAGAACCGCCATTCATTGATCTTAGTGAATTTCTCACAGGCTTTACATGTTTCACAACGTCCTTGACTCACTTCTCCTTGCCGGGGGTAAATAACTGTCCACCCTCCTTCTTGACCCTTATACTTCCTGTCTGGTTGTTACCCCCTTTTATTACTACGTCCGTGTATTCTGGCGATATCTGACGTTTTGTACCCTCTATTTGATATTTACATAGAGGGCTACCATAACCTGTGGTCGATCTCTCCATTTTAAGG